>CM034539.1:56529516-56792016 GCA_020002185.1 Paraescarpia echinospica | reverse complement strand
ATCAAGTTCACGGTAGAACCAGAACAGGACATGACGTTAGCCTTTCTGGATAAGCTAAGCTAGGATCAACCAAGATAAAGGTGTATCGGAAGACAACAAACACACACACACACACACACACACACACACACACACACTCACGCGCACACACACACACACACACACACACACACACACACACACACACACACACACACTCACACACAGACCAATACTTAAACTGGGACTCAAATCATTACTTAGAACATAAACGGTCAGTGGTTAGGACACTCCTCCAAAGGGCAGAATCCCTGTCAACAAAATAAGAGGATGATACCGCAGAAAGAAAGTGCTGAAAGCTATCGGTTACAAACCTTGACTTTTACATCAATGGAGGGGATGGGTTGGTAGTTAACTAACATTGATCGTCGACTCGTCGCGTATATAGTTAGATGTAAAATTAATAGCAGAGCATTATTATAAAACATATAACACACATCCTATATGTATGTAACTTAAGTAAGCCCTAATGTGTAGCTTACCTTTCGGTACATTACTTACAGCCTAACCAGAGGTCTACTGATGTGCACAGCAAAAATGTTAAGCCAGACGAAATTAAGAAACCGTTGACTAGACGTTCAACACTGTACATTGCCGTACACATATCTGATTCAAACTATTGATTGTGTACATGTATGAATAACTTAGAGGCATCACAAATAGCGTATGGGCGATAGTGTTGAAAACTTGAAAATCAAAGACATTCAGCATTATTCTGCATTCGTTGAATATGCTGTAGCCAAGATTGTGTAATGAAACCTTTTGATGTGGTAACAAAGTTAGTCATTCTCACACCACTCACTGACTTCACACCAAGTACATAGGAAATATGTCACATCAGTGGAAGACCCATTATCTGCTATTGTCTGTTATGTACGGCTTTGTTTTACCAAACTTATAAAGATTTGCACAGAAACTGACACAAAACTACCGTGTATTGGGATAATATGTATAGTGGTGGCTAAATGTACAAGTTTTGGAGTCCCGTCGGCATGGAAAGTTAATTTACGGCAACCATTGTACATGCTTTCTCCAGAAGCTTCGTAACTAGGAAGGTGACAATGACATTTTTAAGTACCTTGAACAGAGGCCGAAAGTATGCTTCCCCTAATATGTTCCTACTGAATTAAACTTATCGTATTAATTTGTTTGCTATTGTAACACACATATATACATTATTCTTTGTCACTTAGAGACATTTGACATCACTGTATTTGTACGGATTAATTCACTGGCCAAAAAAAACGACACCACTTTATAAGGTCACGAGTGCCTAATTGTCAAGCAAGTCCTTCTACCATATCACGCAGATTTGTTACTGTGTCACCCACTAGCACGTACGAAAGGAAATAAATTATTGCATCCACAGAAAGATGAAATATGGCTTGAACATGATTAGGAACAACGTCTATAGGTTTCCCATTTACCCCTTTTACTCCAAAGTAGGAAGTTTCTCCTGAGTTAATTAACGTATTTATCCTTTTCAGTACTGTGCCGATGATTAATCGTTTTATCAATATTTTATATTGTCCCGGTGACTGAAGTGCTCCATTAAGGCAATGCATGGAAATGTTACGCACGCAAACTCTCTCTCTCTCTCTCTCTCTCTCTCTCTCTCTCTCTCTCTCACACACACACACACACACACACACACACACACACACACACACACACACACACATATATACACACAAACACACACACGGACATGCTAGAATGATTACAGTTAGATTGTTAGTGACAGGTTTCTACTGCGCGAGCAACAGGCGTGCTTACGTATGTATGTGTGTATTCGCACGCATCCACGTTTGTACGCTTGTGTACGGATGTGTACGTAGGTGTGTGAGCACGCGATGAGTTGGGTGGACTGACTGATTCTTGTTTGACCAACAAAATAATATGATGTAATCGAACTCTTAAAACTCAACAGAACATTGGGCAGAACACAAATGTTGGACACAACATATGTTTAGGACACCCCGAGATTGGTATATCATATTATTATTAGGACTGTAACGATACATTAAGCGACGGTAAGACGTTTCGCGATGTTTATATCACGATACGATACTTTCGCGATATATAACAACATATAGCTTTAGAGAAAAGGTTAATTTACAATGCATAGCTCTGTAAAATAGGTATATTGACAACGGAACATTTGTAATAACTAAAACTGTAAAGACCTTATATAGATTTTCCTTTGGGGCATTGCCTCAGAAAACAACAACTTTATATAACAAAAATCACACGTTCTTTTGTGAATGTTTCAACTTTCAACAAGATGACACTGGTGTGTCATGTGTATCGCGATATTTGTAGTGTATTGCGTATCGTATTGTGAGAGAAGTTTCCCGATACATCATAACATAATATATAGCATAACATAATAGTTATTGCTTCTTTAAATAATTGAAATCTTTTTACAACAGGGAGAAAGTAATATTGCGACATGAACCAATCAAGAAAAATTGTGCAAATACACAGATATCACATATTAAGACAGGTAAACATGATGTCGGTGAATCGTTGTATTGTTACGGTTGCAGTGTTCCTGTGCGGGCGATGGGCCGGCGTGGAGGGACGGAGCGTAGTGGTCACCTTGCTGCACGATTTGATGGCCACCAACTACACACGCTATGTCCGGCCAGTGGTCAACACATCCACGGTGACGACCGTCGAGATGAGCATGTCCTTACACCAGATCGTCGACGTCGTATGTGTTCAGTTACTTACTTGATGGACATTGTGACGTCACAATCATATCTCTGTAGAAGAGTCAAAACGGAGGAAATTCATTTTACTACTTAACTGATGGACATGGTGACGTCATAACACTTGTCGCTGTTGAAGGTGTCTAAACAAAGTTAACCTATTTATGACTTACTTGACTGACATTGTGACGTCATAACACTTGTCACTTTTAAAGAGTCAAAGTACAACAAATTGTCAGATGTAACGACCAAAGTAAATTACGATATTCGGATATTATTTAAATTATTCATACACAACATATTTGGACATAAAACCGGACTCGCTATGGACTAAGCGTGTTAAGGAAGCTATTTTTAGCGATTTGTGTACCGTAATGATTGTTGAAGAATCACATTAATTGTCTGTCCAACGTGACATTTATTATGTAAGTAATTCCCACCTCCATTACCACGTGAATTGGCAGGGAATTAGAGGGGAACTTCGAACAGTCCGAGCCCCTCTTCTGTCACAAACAAAACGGATCTCAAATATAGATGTTTAAAACATTATGTATGTTTACAGCAATACATTTAATACGTCTTATATTTTCAGGACGAAGTGAGTGAATACCTCAAACTCAACATCTGGTTAGCCTTTGTAAGTATCCATCAACAGGTCTAGTTTACAAATTAAGTAAGCGAGTTCAACTGAATCCTACACATCTACTTATTCGATTAATTGTTAGATAATTAATTATGCATATTGGTGTTGCATCAATATGTTATCGTGCGCTTTGCGTATTTTGTTCACAACAGCACTGGACGGACGAGTTTCTCGTATGGGAACCACGCAAATACGAAGGTGTATCCAAGATACACATACCATCCGACCAAATATGGCGACCGGACGTGATCCTCTATAACAGGTACCGTAATAACCATGACAACAACTGATGAATATTGATGGATTTGTTAAACGAATGCATTAACATGCTCAAGACTCAAAACTCAAACGAAACATTGCATTGACGTTCAATACTCTTAAATATTCAATATTTGCTGTTCAGATACGTCTGTGCTCGCCACTGTTTGGCTTTGTAAAACGAAATCAATTAATAAGTGCTTAAGATTGAAATGATATATACAGCGTGAGATTCAATCACCAGCGTGTTATTGAAATGCTGCGTTCTACAATACAGCCTGGTAGTGCGAACACATTAGATGTGTCTTACGTCAACTCCAAGCCGTTAGTGGGTTTTTTTCTCAAACTTAACCATAGTGTTTTGAACTTGGACAGGTGTTTTCAAATTAAGTTGAAAACACTATAAAGCATTTTCAAATCAATCTCAAAACACGCTAAAGTGTCTTCAAATTAGGTAGTGTTTTGAAATGGCTACATCGGTTTCAGCGCTGACGATGATCAAGTGGCGATGCAGATGTACGCGAACACGAACGCCGTCGTGGCGTCGGACGGTGAGGTCGAGTGGCTCACTCCCGTTCTCGTGACGAGCACGTGCTCACTGAACGCCGCCTTCTACCCCTTCGATGTACAGGTGTGTAGTTTAACATAAGTTCCGGTTTCATCACGTTCAACTGCTTACACTGGAGTGTACTAAGTAAGAATGATCGAATGAAAGAATGAATGAATGAGTGAGAGAGTGAGTGAGTGAGTGATTGATTGATTGATTGATTGATCGATCGATCGATCGATCGAACGGACCGACTTAAATGCAAACACCCAAATGGTATACCATTTGAAAGCCGTAGAATGCCATATATATCCCCATCACAACGTTGCCTCTCGTAGAACTGCCAAGTGATGCAGTAAGCGTGACCCCAAGGTCAAACAAGGTCATCATCAAATTATGAATTTTCTCAATTGTGCGGGTCCGCAAACATCTTAAAATTACAATGGTTGCACATCTACTTTCTTTAATAACAAAATGGCAATGTCAGATATTTTTAGAAAGCATATTGTCTCCCAGTCTAAATGAGATACAATGTCGGGTTGTTACCCAGTATAGTAAGAGTAGAGCTAAAGTAAAAAAATCACCGTAAAATGATGACTATTCGAACATTTGTAATACCGTGAACGTCATAAAGTTACAACGACTCTGTATCTACATCATTTCTATAGGCATGTCATATACCGCCTGAAAGAACAATTTCTCACCGTCAAAACGATGTCTGACTTGGAGATGTCAGTTGGTGGAGTTTGTGGGGAGCGACGATCAAATGTCAAGTGATAAATATTTGAAATTGCGCCATCCCGCAAGCGTTATCCAATATCAATGGCGGCTTATATCTGCGTATCTACTCATAGCCATGTCATGTACCTTTGGAAAGCCTACTGTCTCCCCGGAATACCACGGGGAGCTATCAAGTAGTGCAGTAAGTCTGGAATGAAGGTCAAGCAAGGTCACCACCAAATGATGAATGTTAAAAACTGCGCCATTCCGCAAACGTTGTACAATTACTATGTTTGCATATCTACTTTGTCTACCTGCACTAGGCCGTGTTGTACACCTATGTGAATTGTAACCTCCTCAAAACGAGGCATGGCATGGAGTTGTAAATTGGTGGTCTAATTGTGGAGTGAAGGTTGAAAATGAAGGTTTGAACAAGGACACCGTCAAAACATACATTAACCAACATCACCACGTTTGATAATTATGCAGACACTGCTGTTCTTCTTCTCATCACGAAGCACTTATTTAACTCCAACAGTATTGGCCTCGATCGTTTGGGATACGTACATCGCATGCAGAAATAACGGGACTCTGAGGAAGGTAACGTGGGACAATAAGGTGCCAATAAACAGGAAATACTTCCAACACGATGTCACCAACAAACGGGAGCTATTTGCATTTCACTTCATTGAGATTGCAAAGCTCCAATATCCAGGTTAAAAGGAATTATTAGACACTTCAGACACCTCAGCTGTCGTCTTTTCCACAAAACATTTTGCACAAGGTTCAACAGTTGCGTGTCAGGTTCCTCATGGTCATGCTGAATGTAGCATGTCATAGTTGCATCAACTATGACATGCTACATGCAGCATGACCATGAGGAACCTGACACGCAACTGTTGAACCTTGTGCAAAATGTTTTGTGGAAAAGATATAAAAACAATGCCTTATACGCAATGTGGACACGTGTGCCCTAATGTTCCCGATCGTTAAAAGGTATGAACTTGTCACTTTTATGCCCAGCTGCAAACATTTGGATAGCCCTTGGGACAGGAAATACCTTTATTCATCTTAATTGCAACGGCATCCGCCATACTCTGGGAAAAGCACACTCAACGTCCCTGCCAGTTTTCCATAGCATGGGAAACCTAAACTTCGTATCACGAAGGAACCGCAGCATTTATGCATCAATTTCGATCTGGATTCGCGAAACTTCAACTCCTGGAACGCAACACCATTGTCCTCTTTGACTAAACTGCATTCGTGGTTTCCGTTATCGAGGCAATGAGAGAGTTATTTTGCCAAAGGAATAATATCATTAAGATATTACAACAACTTAGGATTCTTTTAGCAGTATTCAGAGCCAATAGCATACCAAGCTTTTATTTGGCTGACCATCCGCTGTTTCATCAGCAAACGCCCACTCCAGATGGCTGGGGTGCACATGGGACGTGAATAGGCTATTATGTACACAAGAATATATCGGTTAATTAATAGAAAAATATTTTGTCACAAGTTTGAGTTTCTGACCCTCAAAATGACAGTTAAATTCACAAATGAGGGTGGCATCCACCCACACCTATTTTTTTTATCCTATGGATGATGCACAAAATGCTGTTAAAAGTACATCACATGTTGGCTGGCCGACAGTCTGCGGAATGGCACAATTTCGAAAATGCATCTTTTTGCGGTGACCTTGTTCAACCTTCACTCCACAGTTATAATTCACTCCACCAATATCTGTGTAAGCTAGTGCCTGCTAGACACTTTGGTTAGGTAGCATTGTTGTTAACATTAAGCATTTGCTATTACCGTGCGAACTAAGTTTGTTTATGTAGATAGTGTCCCACGTATTCGCTAGGGCACGGTATAACCTAAATAAATAAGGCAGTCTAGCGTAAAGTAATTGATTGTATTTAAATTAGGTCATTACCGGTAACGTTAGCATTTGTGATAGGATAGATAGTCAGCTGTTACTATAACCAAAAACTGTAACCGAAACAAACAAGCCAATCTTACGTAAAGTGTAACATTTGTGCACATTAAACTGTCTTCTTAAAGACTACATAGACATAGTGAATAGTGTAAACATAGTTGACTAAACAATTTTAAATAGCTAATTATATTATTATTATTAAATAAATTCTGATATGGCGCCTTGCACGCGGCAGTCATGGCAAAGCGACACTTGATGTGCGTCGACTGCCACAGTTGGGTGGATTTTGCCCTATCCGGGTGTGGGAAGTCATGGGCAGGAAGAGGGATTCACCTTTCAGTGCGGGGGTTTTGGAAGGTGGAATGTCTTGAGAAGGAGGTAGCTAGGTTGGTAGATATTGTGATGGGGATGGAGGTGAGAATCAGCAAGGAGACAGGTGGAATGGAGAGAGACGACAGGGAGAGAGATGGGAATACTGTGAGACAGAAAGATCAGAGTAGTGTCAAGAAGACTGAGGAAAGGAGACTGAGAGGAGGGAAGGTGATTGGAGGGGAAGAAATTGGAGTATCGACGGCATGAAATGTGACAGGCGTGACGGTGACAGGGGAGAAAGTGACCGTAGAGAAAGAGGTAGGAGGAAAAATGAGACGGGGAAGGAGAGAAGGAACTGCAATGGGAAGAAAGATGACGGGAAGAAAGGAAGTGAGAGTAAATGTGACAAAAGAGAAGTTGGGAGGAACGATGACAGGAAGAAAGGTGGCAAGAGAAACAACGTCAGGAAAGACTGGAATGGAAGAGATTGTGACAGGAGAGCAGAAGGCATGGGAACAAGACTACAACCAGACAGATGCAAACCGAATAACGAGTTACTCTGAGGCAATGATTGAGGGGTCATTGGGAAAAGAGATGGTGTTCATGGGCGACTCTATTCTGAGAAAGACAAATAAGACACTAAGCGAAGGGGAGGACGTCGTTGTTTGTTTGCCGGAGGCTAGGATAGAACATGTAACTGAAAGGGTAGAGAAGGTATTGGGGCATGGCAAGGGAGGGTCTATACTAGTGCACGTAGGGACAAATAATAATGACAAGGAGGGAACAACTGGGATAGTACAGAAGTACTGACAGTTAGTGAGGACGTTAAAGAAGACAAGAGTCGAACATATTATTCTCTCAGGAATTTTGTAAGTAATGGGAGGAAGCAGGCCAACATATAGAAAGTGCAAGAGAATGGCCATCAACGCACTAGTTGAGCAGATGTGTAAAGAAGAGTGGATGGGATTCGTAGATTGATGGGGATACTTTGTTGCGATGGAAGATATGTACATGAGAGTTGGCCTCCATCTAAGTGGAAAGGGGGCAGCAGATTTCTCAGAGAACCTCTGCAATCTGTTGACAGTGCGACAGGCTGCATCTATTTAAACTAGATTCACAGGGGGATTCACATAGAAGCCTGAAACAGGAGGCATAGTTAAAAACAGCAGAAATAAATCAGCAAACATCAGCCTGGAAAACTGTTCTGAATCAGGATATAAATGCGTTTCTTTTAAATGCAAGGAGCATAGTAAACAAAAACGTGAACTAAACATTATGGTAGAAGATATTAACCCTCACATAATAGGTATAACATGATACCAGACAAAGCAAACTGTTCTATGTTAGAAAGACAAACACCGTTAAGGGTATAAAAACGTGGAACAATTAACCAAATAAATTTACTCAACTTCCAAGTTTAACACAATTTAAAAAAGCAATCATTACTTTCTACATATTTGTGAATTGTTAATTGAAGGTGACGTTTTGTTAAACCTATGTAATAGTAACACAAGCACTAAAAAGTTTATATATGAGTTGTGAATATTATTTTGTAATTTATTTATAATTCATGTTGTATTTATTCAGGTTTTTTTTTAGCTCGAGAAGGGCATAGCAACACATAAGTCTATGACTTCAGCTGTGTCCTTTCAGCAGCAGCAGCAGCAGCAACAGCAAACCATACTGTGCATGTATTATGTTGTTGTTGTTGAATAAACGTTCATTCATTCATTCATTCATTCATTCATAACCGAATCATGGGCCACCACTGATATATCAGATACCGAATTAGGACTAAAAGGCTATGTAATGTTTATGAAAGATAGAATAAGAAGAAGGGGAGGTGGAGTTATTTTATATGTTAAAGAATTTATCCAGGCTTATGAAATAAAATTAGAAAGAGAAGCAGATTGGGAAGAAGCTGTTTGGTGTAACATAGTTACAGGAAACTCAACATTAACGGTGGGGTTAATTTATCGAAGTCCAAACATAAGCATAGAAGATAATTAGAAAGTACAAAACGCTATAAGGGAAGCTAGTAAACGTGACTGTATTATTATTGGAGATTTTAACCATTGTCATATACAATGGAAATCTCTACAGAGTACGGGGAGTGAGGACCACAAGTTTTAGTTTTAGTACAAGACAGTTTCCTTTCTCAATATCTAACCAAGGTGAGAATGTGTTAGACACAGTGTTGTCCTCACAGAATGCATTAGTTGACAATGTCAACTTATGTGAGCCACTGGGAAGTAGTGATCACAACCAAATACATTTTATCATCAAAATAAAATCAGAAAGAAATAATATAAAGCAGTTCAGGAGATATTTCCACAAAGGAAGATACAAGGAAATGAGGAAATATTTAGCATAGAAAGACTGAAACAAAACACTGAAGAATAAGACAGCAACAGAATGCTGGAATATCTTAATGAGTGAAATTGAGTGCATCGGCGATAAATTTGTTCCCTTGAAAAAAACAGGGAAACGGTCCAGACAGAAATACTTATCGAATGAAGCCATTAGAAAAATTATATACAAATAAATGATGTGGAAGTCATATAGACGTACTGGAAATGAAAACATTTATGAAGAAGACATGGCAACATGTGACAAGCGCCCCAGTGGCAGCTATTTATTTGGTCTGTGTTTAAAATTTAATTCTATTTATTTGTATTATTACTACACTGGTGAGATTCGAACATCGTTTCGATAACATTACCCTGAATGCACGGACCTGCTCTATCGTGCTATTGGTTTTATATGTGTGTGTGTATTTCTGTGACTTTTATTCCGGTGGCACACCTGTACCTATGGTGACCTACACTCGGCAGGAACTGTTCGCCCATAACATTGCGAATGTCACTGCTGCCTCAGCCTTTGTTCGACACGTAAAAGGACAATGAAATTTGTGCGGTCACACGAGGTTGCAGAACCAGTCGCAATCGCCATCGTACAATACGTCCAGTAATTGGACGTCGACCCGGCTTTGGACCCACTTACCACCAACGCGGCGTCAGCAACACGAACATTACACAAGTGAAACTGTGGTCTTGTCAAACCGGTGAGAAGGATTTTAAGAATCGTTACACCAACATCGCATTGATCAATGTAAGATCTGTGAAAAATAAGACGCTAACTATAAATGAGGAAATTATCCAAAACAATTGAGATGTTTTGGCCATCACCGAGACGTGGCTAAACAAACTGGAGACTGACGCCTCCGGCTACACATTCAATCATGTAGCACGTGCCTCTGGTCTTGGCGGCGGAGTTGTCATAGTTCATTGAAATACTTTCAACACCAAGATCCTCCCAAAGCTGCTATTCTCCGTCTGCAATTCACCAACCTGTTCTTGCTTAAATGCAACATATGGGTCGCTTATCACCCGCCTGCATCAAGTACGACATCTGGAACAATATCGAACTTTTACGCTGAACTTGAGCAACTATTCATCGAGACATCCATCTTCGTTGTTCCCACCGTCATCTTTGGTGACTTTAATGTTCGTTTTGACGATACCCTCAAATCAGAACCACTTCGCACTCTATTTGAATCGTTCAATCTAACTCAGCATACACATGGTCTCATACTAAGAGCACTGAAGTCTGCAATAAAAACTAAGACGATTGCAAAGCAGAATTTCAGGAACATTGAAACAGGTGCACTCCGAAAAGATATCGAATCTGCATGTGCTGACATGACATTGCGTACATGCGGGAATGATCGACAAGCAGAGGATTTGGTGGAGATGTACAACACCTGCTCACTGAATACCTTCACATACATGCCAAATTTACGCAATGTGAAAGTAAGAGAGAGCACACCACATCCATGGCACGACTCTGACATCGACGACGCCAGGGATGAGAAGCGGAAACGGGAGAATATGTGGAGAAGAACTAAACTGGAGATTCATCGGCAATTATATGTCACCGCTCGTGAAGATAGTACTGCGTTGATATCCGCATGCAAAACGGGTTATTATAAAAACCGCCTGGATAAGGCAAACAACAAAACCATGTTTCGATAACTGATATCGCTTGATGGCCACCGCACACAGAAACACAAAATTCCACTTGACGGCCCAAAGATGCGAACTATTTTCACGTTTCTTGTGTGAAAAGATCGACAACCTCCTGTCAGGTCTGCAGTGTTTCAACATCATCGATAGGTCAACTTTCTTATATCTAATTTACACTGCTCCTTTACTAACGTAACTTCATGTCCTCTAGTCTTTCTAACTTTCTTAACTGAGAAAAAATATGTTATCAATATGTTCATAACCATTCAATATTTTAAACACTTTTATCTGATCTTCTCTCAATCTCCTGGTCTCTAGTGTTGTTAAACCACATTCTTTTAGGCGTTCTTCATAACTAAGATTCCTCAGTTTTTCTACCATTTTAGTCGCTCTCCTCTGTACTCTTTCTAGCATATCTACGTCCTTCTTGCGGTATGGTCTCCACGCTTGTATACAATATTCTAAATGAGGCATAACTATTGTTTTGTACAGCGGTAGTATTAGTTCTTTTTCCTTATACGCTATATTTCGCCTAGTTAATCCAAGGATTTGATTTCCCTTTGAAGCTGCAATTCCACACTGCTTTGCATGAAACCTTCAAAGCTGCACTAATGGTTAACCCTAAGTCCTTTTCTTTTATAGTAGTACTCAGTACAGTACCTCCAATTGTATATTCTACATATTCGTTCCCATGTCCTGTGAGGAGGCATTTACATTTCCCAAAATAGAACAGCATTTGCCACTTTTCAAACCATTTGATCAACCTGTCAAGATCATCTTGTAAATGCTGTCTATCTCCATCACTTTTAATCCTTCTAAACACTTTTGTATCATCCGCAAATTTCAACACCTTGCTTGTTATATCATCGTTCAATTCGTTTATGTATATTAAGAATAATGTAGGTGCCAATACTGATCCCTGTAGTACTCCACTCAAAACTGATTTCTAGTTTGAAGCCTCCCTATCAACAGCTATCCGTTGTCTGCTGTTAATCAGCCTTTTTTCTATCCAGTTAATTATACCATTTCCTATGCCATGAGCCTTTAGTTTAAACAGTCGACACCTCCAAATCATATCTCATTTTGACGGGGAAAAATTGTTCTTTCATGCTGTACATGATATTTCCATAGAAACGAAGTAGATACAGAGTCATTGTAACTTTATAAAGTTCGAATATTCATTATTTCACGCTGACCTTGTTTGAACTTAACTCCACACTTACCTTACCAAGTAACAACTCCACATTGTACCTCGTTTAGACGGGGCGCAATAGACTTTCCAAAAATGTATGATATGGTCATTTTTTTTATTAAACAAAGTAGATATACAAACACTAATTTTTATTTAATTAAGACATTTGCGGATTCGTACAATTTCGAAAATTCATCATTTGTGGTTACCTTGTTTGACCTTGGAGTCACGCTTACTGCACCACTTGGCAATTATGTGACAGGCCTCGTTATGATCGGGATATCTAGGGCTTTCAAATGGTATACGTTTTTAGTGTTTGTACTGGAAGGGGCGCATTTGCATTTAAGTCGGTCCGTTAGGTTGTGCCTATGGCTCGCCTATTGGGGAGATATAAACGACAATCGGGAGGTTATACTGGTCAGAGATAATTTACAGTTTCAAATTTGCGCACTATAATTTGTTCACTGACGTAGTCATAACCAGACACCCTGAAAACATGCGTTTGGACACATAATTTTAATTGTTTGGATGTTTACAATTCGAGATATTCAGAAAAGTAGGCGATAATAATTTGCATATTGATGGGTTCATACAAAAACGCTCAAAGGTGCAAGGGTGGCATCCGTGGGATTATTAACCTAGAAGTTTAGAAGGTCATACAAATGCAAAATAAATCGTGCGGACCCCAAAGCACGCTTCACTGGTCAACACATTGACTATGATGTTCAAAACCTGAAATGGGAATGTGTTTATTTTCTTGAATAACGAGCATTATTTTCTTCCAAGTAAGTAATTGTGAACAATCATTGATGGTGATTTAAAACTGCATCCACTGATGGACGATCTCATATATTCACTAAGTCCAGACAAACATATAATTTGATTCAGACTACCACACACTGCACAAAGCTGTGATGATACAACTGTCTGACTGACGTTATTGTCTCGTCTGTGCAGCGATGTTGGTTGAAGTTCTCGTCGTGGACCTACAGTATGACGGACGTCGACATCCGCCACGTGCACGGCAACATCTCTGTCGAAAACTACGTGCCGGACGGCGAGTGGGACATCCTCGAGACGACGTGCCAGCGCCACGAAGTTAGCTACTCGTGCTGCCCCAACCAGGTACATACAAACGAACGGACGAGCGACCGAGCTAACGGAACGAACGGACGGGCAGACGAACGGACGGACGGATGGACAGAAGGACGGACGGACGAAAGGACGAACAAACAGAGAGAGATAGAGATAGAGAGAGACAGACAGGCAGACCAAACGAATGACCGAACGGCCGAACGACCGAACGACCGGACGGACAGATGGATGGACGGACGGACGGATTAACGCACGAACGACCAGCCGACCGACCAATCGACCGACCGAATGAACGAACGAACGAACAAACGAACGAACCAATCAACCAAACAACCAACCACCAACCAACCAATCAAAGATAGAACGAACGAACGAACGAGGGTGTCCGGTAACTCATAGTATGATTCTTAGATCTACAGTAGTCGAGTTCTCAATGTTCGCGGCAAACGTTATCAGAAGTCTTGTAGTGTACGCTCACGCAGAATTTCAATAATTACTAGATTCTTGCAACTGTTGCATCTTAACGAGTCGTGTATTATAAGCAGGCTTTACCTTCACCATGCGTCTGTCCATTGGCGTTATTCATTAACCGGTCCGCCTGCCTGTTACAGATCTACCCGGACGTTACGTTCCATTTTGTGCTGAAGCGGAAGCCGCTCTTCTATCTGTACAACCTGCTGTTCCCGTGCATCGTGCTCACGCTCACGGACGCCATGGTGTTCCTGCTGCCGCCAGAGAGCGGCGAGAAGGTGTCCTTGGCCATAACGGTGCTCCTCGCGATGATGGTCTTCCTCACCGTCATCATGCAGAACGTCCCGACCACCTCTCTCGTCATTCCGCTGCTCGGTAAGTACTTAAACAACATTTGTTATGACCACGTATCTCGTCATCCCTCTGCTCGGTACGCATTTAAACAACATTTGTTATGACCAAGTATCTCGTCATTCCTCTGTTCGGCATGTACTTAAACTCAAATTAACATAAATTTTTTTTATGACCACGTCTCGCGTCATGCCGCTGCTCCGTTCATACTTAAACACTATTTGTTATGACCACGTCTCTCGTCATTCCTCTGCTCGGTACTTACTTCAACAACATTTGTTATGACCACGTCTATCGTCATTCCTCTGCTCGGTACATACTTCAACAACATTTGTTATGACCACGTCTATCGTCATTCCTCTGCTCGATACGTACTTAACAACATTTGTTACCACCTCGTATCTCTTCATTCCTCTGCTCGATACGTATTTAAACAACATTTGTTATCACCTCGTATACCATCATTCCTCTGCTCGGTACACACTTCAACAACGGTTGTCTTAAAGGGAATAGCACAGTAGACTCTATCCAGTCTTTAGGACTGAATAAAAGGCTTTAGTTTTTACTTCCTGTAAGATCCTATTCAATGGAATACCATATCGGTTTCTCTTCTGGGATGCGTCACCTACGCTGCAATTGATGCGCGAAGACTATTCGTACAGAAGTATTCACCACTATATATTGCCAGGTACTCATTAGTATAGCTGAGTGAACTGGAGCAGCGAAGGATGAGTAAACGAACTTGCCATACGTTCGAAACGGCTGCAAAGACATATTAATATAATTCTTAATACGTCTTTGACAGCAGTATATAGTTCGAACCGAATTGCAATAATGATTATCTTTTACAAGTTAACTAGCAGGATAATTAGTGCATATGAGGACACCTGAACACGATTGGGTAAAGCAGGTGTGCAATTGCAAACCTATCACCGCTATGGAAATAAATCATCATTGCACTCCCGAAAGACTAAACTTAGAATCTACCAGAGCATTGCCTCCTCCGGTTCGCAGTGGTAGCAACTGACACCGCAATATACCAAGAGACTTGTTTTCACAACACCTGCTTAACGAAAATACTCCAACTGCAATGGCCTGAAACAATCTCCAGACTCCACCAAACAATAAAATATGAGAACATAAGCATTCTTCAGAAAATGAAAAGATGGACATGGTTCGAACATTTCTTCAGAATGATCAATGGCCTACCAAAATTAATATCATTAACGTGGACCCAAGTGTGGAAGATGAAATGTGACAGAACAAACCAACATGCAGACGAAGCGTGGAAGAACTGAAAGGCTGTTTGGTTGACATGGAGTGCAGCAACAAAGAGAATGGAACACGGGGAACTGGCGAGATCTCATGCTAGTTCTATATGCCACACACAGGCACGAAGAGGATAAGAACGGTCACTTAATAATGCCATGGACCTGCTAAAGCGTGTTTGATTATTCTGTTTTCTAGAGGAAACCGTTGTTACTTCGCACCAGAAAGTGCCTATGGTATCATCGTATGTTAGCATAGAAAAGAATAAAAAATATTTTGAATATATCACATTAGAGACTGTTATTTATGATCATTCACACTTATGTCTAATTAATATGTTTTTCACATTAGGTACCCATTGAAAAGAGCACGTTCGTAGAAATCTTACTCCGCTCGGATTCTAGTCACTTTGCACTTTGTAGTTAGTTAATTCATTGCAGCAATTGCCTAATTATTAAGCATTTGGCATTTTCAATGTTTTAGTTGTAAACAACCAAGCGGTGGCTATAACTCCGGGCATACCTCAAAAAATTTGCAAATATTCTACTATTTCAATTAATATAACGTGTTGTAGTTTCACTTGGTCTAAATAAAACAGTGGAACCTCACTATCAAAATCAACCTCAACTAGACAAATTGACCAGAATGGCGAGGTGACCGTATTAGTGAGACTAATTTCCCATACTTTAGAAAAGTAATTTGGGACTATCTTAGGGTGTCCTTAATTTAATAATCGTGGTTTCTGATTTGTTTCCAGAGCAGTTCTTTGGCGCGATGATAGCGCACTTCATGATGACGGTGTTGCTGGTCGTGTTGGTCATCAACGTGCACCACAGAGGCAACTACTGCGGCCGTCCTGCCCCCTGGGTGAGACGGCTCTTCCTGCAGCGCCTCAGTCGATGCTTCCGGATGCGCATGTCCAGTGTAAACAGGGTCAGTCATGGCGGACTTATCTCACCTACAGGGCTCAGAGCACTGTTGACCTTCCCAGTGGTGGCCATGTTAACGTTTTGTCACATTATAAGAAAACTGTACCAGAAAAAAATCTTGAATTTCTTCGCAAACACTGCCATCATATCATTGATATGCTGATCAAATTTCGTCAAAAGCACTTACCTCCAGCTTTATTAAGACGTGTACATTCACGGTACCCATCAATATTTACCAAAAGACCCATGTTTTCTGCAACCACGTGTATAAAAATCGCAAAAAAATCAATCCGCCAACTACGCTCTTCCAAATATGCGTAATTGCACTTTCAATACATGCTAGCACTCGACCTGACATATTATGTGCCTGATATATTGCACTCATTTCCCACAAAAAGGTTCTTTCAAATTTCACATATTTTCCAGGTATTATATTATTCTGAAACACAACAGGTAGGTTAACTGCGCTCTGATCCCTATAATGATACGCATCGTTAAAGGTACGAGCATTGACTTACAACCCTAACAGCCGCCGCGGGCACGAATGTTTGTTATTTGGCAGCTAACGCTAGAATAACGTCTACACACCGTGTGTTATCCTCGTTATATAACGGCAAATTGTCTGAATGTGCCCTTTCATTTTGAATGTCACCATTTCTTTGTAAATACAGAATTGTATGCAGTTTTGTACCATCTCTCCATGTGTATAACCCGATGTAACATTCAATGTACTCTTAATCAGTTTTGTGACACGCACATGCACACGCGAACGCACACGCACGCACGCGCGCGCGCACACACATACACACTAAAAGAGAATTAAGTCATAATATGGCAATGCTTTTCCCGATGAATTCCTGTATCTTTCGTTGTCCAGTAACTGTTGCTTTATGTAATTGTGCAGAAGACGTCTTATGACAATTGCAAACACGCCAATGATGTCGCTAACGGTTACGGCATCGTCTGCGACAAAGCTACGTCTAACCCTGCATGCTCGGCAGCGTTCCCGGCAAACGGCACGCAAGGCACAGGCGAAGGCTTCGTGTATGTCTGTACTCTCGACCTCAATCAGCAGCCTGGGCCCGTCTGTCGTCTGCGTGACGGCATGGTGGACACGAACAAGGATGTCAACGAATGGCACCAAGTGGCGCGGGTGCTCGACCGACTCTTCTTAGTTATTTATCTGATTTTGACTGTCGTGTACGCATTCGTCGTGTTTGGCATCTTGATATAACAAAGTGCGACACAGAAACAAAGACACTGTGAAAGCCATTGTGTACGAACTGAACCATTCTTGTGAAAGTTTAGACAAGAATACCCCCAATTTGTATATGATGATGACGAAGATTGATGATGATTGATTGATTAAATGTGTAATGGAAAGACACGGAAAGAAACTGAGACAGACAGAGAAAGGTGTAAGGGGGAGAGAGAAGAGCGAGAGAGAGAGAGAGAGAGAGAGAGAGAGAGAGAGAGAGAGAGAGAGAGAGAGAGAGAGAGAGAGAGAGAGAGAGAGAGAGAGAGAGAGAGTGAAAAACATCCTGATGTATTTGAACTTGAGCCAATAGTTATCTGTCCACCAAGCAATATGGTTTAATTAGACTGTAATTATTAGACTGTTATGTGGCATAGACTAAATGCTTTTGTCTTCCATTACAGTATGGTGTTTAAATTATATCCTTAGTCAATATTGTTAGTAGATTGTACTAAATATTTTATGTACTATATAGATGTATTTTGTTGTAACTATTTATAAATGTGTTATACTTTATAATACTTCCCTAATGATGCTGAAAGTACTTGACATTCTCAAATATCATTTCAAATGCTTTGGGCATGGGTATCAATAAATGACAAGTTTGATTTTTTTATTCACCTGTCTTGTTTAACTTCTTGAGACTGTGAGTCAACAATTGTAGTTATTGTATTGATGCATACTGTGCAGTATACCATAAAAAGTTCCGATGAAATATGTAATAGTAATTGCTTCAAATGTAATAGTAATAGGAAGAATTCAGCATGTAATAGTAATATGAAGGAAACAAAGTAGTAGTAACAGTAATCGATTACATTACAATGTAATTGACCCCAGGCCTGGCCAGAACCAACAAACAACAAGGGTAACTCCAAGAAGAAGAACATCTGCAACTACGACTTCTCCTCCTGCAGGACACAGTACCGAAAGATCTCGTTCTTCCCGAGGACAACCATAGAATGAGACGGTCTGCCCCAGGGGGTAGTGACTCTTTCAAGTTCAGGCTTGCCGCCTACCTATGAATACCAAACCCACACCCCTAGAGCTCCCCTCCCCTTTCTTTTGCCTACCACCCTACCTGTCATACCTTTACTATGCAACATCCTCTACCCCCGTTCCCACATTCAAGCTATTTTTAAAACCTCGCTGGCCATCATCGCAAACTCCATAAGACATAATCATCAGTATGTTTATGTTGGCCGTAAAAAGGAAGAAGATGAAGACCATTTCTTAAAAATCAAATGAAATTACTGCCTAGAATACCAAATATATCAGATGTCACCAGACATTGAAGACTCTGATAATTCGGGTATGTATGTCGTATATCAAGCGAAAACCTGTTACCGTAGCCTTCATACAAAATCTTTGGGTATTAGTAGATTATGAAGTACATTATCCGGTCTTTATAACCTCTGTATGCGCTTTATATTTAATCTCTGGCACACATATTCTTTCTAGCACGTTTTTTTAAAGAATTACATGTAACTTTGATGACACAAATATCACATTTGCGAGCGCGTGTACAAGAAGCGCTTTGCAAAGCAGCCATTAATTATTTTGTTTCCATTAAACTGCTAAGGATGAAAGCACCACTACTTGCACAAAGCATCAAAGTAGGTATTGATGATTTGTGATTTATCACCTCATAGCGTCTTGTTTAAGCCTAGTCGTTATCATCATCGTTGTGCAGCCGTAGTATCCCGTGGTTGAGTAAAGGCCTCAGCATGTCGTTTCCAAATCTACCTGTCTTGCGCTATCCTCTGCCAGATGTGCCGTTCCAGTACTCGTCTAGTTCGTCTCTCCATCGTCTCGCCGGTCTTCCTCTAGATCGTTTCCCTTCGTAAGGTCTCCAGGTTGTAAAAGATGTCGCGGTGTTTGGGGAATACTGTCCATCCGGCGGTGATTCCTCTTTGAATCTCCTTGTCCTGGTTTTTGTATCTGATATTGTATCGCTATCCCAGATAGACGTAGCTTTCAACGTTCTCTATCTGCGTGGCGGGGCCTCACCCAGAGACCCGTCCACCCGTCCTGTGGACGGGTATATTCAGAAATTGCGTTTGTTTTGGACGGTGTCAAATTGATTGTGGACGGGTCCGTCCATGTCGTTTTTTTTGCGCGGGCCAGCTCGTCCATGCCATTTTTACGACGTCATTGAAACTGCCGCGAAGCCAGTTACAAAATCTACGGAGACTGGTTTTGAAAATCGCCCACCCCGGATCGCCTGGCCAGCTCCTCGACACACGCCAGAAACCAGGCCTCGACATGCTAGGATTATTGTCACATACCCGTTAGTGGCGACTTGTTAGGGTAACTGTTACCTACCCGCTAGCGGTGGCTCCTTGAAAAGCACCCGACACTTGCCTATGTCTATGTAGACTAAATAATCCTGTGTGAAATCAACATCAGTGCATCACAATAAGCACTTGCCGATTACGACGCGTTTTTGGAAAACGAATGAAATTCCGCGTAATCGACATTTCGAAACGGGATTTGTGTTTTTGAACGGAAACTCAGTAAACGCTAAAAGAGTAGAATCACCAACACCGTAAACGATACTGACTTTATTGGCGATATTTTTAAACAAACATGATTACTATGCAACCGTATTCGTTTATTTTGGTGAATTTATGACGATTTTTAAAACGCGCATGCAAATCGTTACGAGTGTGATGGCGCCGGTGCTACCTCGTGAGTCCTGTCAACCAAAGGCAAAGACCGTATATCAATACAAGACGGTGCAGCATGCGCTATTTCCATTGTTCAAAGTACGTAAGTGGAGCGGTTAGTCCGCCATTCTGGAGGCACGCCAAGCCAGAACATACGCGATGACGCACGTGGTAGCCTCCCAAATGGCTAAAAAGCGGAATAACAACAGCCTAGGTTACGCTGGCTCAAAGTGATATACCCTGCGTTTTGTAGTTCTAATAAATTCCGTTGGATGGCGTCATATACAGCGCTAGCTAAAATGAACCAGCATCAGTGATTTGAACATTCATAATTCTTAATATGATTGCTTGTGTAAATTACATTTGTCAATGTATATATTAAGCACTGCTGCATGAAGAATACTCAAACATTTATGTTATTGTGTGACAGGAATTGTTGTATTATCTAAATGTATTATGTACGGTTGTTATTATGTTGCAAATATGTCACAAATAAATGTTATTAGAAAAGTTAACCACACAGTAAACAGTATTATTTAGATGCAGAGATCATAACGTTGTGATATTTTAAATATTTGACAGAATGTATTATTTTTCAAAGTTAACTTTGAAATAAAATATTACTTTTCTGAACAGAAATGGGCTTCTTTTTCACTTTTAAACAGAAAATGCATCATTTGACACAAAAAATGCTACTTACATTTCTGATCACACGTGAGATATGCATTCAGCCATGTTCTCTGCCTTGCCTTCATAAATGGTAATATGTACACTGTACTCTTAATTAATTTTTATATTTTATGATTGGACACACTAAATATGATTACCAAAATTTACCATGCTGGTGTATATATATATATATATATATATATATACTCATAGTTGCGTGTCCTATCGCGCATCCGATCGCGCGTTCAATCGCGTGCCCGACCGCACTTCGTAGCATGTCTGAACAAATTTGGACTGACAAAAATGTGATCCTGGGTGAGGCCCTACTGCGTGATGTTGATATATAATGGTGTGTCATTCTCAAGCATCACTTTTGTCTTCGAGATGTTCATCTTCAGACCTTGTTTTTCACTTTCATCACCTAGCTCCTGCAGCATGTTTTGTAGTTCTTGCGGTGTATTCTCCGTTTATCCTCAAGCCTCTGGTTTCCCAGGTCAGTCTTCGGAATTCGCTTTCGAGTGTTGCCGTAAACAGCTTTGGCGATATGGTGTCACCCTGTCGTACTCCTCTCTTGATGTTGATCTTGTTGCTCTTTTTGTGTAGGTGGGCTGTCACCGAGCTGTTGGTGTAGATGTCTTTCAGGAGTTCGATGTACACGTCTT
Source organism: Paraescarpia echinospica (assembly GCA_020002185.1). Taxonomy (NCBI): domain Eukaryota; kingdom Metazoa; phylum Annelida; class Polychaeta; order Sabellida; family Siboglinidae; genus Paraescarpia; species Paraescarpia echinospica. Next base: position 56,770,263 of record CM034539.1, on the reverse strand, counting down.
CTATCCTCTGTTCTTGAAGGGATCTCAGTATATTGCTTGAGTTTGCACCGAGTCGAAAGCCTTCTCGTAGTCAACGAAAGCGATGCAGAGCAGGATATTATATTCTCGGCACTTCTCTTTCAGTTGGTTTACAGCGTGTATGTGGTCTGTCATTGAGTACCTGCTTTTGAATCCTGCTTGCTCTCGTGGTTGGTTTTCGTACAGTGTTTTCTCTAGCCTATTCTGTAGTATATTTGTGAATAATTTGTAGATGTTTGATAACAGAAATATCGGTCTGTAGTTGTTTACGTCTTTCTTGTTTCCCTTCTTGAAGAGTATTACCATCTTTGCGTTCTTCCATGCAGTGGGTATTCATCTTTCTGATAAACATTTAGTGTACAGCTTAGCCAATGTCTTCGAGATGGTATCTTCTCCTGGTTTTAATAGTTCAATGTTTACATGGTCGTTGCCTGATGTCTTCCCATTCTTCATATCTCTTAGCGCTGCTTCCACCTCCCATGGTGTTATCTCTGGTACCTCTTTCGGGTTTGTGTGAATTATGGTACTCTGCTTACTGTCGTATAGCTCGGTGTAGATTGCCTCTATTCGTTCCATGATCATATCTTGGTCTTGTATTTCTCTACACTGCTTGTCTGGAAGTGTATTCAGTCTGTCTCGGCCTAGTGCCTGTGTTCTTCTTGCTTTCTTCAGGCTCTTTGATGACATAATCGTTTCTGGTGTGATCTCTTGTTTGTACTTCCTGGTGTCCTCCTTCGCTTTATTTTTGATGGTCTTGCACATTTCTGCGTACTCTATGTTTCGTGTCCCGTATGTACGCCAACGCTGTCTCGTGTCTAATCTACACGCCTAGGCTAATCTGTCAATGTATGTCACTAGCTATGTCATTGGTAGACAACATGTGCTCTCGCCGAGGAACAATCTCGTCACCTCGCATCTTCGCTGTATATATCCGTTAGAGGGCAGCATCATCCGAGCATTATCACGTAACACTCTATTTGTTTTTTTACGTTATCTACCATTTCTCGTCGTTTCTTCATTATAGTGCTCGTGTCGGTGACGATATTCTCGTCATTGCCTGTTGATTGCTTTGGCTACACTTGTCACATTTAATAGGATCAACTCAGTGATGTTTTCGCTCATGGTGTCGATGTCGTCTAGTTCTTGTAGTGGCTCAAATCGATTTCGCAGTTCGAGTTAAAATTCGATCTTTTTTGTTCCTATTTGTGTGGTACCTATACTTGGTGGTCTCTTGTTTATCAACTTCTTCCTTTCAGCCTTGACGTCCAGTTTGATGTCGCTCATCACCATTCTGTTGTCACTTCCGATGTTGACTTGGTTGATGACAGTTACGTTGTCGCGCTTACATTTATCCCGGCGTTAAATTGTATCCGGGTGATGTTTATTTGCATATGTAAGGTATAATATTTGGCACCAGTAGATCACGTAGTGATAAATAATATCCAGTAGTTAAATATGTTTCGTTTGTTGTCGTAATACGAGCGTCTTAGTTAGAGTATATAATTATAATTTGCTGTTTCAGATTTGTGACCAAGTATAAAAGTAAGTCACGTGATGTGTGCGTGGAGAGGAAACTGTTTTACAACAGAAATTGTTTATGTCTGTGGGAAGCAAACATTTTATAATTCATGTATATATATATATACATATATGTATGTATATATATATATACATATAAACATACATAACGTCCGGATAACTGAAAACGCGACAGTCGTAGCTGGTGCTAAATACATTACTAGATACGCGCACGCGCAAAAACGTCACCCGGATATTATTTAACGCCCGGATAAATGTAAGCGCGACAACGTCAGTGACCACGTGATTTTGTACATCCTTGATGTTGCCCTTTCTACCAAGGTGTGCCTCTTTCGTTTCTCATATCTAGGCCAAATTTGCCTGTTGCCGTTTCAGAAACGTTTGTTCGTTTCCCTACTTGCGCCGAGTCATATCATAGTTTATTATCATCTACTTAATTTACCGAGTTCTTTGCTTACATCTTTCCTGGGTTGAACTGGGTAATTTCTGAGTAAAAAAATTAGTTTAATCAGAAAAAAGAATAAATCTTAAAATTGATGACGTATCACAGATGCAATTTATGTATAGTTTAAACAACTTAGGACCCAGCATTGACCCTTGTGAAACTCTACATTTAATAAATTTAAATCATGATCTTCAATGCTGGCATACTGTTGTCTCGTTTGAAGATAGCTAATAAGCAGTGTTCGAAATTACTGCCGACCCGGAGGCCCGAGACCGTTAAATGTTTCGTCAGGCCGGTAACTTTGAAAAAAATGCCGACTCGCAAGACAGGAAGATTATAAAAAAAAATAATGGAACACTTGTCTAGTGTCAGGACCAACCTCGATTTCGTCATTATAACTACACGTTTGCTAAATTTGATACCTCAGTGGTTTGGTTCTATCATTCAACATCATCCCAGCCATATTTACATCACGAAAATATTGCGTTTTCCACACTTGAGATCCAAAGAGCGACCCGGTTTGTTTCAGTCTGCGCCGCTGCGGGCGAGCATTACCGCAGTGAGCGGTATATGTTGTCGCCAACTGTCTCGTTCTTTGAGGTTCAAAGGTACGCTAAGACGCGATATTTTTGTAACGTAAATATGCGTGGGATGATGTTGATTGATGGCAATAACACATGAGGTATCAAAATTAGGCAAAAATGTTGTTATAACGACGAAGTCGAGGTGGGCCAGGATAATAGACAAGTGCCAATAATGCTGACATTTGTGTACTTCCGAACGGGAAATTCAACGTAAGCATGGTACAAAAACAAGGTGGAAAAGGAATAAAATGTCGAGCTGATCACTGCTGACAAACCGATTGAGTTTAGTGAGTGAGTCACTGTCCGAGTCCAGCCTGGGTTCAGCTGGAGTCATTGTCAGTGACTGAAGCGAGTGTTTCAAGGATCACAACTGCTCCTGTAGATGATGGCAACAGTTCTGAGTAGTTCCCTGCGGACATTCGTTTAGTGGTGTTTGTTGTAATTTACAACGTTGATGGTTTTTGTCAACAATAGACTGTTGCCTATGTTGTCATTTTATATTCGCTGGTTCATTAATATCTGAATATCGTAAATATGCAGGACAGACTTGGCCTGGATTTTTATATTAATAATTGCCATGGGCTATACATGCAACTGCAGATGTGTATACTCTTGTAATTATGTTAATATTTGGACCACCAACTTTTGTGTGGGACCACCAACTTTTGAAAGTTGAAGATCTGACTGACCAACAACTTTTCAGCTAAGGTATAGAACACTGCTAGTAAGCAAGATAGCTAATAAGGTGAGGCTTTTGGAGAGCCTCGGGGGGAGGGAGTGCAAATCGATGTTGTTGATATACATCGCCACGAAAAATCTCCAACAGCACTCCCCACCCGTCTTCCGATGTCATGAACCGACACTGATAGCGGAGGAGTGCTCAACTGAAGTTCCCGGCTGACTCATCCTCGCAAGCCAGGGCTGTTTGCCATGCAAAACTAGTCCTGGCTGATCCCCTACGCGAAGTGTGGAAGTTAGCTTAGCCTCGATTATCCAGGCGCCGTGAGGTGGCAGCATTGTCCCATCACAATTGGATTGTTAAGCTGGGAAAAGTCGTGTTACAGAAGACGAAGCTGCTGTGCGACGCAATGAGACATGCATCACAAACTGGATTAACCCATTTCAGACAGATGATAGAAAGATGGAAGAAATGCAACAAGTGACATTTCATTGAACTGTCTGGACGATTCTTGGTAATCAGCCAGAGTAGAAACATATCTTTGCCAGAATTCTTCATTTATTCCTTGGGACCAGTACCCATTGCTATTGCGACACCTAAGAGAAACTTGGTCAAGACTGTCAAAGCATCTCTGCTGAAGGAACTGGAGAAGGATGCTACTGCTGTTGATGCAGTACACTGTGACAGCACTTGGATTGTCGATGCGATGACAATCCTGCAGGCACTCAAGGTAGACATGACAATGACATACAGGGACTTGACATGACAATGACATACAGGGACTTGGCATGTCTTGTCTTCAACACAATTGTCAGAGATATTGAAATTTTTCTTCACGAGTTGACTGTGTGGTGGACACGTATCCCAAAATTTCGAACAAGAATCCGGAGAGAGATCGCCGTACGACGTCTACCTAGAATTCACAATCGAGACAGCGGAGAAGAAGCTGAAAACATTTCCAACAGCACCCCCCCCCCTCCCCTCGTCTTTCGAGTCGAGCCAACCGAGACAGCCACAAGGTGAAGGTGAGGGAATATGTGAAGATATGCGGCGGCGAAACTTTGTCAGTGGTGCTGAAGTTCCGGTACCCCCCTCCCAATATAAATTTCGTTCCCGCGCCACTGGGTGTATCCTCAGATCAGTTCACACTTTCTTAACGATGTCCGTTCTCTAACAACCGCCTTCTGAAGTTTATAACACTTGTGAAGTTCACTCTGACGACCCACATCAATGACACTATTCTCGAGAAACGTCGTGTGTTCATATAGGTGACACAAGATATCCTTGGAAACCGCGCCTACATCCGTTTGAGTGTCCCCGTATGATTAAATCGGTGGGAATTCTTACTAAGTATAGCGATCCCGGGGCCTATTAAAGTTGTGAATCAATACTCAGGCACGCACCACCTACCATGTGTCGCGACACCCCGAGGCGCTAGCACCGGCTGAGTGGAATACTCCATTTTATCAAATAGGGGTTGTAGGTTTCATTTAAAATCGATACACCCTCACAACGTTCCATTTTCGCCTTGTTTTGCATTGCTGAATTATGTATTATTACACACTAAAACAGATGAATGTGTACGAAGCAAAGATGCCAGTCATATATCAAATATCCATGCGCAAAAATCAAACTGATCACCCCGTCAATCGGTCCGTCGCAGAAGCCCGGCGTAAATAGACGGTCACGTGACCGATTCGCACGCTCGGTGAACTGCACGGGTGAATTGTCAACGATGTCTCATACGAGTAGGATTACGGATGAGTTTCAAGCGCTACTCTTAACTGTCGTCCTGTGAGCTCGTGGCGGATCATGGCGCGTGATTACTCGGATTTAGACGACAAGGCCCTTCGGGCTCTGGTAAGTCTACGATCGGGGGACAGGACAGGACAGGTGTGATACGGCACCAGAATCAAAGTTTTAAATCGATAAGTATCCCGGCCGGTGCCTTGCTGTCGCTGTGACTTTTGACCTAGTTTCCGCAGACGACAATTGACAGTTCCCAGTAGTCAGTGTAGATATAGTCTACGTTTTACACCTGTGATTCGGTGTTCTTTGTCGGTGTTTATTAGTGATCGCTTCTGTTGGAAATGTCAGTTTCTGAGGTCGATTCATCGGCGAACTTTACGATTTCGATGACGTTCGACAGTGACAGGTGAAAACCGTGGTTTTAGAAACGCGATGACAATTGGTTTTAGTAACGCGATGACAGTTGGAATTAGTCAAATCATGACAATATCAATGACTCGCCAGGTAACGGCTATCAGTGTTGTGCCGCCAGTAGTTCTGCTATTTTAAAGATGTTGGCATACCATTACCAGAGTGTTTGAGTGTGACATAAATATGTGTACATTATTGCGCGCTGCGAGTTCATCTTCGAAAATGTCTTTGCTTCGGGTTTGAATGGAATACACATTGTCATTTGCGCCGAGCGTGGGAAGTAAGATCCCATTCCGGTCGACACAGTCACTCAGGATTGGTAGCGTACTGCAGGATTCTGTTTTTTTATTCCGGGATGACACTGTATTTGTGATGTGGGAGTGTCGTGTCAACGCTAATATGGGAAGCGGTGGTCGAGCTGTGAGAGTGCCGGACTGTCCATCGCTGTTTCGAAACTTGGGCAATTTCGTTCACCTCCCGTTGCCTGTTCTGTTGTCTTTCAGAAGGGACACTTCTATCGGATGTCTATGCCAGGGAAACTAAAAGGTCACAGGGGGTAAATGTGTAACCTGTGGTGGACTCGCTAACTGTAGAAAAGGATACTCTGAAATAAACTGTTAGCACAATATCCTAATAAGACTTTGCTGAATAATTGTTCAGATCCAAAATATTGAAAACACAGAAGCCCAAAAGTGTTTCTCGTCTTCATATTTGTGTGTAGTCTTGGAGGGTAATGTAATGTAGGACTTACAGATTGGTTATTTTCTCAACAGAATAAAAAATAATTCCAATATTGTGGTTTATAGTTGGTGCCAGTTCAGTTTACGTTGACTTTTCACTCCCCTTTCAGCAGCATGTGTTTACAAAAATAGACATGGTAGGGAGATGAATTCATCCTATGTACATCTAGCACTTTTTAGGTTAATATATATGTAAGCTTGCAATGTGCAATTGATGTCAAGTTCTGTGAATTCTGGTGATGTCTGCAATGAGCGATGCCTTCATCCAACTACACATAATGGCTCTTGGACTTGGAATATGTGTTACATCATTGTAAATTGACAATGTGCCCAAAATTAAGCAATTGAACTGTACATTGTTTTCTGTTGCCTGATGTGTAGACCTCTGTTTGCTCATGGGATGCATTTAACACTTCATGCAGGAGCACCTGCTTTAGCAGCTTTCAAGTAGGGCTTTTATGTTTAGTTTTCATCATTGGTATTCATCACTGTGACAGAATGGGTAAATGAACAAATTTAATGTGGAAGATATCATTCCGTGTGTTTCCACTGAACGTTGCAAAACCCCAGAAATAGGTATTGAATAACATCATGTGAGTTGGTAAAAAATTCTTAAGAGAATATAATGACATCAAGTGGTGGAGTAAAATTTGCATAATGGCTAACATTTTGAAAAATAAAAAACAATTTTACCAGCAGCTTCAACATTTTATAACTAAATTTAATTATTTGTAAAAGTAATTTGAACAATTGCTTCAAATATGTTGCAGTTGCTTGACAAAAAATCACCAACGTTTTGTTGAACTACTAAACTGAAGGAGCCAACTCAGCCAAGTCTTGATTACAACACAAATAAAAGTGTGGTTATTTGTGTGGGTTTGTGGTATTTCCACATGAGTATAGCCCCTGTAAACAATGAGTAAACACTATCATAGTTTGGCTTCCTTCAAGTACCTTATCAGTGTTATAGAGCACTATCAGGAGCAAGTATCTTGGGTTTCTTCATGGAATGTGATAGGTTAGTTCAAATTGTCCAGGAGACCATGTAATAGCCAGAAGGAAACATTGTTGTATCGCTTCAGGATAACACTGAATGCTTAGTTGATTTTGGCAGCATTTTGATGGTTGGCTAGTTTGAAACATAAATCACTACTCTTTGTTAAACTGAAGTCCAAACTCTTATTGTATTAGATTGGTCATAACATTTTGTCAAATAGTTAATGTAAATTATAACAATCTTAGCTACCTAAATATGTAAATATTATATAAAAAGGGTGAATATTCATATATGTAGTGTGTGTGTGTCTAAACAGTGCATTATTTTTTAGGGGAGTGATCGGTCTCGCTCCCTACCGCTCGTGCTAATCGCTCATATAGGGAGCGATTTATCGCTCGCGCTAATTGCCATTATTGCTTGCGTCACCAGACCTGCAGCATGTGGTGCCCTCTTGCGGAAAAATATACACCCATTTGTTTGAAAGATAGTCTGTTCTTGTCACGTAAATTAGCTTTGGTGCGATCTCTGCTCAGGTCATGGGTATGCGACGGTAGCCGCGGTGCTGGCAGCTAGCGTCCGTCCCATAATAAAACAATTTGATCATCAGCATAGTTACACTGCTGTAATTTTCTGTAACATCATCACTAGTACTTCCTGTCTCAAATGTTTTATCAGCATGCAACTTTTCAATCTTTGCCAATGCTTGATGTCCAAAATTGACCAAATTGATTTAATCTTGTGTAATGGATACCACTATGGCATGGCTAGCCTCGATTTCATTTTGACATGACTGGGCAGTAGTGTCACCAGATGGACAAACATGAACACCACCTAGCGGATAAAAATATAACTAATAAATATCTCACACTAAATTATTTGGCATATTTAGGCATGCGATTTATTGCTCGCCTGGTTTTTTCGTGAAGCATCTTGAAGCACTACTAATACACACCATATCAGTCACTTTAAGTATGTATTTGTTTGCAAAACAAAGAAACAATCTACATCAATCTACAGAGTCAGATTGTACAATGTCCTACAGTTATTCGACCAAGAAGAATATACTGCATTTTGCTGGAACAAGAACATATTTTTGCACTTTTGAGAAGTCCTGCATATCCTATGTATGCATGCATATTGCACTTGAACACATTTGCATGTGTGCTTGTGCCTTAGCTTTATTTAGAGACCCGTTCACCTGTCTTTTGGACAGGCTGAGTTTTGTTTTGGAATAGGGGAATTTGAGTTGAGAAGTTGTGTCCTAGCTTTTTGTGAAAATATATTTTATTCACTATTATATATGTGTTAGTATTACATGTCCATTGTGCTGTAAAAAATGTGTGTTGCTCACACACACATACACACACGTGCATGTCCACAACACACATGCATGCATGCACATACAGTTAATATCTGTTTGCACAAGACGTATGTTAACAAGATCGATAACACATACACACACGTGAAGCTAATGAGCAATACATTACTACATTTAACAAGATCCATCTTCTTTACTTACATTCAACGTTGAATGCCTGGTCATTTATAGCTGAGTTTGTTTAGCATATAATCATAGACCAATTGTCCAGCGTAAGGTGCCTAACAACAGTTGTCATAGTGGGTTCTTTGTAGCCAGCTATCGTGTATTGAGCCAGGTTAATCCTGACACCTGACCTAGTCAAAGTCTCTTTGTATTTGCTCTTAGAACAAAATGTCCCAGCTGAGCTATAAACTAAATACAGACAAGCGCCAGGAGCACAATGCCACGTTCAGGCATATGTACTGTATATTTTCCTTGTTTAACTAGAAGAAAATAACTGTAACACTAGGAAATATGAGTCCTCAGTTCGCCAAATGCAATGTGAGCCACATGCAAATAATGTTTATGTGTGTTGAGTAATTAATATGTCATGGTAGTTGGATTCACCCCAGTGCTTGTTACTTCTAGCAGAAATGTTACAACTTGAGAAAATCTTGATAGAAAGAAATAATTACAATTACAAAATTAAGGTCATCAGTTGTAGAACGTCACGTCCAGTTATTTTCCTGGACTGGGAATTGAATTCTTTGCTCCACATAGGTGAAATTTGTGGCATATATTATATATAACAATTCCCATCTAAAGATAGAACTTTGTTCTGCTTTTTTGTGTGATAAATGTACACGAGATGTCCAGATTATTCGTTGAGACAGTTGTCTTCATAGAGTTTGCAGTCTGCATTGTCCTTTATGCCGTCTGAAATAGCCTACAGACCAGTGGAACAAGAACAGGGAAACTTATGGGTTAGCAGTGTGGAAGAATCAGACAGGTGTGCGAGTATGGCATGTACACCTGGAGTGCTTTGTTAGTAGGAGGATACATTCTCCCTTGCGTTGTAAACACAGGATGCAGCATTTCGGGTTACATGGAAAACTGGCCAGCTCCTCATAGAATGGTGAAAAGAGGTTTAGCAAGATTGGAGTCCAAAGATTTAAAGATTGCTAACACAAGCTGTTAAGTCCACATGGCAAGTGATAAGAAGATTACCATCTAGAGAGTTAGAAAAGGTCCAGATGCAGTTGACAAGTTCCACACTTGCGTAAATTTATATACATGTGTGATCTGCTCTTGTCAGTTTGTGCTGTTTGTGGATGAATTCACATCAGTTACTTATAACGTGTACATCATTTTTATTTAAATTATTTAACATCTTTTTTGCAAACTTGTGCAACACTACATGTTGGTGGACGGGGGTGAACCAATGCTTAGCACATATGAAGTTTTAGTACTTTGCAAACTTGCATGACAGAGTACAGTGGAAACTCGCATTATGGTCACCTCGGTAATACAGCCAGTTTGCAATTAAGGTCACCCTAGGACAATCCCAACTGATTTCCATATATAGAAAAGTATAAGATATTAGTCTTGCTAATATGGTCACCTTACTATTCAGGTCACATTTGTCCACTCCAGTCCCAAACATGACCTTAATAGTGAGGTTCCACTGTATTGTTCAGAGTGAAAATTGTCAGGTGATGTGGCCCCCTCACTGCAAACAAACAAGATTTTCTACTAACTTAAGCCTGGCATACACGTAACGACGAGACTGAGTTTTAGTGTTTTTTATTTGCAACGTTTTTTTGTGAAAATGCATCGCGTCGTTACGTGTATGACCCCTCCAGGGGCGCATATACATTACGACGTGACGAGTGACAGGACTGGCAGCTGCAACAGGTTGATGCATGCACTCCTGTTGGTAGCGTTTGGGACTACCGTCACTGCCTGGTGGAATCTTGTGGAAGTATTAAAAAATGGTGAGGTTGTCTACTCATCAGTGGCGAGCTATGGCATTAAGCTGCAACTACCTGATCATATGATGTCGTCGGCAGAGAGGAGAACATTGTCGTTCATGCTGGACTAAACAGTGGTTGTTAAGGCACAACGAACAAGGTGCTTTTAACAACCTTGTGCAAGAGTTCAGCATGACCAACGACGTTTCATTTCATGAGCTCCTCAGAATGGACTTGGAAGTGTTCAATTCCTAGGTGGACTTGGTTTATCCTACCATCATAAAACAAAATACAACGATGTGAGCATACATACCACCAGCCGAATGTGTTGCAGTCATGTTACATTTCCTTGCCACTGGTAAGCATAATTTACATTAATTTTAATTAAACTAAAACAATTCTTTTGTAGTCATATTTTCACCTTGTTATTTGTATACTGCGTCAGTCAACGAGCGTCACACTTAAATATAAATATAGTATATATATAAATATTCTGTTTTCATAATAATCTGAACCTTTTGCAAAATAGAGCCATATTGTAACTTCCTATGGCTTAGTTATTTCATGCAAACAAAATTGTTGGACAAGTTTATTTTACTTTTAGTGAAATACTTACAATTTTCACAAGGAAAACACCATACCATAGAAACACTCTTATATCAACATTGAACATCCGGGCGATTATTATCCAATGGAAGATAGTTATTATTATAACGGCGCTTGGAAATCACGAGTTTAGGAAATATGTTATTAAGGTGTGTGCTACTTTCCTAGGATAAAAGCAGCAATCAATACATTTTAACGCTCAAAACAATGTTTTATTATGACTTTAAGCGCATCATCATGTGACAGTCGCCAAAAGCAAGATTTTGTTATACCACTGTCTGAAGCAGGTTACTGATTAACAATGCCTGGGTGCATGTACTAAACATGGAGAAACGTACATATCAATTTATGTTGCAGGAGAATCGTTCAAAAGTCATTCATACCTGTACCGTGTGCATGCAACTACCATAGGTGGGATTGTGACAGAGACATGCCAAGCGATTTTGGATGTTCTACATGAGATCTACTACCAGGTAAAAACTAAACCTGTTTAAAGTATGCAATTACATAGGAAAATCTTAATATCCTTTGATGAATCCTCGCTAGCATAATTACTCACATAAACACAGTAAGTATAATTACATAGCAACAAACCTCTTATTTCTAAAAACAACACATTTATGGGCTTTGTCTACCTCTGCATAGGTACAAGTTTAGATCAGAGCAACAAAATGCCAAAGGTGACTTTGCCAGTGTTTTACTGATAACAGTTTTCAGTAGTTGTCAGCCATCCAAGCATCCGTCATCTCCCCTGCTTCCATGTTGGAGAACTGCACTGAGCACGACTGGGAATGTGAAAGCATCTGAGTTGTTGGAAGAGCTTGCTGTGGCCAAGGAGGCATGGAAGTTGGTGTCATCGGGTGGAAAAAATCCGCATTTCTGTCTGTTTGGATACAGCTCGAAGGAGATTGTGTTTCCAACATCATCTGCCCAAAGATGCCGACTCTGGGTTGTTCCTCGAATGCACGTGTCACATGTGTAGGTGCACTCGCAGGCATTTGTGATTTGTTGTACTTTGTCTTGAAGACCAAGTTTTGAATATCATTTTTTAATTTTGCTTTCTCGCGTGGATCTGTCATCTCTTCCAATTCTGTTGCCAGATAGTTGGCAAACATCTGATCTATCGGATGATGTGATGCTGGTGGGTTTTTCATTATTTGAGCCATTTCATTTAACAGCTCAAGTTCTCTTACTGCTATCGCGTCCTTTGAATGCTTTTGCACAGTTTTTCGCTGTGCAAGTGGTCTTTTTGTTGAATGACCCTCACGACTACTCTGACTTGTCTCATCTTCGGATCCGGACTTCTCTTCTGCTACTTCTGCAACAATGCTTTCCACTACTCCTTCTTTGGCTTCGTCCACGTCCCACTCCTGTTGCGATTGAGATGACATGGACTTCTGTAGAAAATAAAATAAGTTCTTTTAGCCAATTCATAATAACACATAACACAAGAACAATTCATAATAACACGTGTATGTACATTAATGAGAAAAGCATGATTTGTGTGAGTATCTGACGTAAACAAAATTACTATTTTTCATTCCAGTGTCCCCGAACCCAGGAACAGTGGTTGGCTATAGCGGATGGATTCTACCAGAAATGGAATTTCCCCAACTGCCTGGGAGGAGGGCAATTTGGATATTCCACCACCACCCCGGCACAAACAAAAAGTGTCCTTCCATGTTTGTTGGCGATGAAGCTTTCCCATTGAAAGAAAACCTGATGGAACCCTAGTCACGATGGAATCTTGTATGTGAGCAAAAGGTGTTCAACTACAGGTTATCCCGATCCAGGAGGGTGGTTGAAAACACACTTGGAATACTGGCCAACAGATTCCACATATTTTTGACCACAATTGCCCTTGAGCCAGAGGAGGTTGAATGTATTGTATTGCATGCTGAGAAACAGGAGCGAGGAGTACATGTCGACAGACTGCGTCGACGAGGAGCGTCCCACAGAAGGCCGAGTGGTGCCTGGAATGTGGAGAGCCGAGGGAGGATTGTAATCATGGTTCTGTGTCATGGCAGGACAACATGATATCATAGAAAGATGGACACCAGTGACCCACGAAATGCTCTGATGAAGAAAGCAATAACTGAAATGTACGTCTTGTATTTATGCAGATATATTCTCACATAGTCATTGGAGGCCATCGCGTGCTGTATATGAAATGTGTTGAAGTACAATGATCACGATTATGCATATTGTTATTTTCCAAGTTTACAGGTAGTATAGGTTTATTATGTTATTCTAACACAATTAAAACAAACTTTGAATTGTCATCTTCCCATGAACGGATTAATTTCTTTCAACTTTGAAGGATGTGTGTAATATGAATGTAATGTAGCAATACTAAAATTTATGGGAATTCTTGAAACATTCCTGGACTAGGCCAGGAAAAGGCTAGCACCTGGCAGGCCATGTAATTTGAGGATACAATATAATGTGACTACGTATTGCAATCTTGTGAAGAAGAACAATTACCACCAGGTTCCTTGTTGACGTTCGTTTTTTTAAATGTTTTTGGAGGAATTGCATATTCTTGATCAGCCACTCCTGCCTTGATGTCTTGCTTTTTGTGCCGCTGCCACTTTTTGGTAAGCGGAGAACCCTTGTGAATTGTGTGCGCAGGGAGGTGGCGTGCCGTATCACATCTGACACTGCAAGAGAAAATAAAACACATGGCCAATCTCATATAACAGGTGCACGTTTTATGGTATATTTTTGTGTAATACTCCTCATATGAACGAATACCAAAATTCATTCTTTTCCAGATATGATTATTATGATATAGTTAAATCGATTTGTCCTATTGCATATAGCGAAATTGAGGACCACCGGCAGAAGATGCCATATATATATTATACGAGCTGTTCTTCAGTAATGGTGACAAGTGGGGGTATGCCCACTCAGATCCATTTTGTAAATGCTGTCTTGGGACACAATTTCCAAGAAGGCCATCGTTGTAAAGGAAACAGATCATAGAATTGCTACATATCAGTAACTAGACACAATTGGCAAAGTAAAAGTTATTAAAATGTGTTTACATTTCAAAATACCACCCAAAATGGGGGTTAAAAGTGGGAACCGACACCGACTTACTTTGCAGACTCTAGTCTCATTGTGTGCTGCTAAAATTGAATGTGTTTATCTTGTTTTTGCATTATGCGATGATAATAAAGCATAAACAAATTTCATTGCTAGTATCGTGTGCCTGTTGCTAGACTTAAAATCAAACAGAAGTACTTTCCACTACAGAACTTCATCAAAATGGATTAGAAGCTGTCATTATCCAGAAAGCATATGTACACAGTAAATGTTGCAGTCTGATTTTGTGCGTGGCATCGCAAATGAAGCGCAGGTTACGCTGGTGTTTCGAATTGATCTGTGTCCAAAAAACTTTGCAGTGTTTCTCGGTGTTAGGCTTTTCCACAGACTTCTAAGAACAGAAAGCAAAAGTGATGACATTTTATACAGGGATTCCCCTTCAGAGATCACACCATCGACCAAAAACAGTGCAGCGTCACATGCTGTTCCAGCCTAATGCGCAGGTTACGCGTGGAACACTTTCGCTCGGTAGGCTACATTTTTTACTTTCTGTAAGGCTGATTTAGTAAAATCCGATTTAAAAATGCAATATTTTGTTGTAAAAGTTCAGTAAATGTGTATTTTCATGCTTATTTTATAGTTTTAGAGCTTTGATGAGTGTGAATTGAAGCCATCTGCTGATACAGTAGCAAAATGCAACGTGAGTGATTGGTGTCCCGTGTATCGCAGGTTACGTGGCGTCACTAACATAAACGTTCACATGCAAATTATCGCTTTGTTATGTCAATATTTAATAAATTTTGTGATAAAATGAAGATTTTACAACATTTTAAGCGCCATTCGCTTTGATAGCTGAGAAAATCACAGCCACATCATGAACGTGGTTCGTTGTTGTCACATGATGAACAGGGTATATGTTCAACTTCCAGTAATGGTTCACATGGTGCGCAAGTTACACTGTTGAAAGTTTTAATAAATTTTACTAGGTTTTTGTGCAGCTCTGCTCATTTCTGTTCAAAGCTTAGTTTTCAATTAGGTGTAGTTTGTTTTAGAATATGCTGTATCATTTTGTGGCAAGTTCTGGTATAAAAAAATGTCACAAATGAAAAAAAAAAATTAGGAAAAATTAAGAGAACTTTAATTTTGTTATTAAAGAGATGAAAACATTGAATCATTCTTGTGTTTTAATTTCCGTTTTCGTTCTTATGATTCAGTTCTTCACTGTCTTTTTTTCCATGTTTTTATTGCTTTGACATCACATGTAACGCAGGTTTTAAAGTAGATTAAACAAATTGCATACAGGCTGTATTCCAAAACTGAGCTCAGCTGCGATAACTTCCAGCCACACAGTTCCTTAAGACCATTCTCAATTCCAGGTATTATTAGTTTAGCTGGACTTATGTCATCAGCGTAACCTGTGCTACGGTGTCACAACTTGAACATTCCCACAGCAGTACCATACTGAAGGATAAGTATGAACAAAATGTATAAATACATTGATAACAAGATTTATTAACTGACAAACTGATACTGCACAGATAAAACTTGTCCAGACTTATGGCAGTGATTATGGTGTCACAGTGTAATGCAGGTTACACCCCATGGATCCATCTCATTACATCCAGATTATGTAACGACCATGTACACAAGTGATTTTTTATTTTGCAATTCAGACACTACAATTTTTCTACTTTCCAAAAAGCTATAGTTCAAAACCAAATTTGCTGATTTAAATTTTGACCAGTTTTTGTGTCACCATCACTGAAGAACAACTCATTATACACAATTAGAAATCTACAAACACATAAAATATTATATGCTGCTCAAACTGTGGGCCACCAAGAGATACAGATAGAACCAGAGAGGTGATGTTCAAATTCCTACAGGGCAATCGATACATGAACGCTAGCAAAGAACACCCAACATATCAAACGCAGACACTCGGTGACACAGAAACGCTAGGGCTATGTACCTATTTAACATTACAATAAGAAACGTGGACATTTGCTATCACTTACCAGGAATATCTAGCCCTGTCGCCACTTCCTCCCAAGCGCTAGCCTTCAGATCTCTATCACTGTATTCTTTGGCCGTTGCATCGAACAAATAAGGCTTGTCCTTCCAGAGGTCTATGAATTTTTCCTCCAATTCTACATTCCAAACAATGTTTGCTGCCATTTTCTCTATTTCTGGAACAGTCCCGTGACTGTTAGGAAGCTCCTGATTTGCTAAGTGTCTTAGGCACTTTTGGAATGCAAAAAAATGCATTGCAAATACGTCACAGATGCGTCGCAGATGCAGTTGTACTGGCAAGCACGTAAGGACGCGACTCGATGATGGCGGTTTGTCTCTGACTACATGTTTTTAATATCAAACATGTTTCATATTCTATGACGCGTTAAAAACTGGATAAAGACTGTCCTCGATACAAGCATCACATCGCAAGGGGGCATACACGTAACGACTCGTCGTCACAGATGCGTCTAAGACATTAAAACTCAGTCGCGTGCATTACGTATATGCCGGGCTTTACGATAAAACCAACAAGACAGAATCAGATAAAGTCTGTATACAACTATTGTTTTGTTATTGTCTCAGTCAGCAGATGTCCTTAGATTAGTAGAGATCCAGGCACTGGAAAACTGGGGATAAATGCATATGTAACATTTACCTGGCCTAGTGGGTGGCAAACTGAAAATATTGACCGTCTTAACCTGTTACAGAGAGTGGGCTAAGCTCTGTCAAAATGAAATAATCATTTTCAGCGATAAAGCTTTAAGCTTCCATAAAACATTGGAAAAGGGAGAACACATTCTAATGTTAAATGAACCGATATGTCATCCGTATTTGTCGCTAGTGAAAACGCTAACTTTGCATCATTGTAAGTTCATCTTCTCCCAGGTGTCGAGGTCCATTCGTCTCATTCTCTTCCTTCAAACATTGACCTCATATCTACCGATTGGCAGAGTATTTCCAGGCTTCGATTTTTATGGGAAATTGGTGGGAGTCCAGCAGACTCCTACCCTGCTCATATTTGTGAGTCCGCAACAAAAATTGTGAGTCCGCACTTTTTCACGATCGGTTTATTCTACTGTTATCGTACTCCTTGTCTTTGTGCCTTTTTGAAGCAACAGATTTTTGTTGCTTTTCTTCAGCCAGCTGTTTCCTTAACTTTTCCCCACCTTTCAAGTACCTTGGCATCTTTGCCATATTTTAATCATGCGTCTCGTTCATCTGCGGCGCTCCAGTCTCTCGCATGCGTACGCCTCTCATGCCGATATTTTGACCAATCACCTCTGTGTACCGCGTGTAGGGCATTACCCAAGATGACAGCATCCATACCGGAATCGAAAACTGTGATGCACCGCCCTTACAAGTATTTTCAAACAAACACATTTGGGTACGATCGCTTGTTACATACCGAATACAAAGCAAGACGACAGCATACACACATGTTGAAGGACCGTTAACATTGGCCACATTAACATTGGGTTTATCGTCTTTTAAAGCTACCAATGGACATATAAGGAGTCCATAGATGAAACAGGGAGTCTCGGACTCGCGTAAAAATCAAAGCCTGATTTCAAGAAACAAAATAGGTATAGTGTTTTACTTTATAATTTTTTATTTGCTATGCTTTTCTGAAAGGCTTTTCTCCTGCCTGAGAAAAGTTAATGGTGATGAATTCATAGATGGCACCGATATAAATAAGTAATATGTTTCTTCATGGGTGAGTGTGAGCTATAACTAAAAGACAACTTCTATTTGAAAGCTGCAGATCAGTTGTAGTGGTTTCAGGTGGTATTGCTGCAAACACTTGTTTCATTGTTCCAACAACTGAACCTTGTTTGCACAGGAAATGTGCCAGTTTAGCAGTCTTGTAATACGGAGGACATCAATGGTAAACATTGATTATGATTGTATGGGTGTGGACAATTGTGGACCATCAGAATCAGAGCGAAAATCAACACTGCTATTAAACGTTGACACTTAGTGGAAGAGCTGTCACGCTTGACAATAATTCAACAGCACAAAGGACCACAAAGATAAGAAAATAGGGAGCATCTAGGTGCACTGATGAAATTAGAAGGTCGCTAGAGATTTTTGCATAAGCTCCTGGGTGTGAGACCGAACTCTCACAGTTCACATTGCATGTCCACACATAACAACTGAAGGCAATTCAAAGCTGTACTCACAGAGTCGTTCATGTGCATCCATGTGTGACTGTCGGACATTTTAACAAGGTAATGATTTATACCTGCTTGTGGCTTTCTCTTACACTCAGTACCTGCACCTTTGTCTCCTACCAGTGACAACTTCAAATGCTGCCTCCGCTGTGAAAATGGGGCAGTATCAGTGGCTGTTTTGCAGTTGAAATGATATGCATGTAGGTCTGTTACTTCAAAATGTATTCACAAAGTCAGATAAATAACTTACAACTTTTCAGCATGCAAGTTGATTCCAGATTCATTTAAATTCAATGGACCAAGTGCAAAGAATAATATATAGATTTTTTAATTGTTATTGGTTTTGTATTTGTTGGAAACTGCTGAACCAGCATAAATTCAGTATGATTTTTATGTAAAAATATTGAATCCTTAAAAGTAGTCGACCTGAATATTGACACTGCTTTTTAAATTTCTGACATATTTTCCAGTTTAATTAGTGTATTTCCAATCGTATATTAACGTTTCTTGGAAAAACACCAACCCTTTGTGACTTCAGAAATTCCCATAGTCACAAAACTCTCGACACCAAAAGGTTCTAAGAGATCTACACACAGAAAGGTTTATTACTGTTGTTGATTCATTAGTCATAACTTTTGACAGCTGACGATGTTATCTTGCCCCGAACAATTTATGTTTCAAGATTGCACCAGGCTTGTAGGAACTTAAGGAAGCTTTGTCATAACATCAAAGGAAACACGATATATAGATGTATTGTAATTTGTTTGTGTTGTAATGTGTGTGATGTAATGATGGATGACAGTGCAGTTTGATTTGTGTAATAATTTGGATAGTAAATATTATCAAGCTTACATCAGTGTTTTTGGTATTTTTCTAGAATCCAGCGGTCGGTTTCATGAATCGGCTAAGAATATTCTTAACACTAAGAAGATTGTCTTAGTAATGGACATGTTTTTTTTTAATAAGCAAGCTAGGTAAACACATGACACTAAATAACTGCATAGCTTTAACGTTTTGTTGAACTACTAAACTGAAGGAGCCAAGTCTTGATGATAACACAAATAAAAGTGTGGTTATTGGTGTGGGTTTGTGGTATTTCATATGAGTATAGCCCCTGTTAACAATGAGTAAACACTATTATAGGTCGGTGTCCTTCACGCACCTTATCACTGTTATAGAGCACTATCAGGAGCAAGTATCTTGGGTTTCCTCGTGGAATGTGTTAAGTCAGTTCAACTTGTCTAGGAGACCATGTAATAGCCAGAAGGAAACATTGTCATGTCGCTTCAGGATAACACTGAATGCTTAGTTGATTTTGGCGGCATTTTTATGGTTGGCTAGTTTGAAACATGAATCACTCCTCTTTGTTTAAACTATAAACCAATCTCTTATTGTATTAGATTGGTCATAACGTTATGTTAAATAGTTAATGTAAATTATAACAATCTTAGCTACCTAAATATGTAAATATTATATAAAAATGGTGAATATTCATATATGTAGTGTGTGTGTGTAGGTTAAGAAATAATTTTGTATGTGAAAATAAAAAAAATATTCAACCTTGAAAGAACAATTATAACATGGTATAAATCATTTGATGAACAATAACATAATTATGTAAAAATATGTAACATAATTTAGCATAATTTACAGTTTTTTTCTTTGTAATTGTATCATTCAGTCTACCTTTATTGGAGTATCAGCCTCCTGAATCAATAAAGTACTTGTGTATTTGGTACTTAGAACTGATTGTTCACTGCCCATATTCCTTGGGTCAGGATGTTGTATAAGGCTGCACATGTTCTGTAATTAAAGGTACTGTGACTTCATAAGATATGTTACCTACCAGCCTCTTCTAAGGTCATATGAGGGGGTAATTATGATGGGAGAGCTTCCCTTATTTACTGCATAGTGAGAGAAAAAAGGGCATTAAACTTATAGTGGATCAATGTTTTTCAGAAAACTATTTATCTTCCAATACTTACACATTGAGGGTTAATGAGTTCTGGCTTCTAATTTATCTCTTGATAGTTGTTACCTATATTACCTATTAGAATTATTATAATCATTAGATCCATATATATATATATATGTGTGTATATATATATGTATATATATGCATATATATATATATATATAATAATAATAACTTCAGAAATTCCCCTATTCACAAAACTCTTGACACCAAAAGGTCATAGAGATATACACAGGAAGGTTTATTACTGTTATTGATTCATCAGTCATAACAGTGCACTTTGATTTGTGTAATAATTTGGATAGTAAATATTATCAAGCTTATATCAACGTTTTTGGTATTTTTTTTAAATCCAGCGGCTGGTTTCATAATTTGTTTTAATAAGTAGTAAGCTACATAAACACATTATATTAAATAACTGCATAACTGTAAGAACGCTTCAGACATGCCATGGTTCACAGACTTATATAATAATTTGTTCTATTATAACTACATTCTTGCTTTATATTTTATCCCAATGTGATCGTTTGTGAACCTAGTGTTGTTCTGATCAATTGATTTTGTCAGTGATAGGTTGATTGTGGCTTCTTTTAAGCTGCATACTATTTTCAACAATGTTCTGTGTAAGAACATGACTCAGGTACTGGACAGTCAGCCAGTATTGATACAACTGGAAGTCATTAACCTAGTACCACAGTTATTTCATCTAGGGATTCACAGCAATTGTGTGTATTATTTGTTACCCACGGGCCTGGGTTTGTTTTTGTTATGTCATCAGACATGTCTTTTTCTGTTCTTGGCTTCAACTTGCCTTGAGAGATAAGGTCATTCAGTACCAGACTTCAGATCTTTGAGGAGTAGATTTACAAGAGACTTGAATTATTCTGAGATTGCTTGTGTAAGCAGTCTTCCAGATCTTTTGTCTGTGCTGTCTTTTATATGCTGTCTAACAGTGGTGTTACTGCTGTCTTGAACTATGTGCTGTATGTTACACTTGCTAGGTACACATAACCATGACTCTTATGCCACTTAAGACTACAGACCAAAACTACATGTTGCCAGCATCTAAAATCCAGAATCATCATGTTATTGGTGTTAGGTCAGCTGGATTTTGGTTATGATTGCCTAACCGTTTAGTTCTGGACAGCTTGCAGTATAAGAACAAGACACTTTCAAACCGCAAAATAAAAAAATATCCATAAAATATTGGTATAGGAAAAGTTAACTTTTGAAAGCTGAAAGATAATATATATTTAATGGTGTACTGGTGGTACATTTCACTTAAGTGGTACACAGACATGCACGCAGGCATGCATGCATGTACATACGCACGCACACACACACAGATATGCGTGTGAGTATGTAGGTTTGTAGTCTTCTCTGAGGTCCTCTACAACCATGAGACATGATGTAGAAAATACTTATCTGTGTCATCAGTGCTTTGTGGCAACCAGGCCAATTTGTAGGGTGAATGGACACATGCAAATCTGATTAGTTGGAATTCACTTGTGAGCAGTGCGAGGGCTGAAACTTTCACTCCTACTTGGCCGCTTTAATTTGCTTATGAAACAGTTGATAAATGCAGGTTACGTTATCGCCATGTGTTTACGATCATGGCTTACTTTTCATGGAATGTTGAAAAATTGAAGTGGTTGCTGTAGTGCAGAGTAGGAATAAAAAGACTTCACACATATGCACTCACTTAGATGGATCAGTAGCAATGACTGAAGTAGATTGATGATGAATACTTTCTGATATCTAATCAGTGTGTTTGAAATAATTTTGGTCAGTCTTGAATTAATCAAAATTGTGCTTTTTAGCATGTGAACAGCTTGCGTGGAAGCCAATCACATAAATCAAAGTGATTATTGGCTAGTTCTTTTTTTTCAATTCAATAACAAACCAGTGTCATTTATTTAATTAATACTGATCCATTTGATTTGTTTCACCACCAGTTGTGCCAATGATAGTCATTAATATCATTAATATGAGCAGCTACACTGGGAAGAATTGGATAATCCTGTGGCCTGCTGGCCCCATCTAAATTCCACCTGTCTCATCAGTTGTAATTACCTGTCTTGGTCAGTCACCTGCCAATCTTGAAAACAGGCAGACAGGTCTCTGGCTAAGCACATGTCCCCAAGTATGGCTAGAAGCTGATGACAGAAATGGATTGACAATAGTTAAAGGCGTATTAAAATTTTAAGTTGGGGGTCTTTTACCCCAGTATAGTATTTACCACATAAATTTATTGACATTGATAAGGGTTTGTTTTATATTTTTTATCTTTTATTTTGATACATGCATGCACACATGTATCTCTTGAAGTGAGGCATCAAACTAACATGGTCACGGCCTTGCTGCTTACAAATAGTTTGTGTTGCTGTAACCATTAAAATGACCGCGTGTGGATGGCATTCTCTCCTCTGTGGTTGAAGAGTGATTTGTGGCGTACATATTTGTGGTTTGGTCAGGGATTTTAGTCTCGGAGTTGTTTACCAATTATTGTGAAGCAGTGGTATTTCATTACCATAACATGTGGATCAATGTGGCACTGTGGTTAAAGCGATGGACTCACAAACTAGAGATTCCGGCTTCGGATCCTCGCTGCTTTTTCGAACCTTGGACAACTTTGAAGTAATAACTAACTAATAAACAGATAGTCTTAAAAAAGCGTATCTCATATAAAATTTTGATTTATTTGTATGTACGGAAGAGGAAGGAAGACAACCGTGTTGAGTTACTTGAGGACGGTTCCCTTGAAGGGTTATTACCCTACTGAGAAAAAAAAACATAGTTTCTCTAAGAACTCAGTGTTCCAAAGCTGGGGAATGAAACATGTCCTGAATATATATACCATTGGTTCTTCTTATTATTTCTTCGAGTCCATGAACTAAAATTAAGGGAATATTTTTGGAGAGAAGAATTGAGCTTCTGACAGGTAGACCGTTAGGTAGGGAGGGATGTAGGGGTAGAGGGAGTGAGGATAGGGAGTTAGGCAGACTCTTTCTGAGGGTTGACAAAGCCAAATGGTCATAGAGGAACTTGAAGGAAAGAAAGGAGGCAGACCACAATTTGAGTTACTAACATGTTGACTTCGCTATCCAGTAGTGTTGATGTGACAAAAACTGTGTTTACCTAAATACAGATCTATGATACATACATGTGGTTGACACAATAGTGGTAGGCTCTGACAGCACAATACACGTACACAATGGCGGAATGTCTGCTGAGTGTGATCCACACCAGTAGGCGTATTTTCCCATGCATTGTGCCCCCTTTTCACTGACTTACTTGTATACAAGTTCTTACATGTGCTCACAGACCGAGCCATTATTCAGGGTGATTGTGTAGGTATACAGCACCCTGCTGACTTGTGGCAAGGAGAGGGTGTTTAGCAGACCTTGTGGGATAACCACTCTGGTGTGGACTTGGTCATGTGCGACCATGCATGATGTCTGTCGAATTACACCTAAATATTACCAGTCTTCAGTTTGTCTACTCTAAACAGATCCTGCGGTATGATGCCCACTGCAGTGAGTACACGAACAAGAACATATCATAATATAATAAGTGTTTAAACCAGAATAATGAGATTAAGTAATACATGTGGTTATAATCACTAATCCATTCAAATTAAGTGGGCCGGAGTGAAATTTGGTGCATCCGGACCCAATGAGACCATGGTGGGATAACGTGCATGCTTCTGTGTGAGCCATGTCAGTGGGAGTCTTGTATTGCTAGTAGGGTCACCCAAACCGGATTGGTTAAGGGGTAGAAGTCGGAGTAAGTTGATCTCCTGGCCCTCCATGTTGGAGGTTGAGCGTATGATTACCCTGCCTTGTAAAATGCAAACTGTTACAGAAACTTGCAAAAAAACTTGATCATCATTTGTCTTAGTCCATGGACAAATGTGTTGTTGTACATTCCATTAGTTTTTCTATGGCTTATGTTAGAAGTTTGCTGTGAAGAATTATAAATATCCGTATATCGCAGCATGACAAATTAGAAATAATTTATAAACATTGTAAAATTCATAACACAATTCCAACAGTTTCAGCATATTTACAATAAAAGCCCATTGACTAAAATTAAGTTCAGATTATAGTATTGTTTGTGGAGCATTCAGTGAACATTCTGCCAGAAGTGGTGGTTTTACTAGTTTGTATGCCCCCTCCAATGTGACACAAGGGTGCCTGTGTAAATTATTATTCTTCATGGGGCTGGTGAAGTGTGTTTACATAATGGACAAATGCATGTACTGTTGTTTTATTTTCGTGCTGTGTTGACTTAGCTTCTGATGCTTATCTGTAGTGATATCGCTACCACATTGCCTCATGCTGTGGCAGTTTGCCAACCCTGGTGACCATTGTGTGTACCACTGTATTAGACAGTAGCGCCACCATGTTGAGTGTTGGTGATCAATATTGCTGTCAAGCAAATTGTTTGGGTCTGCAAATGAGAGAATAGCACAACTAACTTGGAAACAGGACCAAGTAATTAACAATGCAATCATATGTATCAGTGGACAACTTATCCTGTTCTTCATGTTTTTTTTATTTACATGTAAGTAATGAAGTAGCATTTAGTTTAAAAAAACAAATCATAGTGTTTTATTTATAATTATCTGTACACAATTTCAGATTTTTTTGCAAGTTGTTTACCTATCTAGCGTTATTTGTGTGTGATGCATAAATCAATAATGATGATATAGTTACTAATAAGATAAGTTCACATAGATCTGTTCAGCGTTTCTAAATGGAAACGTCAATAACGTTAGCAATTTTGCAAAGCATATTTTACAATCTAGACTAGTTAACAATAATGAGTGACCTTGATAACTTGCTAAATAAATAAAAAATTTGCCTACACATTAAATTGTATAATAATAAAAATCAGTCTAGGGAGTCTCAATTACATAAATTACTTACTCTTGAGACCTGTAATTTTGTGCACTGTAAAAAAATAATACCTGAAGAAGGACACTTTTGCATACTATAACAGTTCTGCTGCTCACAGACTTACTGTTACTTTACCACATTTGTCTAATCCTAACCTCTCATGTATGGAGACAAAATCCAGCTTGTTTGGGCAAGAAATGACGAGCAGCATCTTCCATATATTGATTTGGTTGGAAAAGAAATTGTAAATTAAAAAAAAACTGGTACTGCAAATCACTGACAAGGAAATTGTAGGTTTTATACAAATCAGATTGTAACCTCGCACACAATTGCCTAACTTATAAATTAGCATTGGTTTTGCTTGAAGTCAACAATACACTATAGTAAACTATACTAATAGTTGGTATAAAAGAATAGTTTGTATAAAAGAATAGTTGGTATAAAAGAAAGTTTTAAGAAGCTGGTGAGGAGCCGACTAAAGGGAGCTGGAGATGTGAAGGGAATGGAAGTAGAAGGGTTGGCACAGAAAGCAGATGCCTGGAGAGTGGAAGGGAAAAAGAGGCAAGGACGACCTAGACTGTGATGGGAGGACTGTGTAAAGACTTGGAGGGATTGGGAGAAGAGTGGAGAATGAGAGTGAAAGAATGGAGACAGTTGGTGGATAGAGCAGTGCAAGATCACCAAGGGAAAAAGAAAAGAAAACAGAAATCTAGGATGAGAATCAAGGCCAGACTCACATCTGACAGACTGACAGAAACAAAAGAAACCAACCAACTCTTCCGTTAGGTACAATACGGTTCATCTACACATGACCAATAGTTTCTTGGCTGCAGCAGCTTGCCTTCTGTAATTTACCTCCACTTGTTGCTACAGTATGACCTACAAAAAAATTAATTGCATGCAGTAATTACCTTCTAATTATGCACGAGGGATGTTTCTTGGTCCTGGGTGAGGCCAATGTTTACTGGTTGATTAATTATTTATAATTATGGATCCATCAACGAATATATAATAAGTCAGGCCTCTTATGTGTAATTTGGACTTTGAGTGAGTGGTGCATCAGTTGAGTGCTGTATAAACTGAAGCATTGTTGAACAAAACATCACAAGTCTTCAGTGTGGTTCCTTTGGTGGTGTGATGATGCATCAACTGCCTGGATAATATCACCTAATCTGGATCTAAGTGTGGATATTTCAGTTCACTAATCGGCTTGATAACACAGATGCATCTGACTGATCACTTGGATGCCACCGGTTGCATGTTTGAAAGATTTGTTGGTTAAAATCAGGATTATACAGAGTCCTATGCACAGGAAGTGTGGATCTAGCCTGGATTGAACTTCAAGGAGTTGGGACAGGGCTGTGCGACAGATGTTTTGTTTGACAACACCTGGAATTGTCCTGGATGTACACACTGAGGTTTGGTTTCCTGGATCTATTTGAAGATTTGTTAAGTTGTGGAACAATTGATGGATTATTGATCTACTAGTTCCGGATTCATACCTGAATCATACTCTTAGTAACCACAGGATGGTACAGAATCTGATGCTGTAAGAAGTATTTAAGTGTGAGTGAGACACTGATCATCTCTCTTCAACTTCGGATCAACTTTGCGACACTTTTCTCAAATTAATCAGGATCTACAATTTGGATATTGTCTGATCCATGACATGGAACTCATAGTTGATGTGGCTGTTGTCCGGACAACGCTGGAGATCCAGTGGCTCGATCATGTATGGATCAGGGTAAGTTTTCTACTGTTGGTGCCAACTAGCCATCAATATTAATCAAATCTAGTAATTCTTTTGATTATGTAAACAAAGGTTTTGAGTGAACTGAAAATGTATGATTATGGAACAAACAAAAACTAATTTTGCATGACTTCATTGTTCAAAACAGCTATGTACAGCATGTTGGTATGCCTTGCTGGAAGACACAATGCATTAAGTAATGCAAGTGTACAAACGTTGTGGGTCTGTTAGATAATTTCCCTGTGGTAATTATTACAGATATGTAATTTCGTAAATTAGTTCTGTTAAATGTTAACATCAGCAGTCAACGAACCGTCACAGTTGTACTGTCGCCTAACTTTCAAAGGTTTCTCACAAACCGATTATAATTGAGCAAAACTGGTGATCGATCATGAAAATCAAACCCTTTCCCAAAACTAGTGTCAAATATTCATACACAATTTGTTTTGGACATTAGGTTATACAGGTCATGTCTACAGTTTGTTGTTGTGTGTGTCAGTCCATATTATTGTGCAGTAGCGTAGCATAACAGGCTGTTTCGCATGCATTATTTACCAGTGCCCAACCCAGCCACAAGGGAGACTATCCATCACGTCTAATTGATCAATCAACGATTGTATTTGTAGCAACTTTGTTTTTATTTCAGAATTATTTTAAGTAGTACGTACTAAAAACTATGTTGGTTTCACTGTCAGGAATGTGTTAAAAATGCAGTAAGTGAAAAGATAATAGTTTAACAAGAAAGGCATGTAAAGCTGATTTAAAAAAATACTTTTAACAATGCGATAGGCTTATTATAGTACTGTTTTTGTAGCAAACTGGAAACTTACATATGTACTGTATTAGTGTTAGTTGACAAAGCATTGATAAAAATGTCAAAATGGCTGTGCAAAAAAATTACATGTGTGCACTGCACTCTGTGACAAAAAACAGGTGGTTAGTTTAGTGAGTTCCACAAGCTTACGCAATCTTCATATAACCAATTACACTGGTGTTACTGATATGTGTTTTTTTTTAAACTAATAACTATCCAGATATGTTTAGAATGTTCACTCTGCATAACACTATAACATATATATATATATATTATAGTGTTATGCAGTTTATATATATATTTAATATATATATATATATATTAAATGGAAATGTTTAGACACATTATTGAACGTTATGAAACAGAATGGTAGATTCTGTCGGTAAGAGAGTCATTGATGGACTTGTGGTATGTGTGCCTAGCCGATACTTAACCAGTCAAGTACGATAATTTGCCTTAAACCAGGTGAAAGCAATCAATTTACATACCTTGTGTATCTGTAAGATTGTCACAGTACAGGTGATCTATATCTATATAGAGTTAGATTAATGACTGATATGGTTAATTAAAGTTCTGTGTCTCCAGGCAGTGATTAGTGTCATACTGGAATACCAGCATGTTAATTGCAGGAGTTAGTCCCTCTGTAAAATCATATCTCTGATTTCTACAGATATATATCTTTTATTGCTCAGATCACATCTCTGATTATGTTGATCTTATCAGTGGCATACCATAAGATTTATTGTAGCTTTATGAACAACTTCCCACTAACTTGCCATTCCCAAGTTTGAACCAACTCCAACAAGAAAGTCTTGAGATAAGACAGTTTTTGTACCCAAATGTCGGTATATGTTTTTACATTGACCAAATTAAAGCAACCTCATCTCTTCCATTACCCACAGTTATCTACTCAGGCCAGGGGTGGTGATCATTAGCAGGAAGCTCAGTGGACCTTATACTTGGTCTTGCATGCATGCTTCAAATTGTTTGTTACTGCTGTTACCCTCTCCTGTCACTGTGACAGCCGTATCTACCAACTGAATGTTTTGTATACAATTTAAACCTTTTGTTGTTGCAACATTCAAATTATGAACACTATTTAAGGTTTGTTAAATACCTGTATTAATAAATTAATATTGATAAATGAGGAACATACAGGGTTGGGATAAAATATATCAATTAAGTTGCAAAGCTATGGCCAAGAAAATGGTAGCAGGGTGTTTACTGCTAACTAATTAGTGAACTTTGAGCCAGGCTGTGTGAGTGGAGCAGGAATTTAACATACATTCTACATCATTACCATACACAAAGGCATAGTGAATAATATCAGGTGTCAGGTTGACACGGCTCCGGTTACCTGGATAAAATGCACAGGACAATATGGCCTTTGACACATTGTAAAGTAGCATTATACCACAGGAGAAAACATGACAACCGTATGTTTGAAAGTAAATACAATCTGTAAAGGTTTTAGTTTTTTAATTCACCTCACTATGAATTACCACTTTTCAGATGTACTGGGAGAATATATCAATGGAATTTAGATTGTTACAAGTTACATAAACTATACCCAACTTTTCAGTAGACAGTAAACGTAGTTTGAAACGACAGTAGAAAACATACAGGTTACAACGTTTTGACAAAACTGTTCAAACTTATGTAATTGTCGTCAAATGTATTTTGTGAAACCATCCCCTCTGTCTGTCTGTAATGTGCTCTGGCACGTAAAATAACATTGATGGAGGTTGAGTAATTTTGCTAGTAATTTATAAAGTTGTCACTAAAGATAACTGAATGGATTTGAAATGTTTACCACCATAAATGACAAAGTGTTATGGAGATTTTGCAATACATGTAGGGAATTTTCATCCTGCATTCATGCTTCAGTACCACAATTTAATTTAGGTGTTAGATGACAGCTTTATTGCCCACATGTTTCACTTTTTAACACGTCACAGCTATTCGTTCTGGACGACCTGTGCAAAAAACTTGTTTCGCTACATGCATTGCCATTTAGTGGACCACGTGAACTACTTCGCAAGGTTCCAATTAGAAAACAGCTGCATAGTTCTTTGTTGACATGTGCAAGAACACGAAAAGAAGAGTGTGTAATGAAGTTGTTTAATGAGTGCTGGCGCAAGTATCTTTATTGTTGTTTTACTTGTCTGGGTTAGAGGGCATGCACTAAAGTGTTCATATTAACTTGTTGTTTGGCTTGCAGCTACTTCGAGAGGTTCATCTTCGTGGGTGTTGATGCAGTACATTGTTGTTAATTCAACTGCCAATGTTCGTGTGGTGGGACAAGTAGTTGTATTGTACATATTGGTATGCAGGGTCGAATCAGCACTGTGATCTGTGTTGGGGCAATGGTCCGAGATAGATCAATTATTGATGATGTTAGATTTGTTTGTTCTTTTTATACATGTTCATGTCCAAATTGGCACAGAGTTACATGTGGAGAAATTTTGAAGATTTGTTGACAAATAAGATATATATTGTTAACCAAAAATAGTGATAGGAAGATGCTATCTCAGTGGTAAAGAAAAAAAGGTAAGTTCTTATATAGCGCCGTATCCAGTCCACAGGACTGCTCAAAGCGCTTTACACTTTACTCTCTGGCAGACCTGTTCAATCGAGCAACATCTCAACTTCTCTGTGAAGCATCCAGCCACGCTGCAATTAATGCGCGAATTCGTACACAAATGTCCACCACTGTCTATAGCCAGGTACTCATTCATACAGCTGAGTGAACTGGAACAACGTATAGTGAACAAACTTGCCCAAGGTTCGACACCGCCGCACAGGATTCGAACCCGGGTTCTCTCGGTTGAGAGTCCGAAGCTCTAGCCACTGCACCACGGCGCTACACTGACAATGATAGTAATACAGAATAAATATGACTGACTACATTGACAAGTATTGTATAGTTACTGAAGGATTACTAATAATTATGTCACGTAAGTAAATATAAGGTTATATTGTTAACAGAAAATAGTGCATTTTATATGTTAATATTGAAAATACATAAAAATTATTGAGAAATTTAGTAGAGTTGTATTTCGATTGCACCATCTGTCAGTCTGTTGACATGTGGTTACACTGGAAATTGCACCTGTATTTCACAATTTTAATTGGAATTGCACTACCGTCTTCTCTATATTAAATGCACACTGCTCCTTGGTATGGATTTGACTGGTACACTTCGCTACACAGTAAGCCAGCTTCATCTAGGATATCAGTCATATTTTCGGGAATTTGTGGATTAAGGTAAGATAAGATAATGCTTTATTGTCTCAACTATGAAGTTGAGAAATTTGTTTTGGGTAAGAACAGACATGACTGCAATATGTACATAAATCCATTCGATAAAAACAGCAGATAAATGAATACATGCATATACATAACTTATTCTAAACTGACAAGTGACACACTGTGACAGTAGGCGTCATGAATCAAATTGTTTAATGGACAGTGGCACGAATGAGTATTGGAACTATTAAGCCTGCACTGAGGAATTCTATAACGTCTGCCAGATGGCAGGAGCTGAAATTCATTATGCAGAACATGTTTAGTATCATAAATAATCTTGACTGACTGTTGTCTTAATGTCTGTTTTATAAATCTCCTGATGGGAGATGTCGAACCTGTGATTTTCATGGCAGTTCTCATCAATCGAGAAAGCTATGATTTTAAATGAACAGACAGATTGCCAAACCAAGCAGTAATCCCATAGCGCAGTATGCTTTCAATAATGGAGCGATAAAAAAAAAGAACAAGTATTTTCCCATTGATACCAAAAGCTTTTAAGTGCCAGAATTAAAATTAATGTAGGTATGTCAGAAGTCAGAATCAATTTTTGTTGTGAGTAGAACAATATATCGGTGATGATTAATTAATATAGAGTGGTTATATCTTAATAATAACACTTTACAGAGCATTCAGGATTCAAATGTAAAATAATAACAGCCCCCCAATTTCAGTTAGGAAGTAGGGGGCTGTATATTCATTTATAAAATTCAACATGATTTCATGATTTAAAAAAATCCCAATTACAAAGTTTTGTTGGCATTGGGAATGTTTGGGTAGTTGTTTCCTGTCAAATGGGATGCTGCATAACAGTTTGTCAATGTTTAATATATTTATGTAATCCAGCTACTTTGACCTCACAGTCAATGAACATGTACCATTCTGTTACTTGAGCACCGTGAGATTCCACCAGCGAAAACCTTGACTCACTGAACAACATAGGAATTTTAAAGAGTGAATTTAAAAG
The DNA here is from genome assembly GCA_020002185.1 of Paraescarpia echinospica. NCBI lineage: Eukaryota > Metazoa > Annelida > Polychaeta > Sabellida > Siboglinidae > Paraescarpia > Paraescarpia echinospica. Next base: position 56,738,277 of record CM034539.1, on the reverse strand, counting down.
TCACAATACAAGTCTTTTTCAGTGCATCTTTATTGCCCACTTTTATCAAGTCTTCCTTTCACACTGTTACTTAAGCCACTAAATATAAATCAAATTAACCAACATTTACCCTGTCCCAAAGACCTGAGGTTTTCTTGCTTTGACACAGCTTGAACCTGTGCACAGTTCTGGGCGTGAGAAAGCTGTATATGCCCACCACTAGAGTACCAGAGAGGGTAATTAGCATGCAAAGTTGCATTCTCAGAATGACACCGCCTACATACTCCTTTCACTGTTAATAGATGTGCACCCTATTATGACTAATACTAATAGCTTGATGCTTATTATGGCAAATGGCTGCTTGCCACTTAGCCACAAGAAACTTGGAGCTGTCTACTTGACATATTAGATGATTGATTAACAACTTTGTTGGTGCTCAATGGATTCCTGTTTCAGTCTCATGGTATGTGACATTTGACTTCTGTCTCAGAATCTTGTTATATCGCTGCATATTCTAGGTGAATCTCTTGTGGACCTGCTACATCCATGGGTTGGAATCGTACAACTGGTGTTTAATAAGTGTAACACTTCAACTGTCTCCATTTCCACAAGAAATATAAAATATTTATTGTTATATACACATACATGTACAGTTTAATATGTGGAAATATACATTCATTCATTCATTCATTCATTCATTTGTTCATTCATTCATGCGTTCATACTTTTCACTTGAAATTATATTGATTGAGACTTCAGTTGTCAACAGTTATTTGGTAGATAGATACTCCTTGAGTCAGACAGCAATGTTGTGGTCACCGTACTACCTAGGAGACTTAATCTTCTGACTTATGGACTATTCATCAGCCAATGGGTTGGAAATTATAAATGCGTACCATCCGAGGGTTTTTGCCTTTATAACGAACATCCCCCCATATATGTCCCATGTGCTTTAAAAGAACGCAGTCTGTACCTAGTTTTTCATGTATTAATTAATGTTCTTAAGACTATACTAATTATGTTGAAAGTATACTGCCCACAAATTTGTGTTTAGTAAGCCCGTAACAACGGTCGCAATTTGAAGGCACGACCACAGGTGTATGTTCAAATAGTAAACAAAACACCCAGATTTCAAAACAAGCTTTATTGGCAATACAGCCGAGTCGGGCTGAGTTAACAGCTATTCCCTTTGGTGTTCAACGATGCTCACTTTCATGCGATCAACGCAGCAGACTTCCAGTTAGAAATAACTACGCCCACTAATTTTGGGTAAACAGACAGACTACATCCTTTTAAGACCATTACAACATTTAAATCAAATGTTTGAGAATCTTGTCATTGAATATATTGATTTCTTCTTTCAGCACGACATCTGTGACAACTATGAAGAGAGGAGTTGCATCCGGGCGGAGTTACGCAAGCGCAAACAAAAATCATCCGCAGCAGCCAGCACCAACAATAATTCTGATATAGGAAATAAAAACGCTAACTCGGCTTTCGCAAACGAAAAGTCGCTGACAAATGGATTTGCTGTGTCAGAACGGACTATAGGCAATGGGGATGGAAAAGAGGGAGTGTGCATTAGTAGGTTAGGAAAAGACATTCAGATGATGGAAAACAAATATGAGAAGATAGGAGATGAGAAGATGCTCCAAAGTATGGTAAGACATCCTTCCTTCTATATACAGTGGAACCTCGATTTATGTCACCTTGGTAATGCAGCCACCTTGCAATTAAGGTCACCCTGGGACAGTCCCAAAATATTTTTATAAGAGTGAAGTATAGGAAATCAGTCCCGCGTATACATGTATATATGACATTTTGAATACAGTCTCACTGTTTTATAAAAAAATTATGTTACAAATTTATTGTTAATTATAATTTCTAAATTCTTCACCAATAAATGTATTTCAATGAATTAATTTGACTGTTGTGTGTTTAATTAGAATGTTTATACTAAAAAATATTAATATGTATATCTAATTTGTTGTCCATTGATCATAAATAAATACGTTACATTTAAAGTTAGTTTTCTGTGGTACAAGTTAATTACTGTATCTACGGACCAGGGCATTCTTTAGTCTGCTATAGTACATGAATTTATGATAAAACTATTACGTTTTGTTACCTTTCCTGCCATGGTTTGCTCTAATACTGCGCACAATTTTGTCCTGCTATTTGTTGCTTACAACAACACTGCATGCGATTCTATACAATTGTGTCTCCTACCGTATTGATTGTGCTCAGGGAACCTCTTACATGGCGTTGCATGCCATTTTGCCACCTGCCTTTGATGTATCACGCTGGTTGTTTGAAGTCAGTTCAGAGGCACATGGTTTTTATGCATTATTTGATATGTCAGTAACCTTTTTTGCTGATTGATTATTCCTCTACTGCCCTGATATCCGTGAAATTGGGTTCACACAACCTGAATGCTTTAATGGCATTTGAAACATATTGTAGACAAACTATTAAGCTGTTTAGTTAGAGGTGGTCCATCTTGGAAACATTTATCTATATCTAGATGCCTGACGTCAACAGATAATTAGTTTTTTCAATTTTTTTTCAATTTTTACTTTTCTCAGCCCAGTGAAAAATGATACTCTCATGACTTGACAGGTAGGGCTTGTTGACCAGAATTATTTGAAAGCTGTCTAGATAAAAAAATCCTTGGCAATAAAATTAGACCCAATTAGTACATATTTGCATTTGGCCAAGCATAGCTGAACCCTGGACCGAGGGCTTCACTGGATACAATGCATGTAATGCAGAATCCAGGTCTCTGTCTGTCTGTCATTCTCTCTGTCAGGCATATCTCAGTCACTTGCTTGTATTGGGACATACATTTTGTAGGCATCCTGCCAAGCCAATAGGGTAGTATGTAGGTTTAGTTTCTTTAATTTCACCCATGGGAGCCCTGGTGGATCTTGTGGAACATCGGTTGATTATGTCAGTAAGTACAACTTGTAACATGGCATTTTATTATAGCGTTGATCTAGAGGTGGCTTTAACCAGAAAATATGAATAGGTGTCTCTTTCTTGCCATGCAACACGGAGGTAACTCGGCTAGTAATATTTAATAATTTCTTACAGCTCGATGCAACAAGAGACCTTGATGAGAGGATTCTTATACGAGCTGCCATGCGCTCTCTGCGACAGAGGAAGGCAAACAGTAAGTACCAGAAACATGTTCTGTTTCTACCCTGAAACTTGGGGTACATTTAGCAAAACTGAGAACAAATCTAAATACATATATGCAGGGTGCAGGGGTGAAATAATTTTATATATTTTGTTTATTTTTAAGTGTTTTTTGGTGTGTGTCTTTTTGATTTAATGGTAGGTGATTTGAAATGTAGTTTATACCTAACATTGACGTTGTTTTAACAAAACTTTAATTCTTCAGATGGGTCAGTTCAACACTTACTCAGATTTATGACACTGATATCATTGTTGAAAACTGAAATGTTACAATAGACTCATAACTCCATACCGACAAGAGGTACCTTAAATTCTGAACAGTTCCAACATGTCACAGATGTGCTGTTATATAACTAGACCACACTGGTTTTCAACTGCCACTAGCACACAAAAACAGTGTGTTCAAACTTGACATGAACAGATTGGATGGGTAGAGTACTCCACAAGTTAGATATATCAAGTGTGCATAAATTCTATGGTCCAGACGACAGATGTGTCCATTTCTCTGCATGGTTGCCTCCATAGATGTCTCATTTCCAAGGTCGGGTGTTTATCTGATCGCTTTTAAAGTAATTGAGACGCCAAAGCTAGGACAGACATGGCAGTTACTGTGACAGCTGGTGTGAAAAAGAACAGGTTTGTTGTGGATTGAGAATGTTGGGCGGGCGTTAGAAGCTTGTTCTGGTGACAAGACAAGTTAGAGTGAAATGATATCGGTTTCACTGCTGAAGTCAAGGATGTTCTTTTTTGTGTGTGTGCTGTTGGAAAAAGGAAAAGCTGAGTGGTGGAGTGAAAGAGGCTTTCAGGAAGAAACTGGTGAGGAATTGGTTAAAGTTGGCTGGTTATATGGAGTGAATGGAAGGAAAGTCAGGGGTATACGGGATGCAAGATCCTGCGTCCTATACGCACAGAAACAGTACCCGGACACGTGCAAAATAATAGTTGCGTCCCATGGGACGCATGCGTATCAATGATATATAACGAAAATATATTTTGAATATAAATGCCTTTAATTTTGTAGTTTTTAGCGAATCAGTTCATTTAGTATTTCTATTCACGAGTCCTTCCAAATAACCATTCCCGTAGGCATATGCTTCCCGATTCAGAAGGATGTCTAATTATTTTGTTGTTAAGTTCTTGTTAGTATCAAACTATAATAATAACCCGGTTTACATGGGTTGTATAATTTGTGATATTTAGAAAACGTTACTTACAATTTAAAAAGAGCAATATTTAAGTGGGACCCTCGCTACAGGCTTGGGTCCCCCTCTAAAGAAATCTGGGGGTCCCAAGGACCCTTGAACACAAACATCCAGGTAAACCCCCTGGGAAGTGGCTTTAAGGAAGAGACCTGAATGGATGGAAGAAAGAGACAAAATCTCCTGCTGAGATGGGTGCATTGGATGAAAACATCCTCGCAAGCCAGGTGTGGTAGTTGTCTATGCTACCCCTGGCAGATACCCTATGGAGTGTTTAGAAGTTAGCCAAATCAGTTGTAGTTTTTCCAGTATAAATCCAGGTACATGTACTGTATATATTCCCTCTGGGAGCTTCATTTATCTCCTGTCTGTTAGATCTTATTCCCTGCCTACCTATTTCTTATTCATCATCAAATTTTCTTTTGGCCATTCTCCCTCTCCACAGTTTCGAGAGGAAGCTGATAAGGAGTACATGTACTATTTAAGCACTTTCTTCCCTTTGTTATTCTTTCCTCTTTCCCATCTTCATGATATATACCTCTCCCCTGTCTGTCTCCCTGCATTTGTGCACCCCCTACCCCCACTGAGATAAGGGAGTTCCACTTGAGGGAAAATAGTTGCTTTTCACCAGTCTATGAGGGGCTTACAGTTGAAGGTTATCAGTGAGTGTCAGTGGAGGTGAAATTGAAGGTCTGTCAAATAAAGTTTGAATTCCCCAAACCAACGATACTTTTATCCCTCCCTAGCCATATTTCTACCCCTTTCACCCGTCTGTGTCCTGGTGACTACCGGTAATACAGTTTCAGTAGTTGTGCCTTCAGTTAATTCTGTTGATCACCAGATGGCAACACTGTACCATGCTAAGTAAAAACCAGAAGATTGCTAGTAACAAGTGATTCCAATATTAACAAATAGTTATGTTGCCAGGGATGTATGGAGGGGTCATTGGGTCAAGGCCCCCCATTCAACATATTTTCTTAATTTGTTCCTATATGATCTGTTGAATGATTATATCTTAGTGTTCATTGACAACAAATATAGTGACTAATTTGGCCTCCCTATGACATTTTAGATACTCCATAGTCTATCACGGGTGTTTATTGACATGTTGACAGCACTTTTTGCACTGATATCATTATTACATTTTAGAGGTCATATTGGTCTTCAGAGTGATAATAGTTGTTTTAAATAGCCATGTACAGCTGTTATGCAATCAGACCTAACTAGTGTAGATTTGACATATAGGTGGTGCCACTGAGCATAGTGTAACATCACTATTTCGGTGCATCTACCAGATGCCAGTCAGACACACTGGGGTACTTAAAGGAAATAAAAATAAGGCATTAGCTAAAAATCCTTTTTCCATGTGTACACAAAGTTTAACATTGTATGTAAAGTTTGACAACATTAAACAAATACAGAAACATACATTTGTACCATAAATTCGATTTTAAGCCCGTCTGTGAAGCGATTCCTGCGGAAAATGAAATTTTAATGAGCTAGGCGATCACGTGGTATCGTGACATCACTTATGACACACACTCGCATCAGGCCGACCCTTTCCATGCATTCAGAGCATGTTTACAAGGATAGCTTTTGGGTCGAAACGAACGTCAGAATGAGTTATTGTGCAATATTCCGACGTAATACAAACACTAGTCATCATAGAGGAACAAGCAGTTATCTTATGGTTCTACATGAATCAAATTTATTCAAAACAACGAATGCAAATGGGCGTACAAGTCGACCAGGTTTCGCCGAGCTTGGGCTCGTTTTGAGAATAATAATATCGAATGCAACCAACGGGAGATAATCTACATCAATAAACATATATAGCAAACAGATATTGTATCCAGCTACAGAAAGTAACGTGTATAATCTCATAATATCACAAGAATATCGATATATGAAGCAGGAGTTGTACAATTTATCATCAACTTAAATCAGTCAGAGAATTTCTGTTGGTGCCGCTAGCTCAGTTGGTAGACGCGTTGGTTTCTTGCCATTTATTTTACAATCGGGCGACGCCGGTTCAATCCTGACAGCATGCAAACCATTGATTTTCTTTACACTTTTTTTGTTAATGTTTTCACGAAGTAATATAAACCAAATCATTTAGTATACTATGATGCACTGTTTGTAAATATTTTTTTATATTTTTGTAGTAATTATTTATTCGCCACCAAAATTTTAATATGGTCATTATATATAACGATGTTTCTAAATTTTATTTATCCAGGCAGATCACAATCTGTTTTTACATATATAATGACAATATATTACTGTACAATATATTTACAATTAATAAATTATATATCAATTACATAATATTTGTTTTGATAAATAAAATTTAGAAACATCGTTAAATAATGACCATATTTTCATTTTTGTGGCGAATAAATAATTACTACAAAATAAAAATTATTTACAAACTGCATTATAGTATAACATTATTTGGTTTATATTACTTCGTGAAAACATAAAAAAGTGTAAAGAAAATCAATGATTTGCATGCTGTCAGGATTGAACCGACGTCGCCCGATTGTAAAATAAATGGCAAGAAATGAACGCATCTACCAACTGAGCTAGCGGCACCAACAGAAATTCTCTGACTGATTTAAGTTGATGATAAATTGTACAACTCCTGCTTCATATATCGATATTCTAGTGATATTATGAGATTATACACGTTACTTTCTGTAGCTGGATACAATATATGTTTGCTATGTATACCCAAAAGCTATACTTGTAAACATGCTCTGAATGCATGGAAAGGGTCGGCCTGATGCGAGTTTGAGTCATAAGTGACGTTACATCTCAGCATCCCGAAAAGCGCACCAAAAATATGCATATTCGAAAATGTCCGGATGCACAGCATAAAATGTGGAATTTCTAATTCATTGAATTTTTTTGATTTTTTTGCGTGGTGGACGTGGAAATAGATAGCAGGATGTAATATAACATGAATTCAAGCAATAGATGTTTTCATTCCCTTTAATATATTCAAATGCATGGAAGACTGCAAGTATGGTAGATTATTTCTGATAGTTTACAATGCAATTCCTGACATGCACCAGTGTGACTTCTAGCTCAAACAAATTTAACAAATATCCATTGATTTTGGTGTCGCTTTCATCAACCCGTTATCACATTAGCAGCAATCGTAAGTGTTTAATTACACATAGCTGTGGTAGAGTTAATTAGTATAATTGCTGACCCAGTGAGGAGTAACTGCAGGCTTAGTGCAAGGAAAGGTAGAAGAGTGCAGGAGGGTCAGACCCTCAAACTCTAAAAGTGTTTTTAATTTACTTAAGCAAAGTTCAGTCAGTTCTATGTATGAGTGCCTTACCACAACCAACAGTGGGATTATGTATACAAATAAGTCAATTATAGTTAGTCAATAACAGTTGTTAAGTTAACTTTCAAATTTCAAGATTAGCACGGATAGAGCTTTCTTTACGTTTTAATCCTTTCTATAGCTGCAGACTAATCCACAACCAAGAAGTCATGAAAGCTTCATGAAGCATCTGTATATTAATAAGCTATTTTGTAGTCATTTAAAATGTATCTCATAGGTACCGAGGTGCAGTAGCTTCTTTCTACATTCAGTCACTTCCTCACACCATTGACTTCTGATCTACCAATTGGCTATGTATTTCAGAAAGCACAGCAATAGTTGTTTTGTTAGAGTTATTTACTTGTTTTTGGTATGCATGGCTTTTCACCCACTTGAGCCAACCAAGTGGTCAGCAGTTCACCAGATGGCACCTTTTACTTTTCAACGGGCAATACTTTAAGCTTCCAAAACTACGTAAACATCACAGTATTTGAATGAAAAGACATTGGGATAAAACGCATTGTTCCCATTTCACTTTATGCAGAGTGAGCCAATCTGGAAGAGCACAATGGCTAGTACACACTGACAATGTGGAACCACTGTTGTATCCACATGAATGCATGTATGTATAGAATAAAAAAACATATATACCATACAACTCACAGCACTTCTGTCCAGGAGAGCACACAGAAAATTATAAAATGTTAGACCTGTGTATTTGTTCCCATTAGGTATAGTTGTCATGGTAATACCCACAGTACTGGGAGAATTGTGGTGGCCAATTTTCCTATGGCTGCAATGATGCAAATGTAGACATATCAAACAGTCATTATACGTAATTGCTAGGAATTACCTAACAATGTGCATCATTGTGTATTGGTTGGATGGCTGCATTTTTGTCCGTGTGCGTCACCACATCCCCCAGAACAAATGTTGTTCGTAGCACTAAATATGGGTCGGTGGTTGATATAATCAAGAGAGAATATTTTCAAATTCTCCCACGAAGTCAGGAGTCGGATGAGAACATAGTCTCCTACATAGGACTGTGTTTTTTCATAAGGAGTAAAACAATTTTTTAGCAGATGGAAGGTTACAGAGGTATGTGAAAAATCTATGGTTATCTATTGGCATATCTAGTTTAATTTAAGTTTCATCTTACGTGTACTCTCTGGCATTTTAGGGAGGCATTGAGCCATTGGCTTATTTTTACAACGGCTGGGTTACGTGTTGCACCACTATAAGTACATAATGTCATGACAAACTGATGGGTAACTCGAATAAGTGCCAATGTTCTGAGATCTTAAGTATACCTTTGCTTGAAGTATGAAGGAATGTGATGGGTCATGATTGTGTACATGTGTTATGATTAATCAGGTTAGTTGTACCTAAAGGTTTTGAGTAACTAACAGGTGGTGTTGAACCATTTAATTTAGAGGTGATGTATACTTGACAGACTGGCTGTAAGGAATGGACAATGTATGGTTGCCAAGGTAGAAGTAATGGACGCAGTATGCATAAGTTATTTATTAACAAAGTTATAATTAATATACTATCTATAACTGCCCCTTTACGTGTACATGTTGTGTATAATTGACAGGTTAAGCGTAATTGACAATTAATTTATGTATTTTTATAGGTTATATATAAGTGACAAATGATTGACATATTATAAACAGTGTAATTGACAGGTCAGTGTACATGTTTATATATATATATGTATATAATTTACAGGTTTTATATAATTGACCGACCTACAACATTTACCATGTATAATTGATAGGTACATTTAGTATAAATTGACAAATGACAAACCCTTGTGTCAGTACAATATAAAGAGTCACCTATCTTGACCTGAATATGTTTTATTTGTACAGAAACATCCCACTTCATTTTGACTATTGAAATGTGATGTTTTAATCTGATTAATTGACCACGTTTGCCTGGCTTGATATTACTGAGTAAATAATCTTGTATCTGTAGTTGTGTCATACAAAAGCAAGCAAATTGTCAGTGACATAAAGGCTCTTCACAGATGTGAAAGTGTACTATTGAAACTCCCTGACTAATTAAATGGGTACCAATTTGTTAAGTTCTTGCTCAGTGCTTCAAAGGTAAGGGTGTGTGCAGTCACCTTTCATAAAGTAGGCATTTGGGGTTGATACTGGCCACTGACCTGTGATAAACTGCACAGTGGTCATTGGTACATACAACTGTCCTGTGGTGGCAGTAGTTAGTGTTTGGTTAGAGGTGATTAATGATCCATGACTCTGTAGTTTGTAGTTAGTTCAGTAAGTAAGTGATTGTTGACGTATATAGAGTAAACCAAATGTAGTGATTCATCTCTTATTAATTACCAATAAATATTGTGTCTTGAGCAGTAATTAATGTTTGGGTTTTTCAGATGTGATGCAGTTTTCAGTATATATTCAAACTGTGTTGAATTCCTGTTAAGCAATAATCATCTTGTAGCAAAAATGTGGTTTTGATGCATAACTGGTTTGCAAGAAATAAACTGTAAATAGAATCTAAATTTCCTAGATATTTTGACAAGTTGACATTGCTATGAGCCTATGAGGACATCTAGCTTGGTGGTGTCACTAAGGAATGCCCTAATACCATTCTTGAGTGCTGAATAACCTTCTAACCTGTTTAACTCTTGATTTTTCCTGAAATATATCATGATATATTTTCCAAATTCTTTGTCAAATTTCCATTTTATTTAACATTAATACTTTTTAATTGTTTATAGCTTTTTGGAGTTGGATATTGTACTTCTATTTTCATAATTACAAATATATTGAATTAGTTTACCTTGAAATTATTTGACTAGATTTACTACACGAGTGTATTCATTGTATGACATTTGATTTCTTGCGTTGTGTAGAACACATTGAGCTATCAAGAATAACTGCTATGTAAAATTAATTTGTCTGATTACTTCAGCTGAATTTATTATAATTGAGTCAAACTTATTATGCAGAGGACAGTAGCAGTAATTAATCTTCAAATGAGTAACTATTGTAGTTACCACTGTTGTTTATGCAATGTTGTTATTTATTATAAAACATGTTTAGATTAACACCCCCTATTGAATCAAATTCACACACAAGTCATGTGCTCCAGGACTATCTACCCCAAGGGCAGTAGTTTCCCTCAGACAGATCACCCATTTGCTGGCAGTTTGGCAAGCAGATAATGATGGTTTATTTCCAGGTTGACCCTTATCCATGGATTAGCCAGATAAACATCAGCACCCATAAAGAAACCAGAGCTTATGTAGGGCACATCAGCAGTGTTGCAGCTGACTCTAGATGGTCTTATGTGACCTGTGCTGGCTGCAGGAAAGCTGTGGAAATAATAATAATAATTTATGTTGTTTTAATACTGTATGTGCCACTGTATCTGGTTCCAGTGTCTCCTGCCTAGTGTCACCCACACTGGGTGTTTGTTGTGTGGTGTTGTTTAGGGTTGACTTGACCCCCAAGTGCATCAATTAACCTGATAGACTTACCCAGGGATTGGGAGTTTGGCTGTTTACCAGGACAACTTGACAATATGTCATTTGTATCTGGCTAAACTAAAGAAAATAGTTATCTAGATATTAGATGATGTTCTGTGTAAAATTACATTTTGTATTAGGACTTCCAGCTGTCATCCATCATTCCCTCTCCACCACTCTGTATCCCTTTCTTCACTTCCTGTCTCCATTTTAGCTTCATTCTCTTCCTCAATCCTCCCTACATCTCCTTTCTTTCCCTTATTCCCTCTTTACTTGCACCCTCCATTGCTCCCTCCCACATTCCGTCCCTCCCATGTTCCCTCCCTCCCTTAATCTGGATGACATATCTCACATAAACGACTTACCAGTGATGACAACATAAACATTGCTTGTCAAACAAAGATGTCGTCACAAGAACTACTAAGTATTTGCACAACAATGAAACATTTCTGTTCTCAATCGCGGTCCAAACCCCACCTTTTCTGTACACCAAACTGGCCAATGTCCATCCATCTACACTGACCACTACTGACCACGACAGTCACCAAGCTGTCCGAATGTCAACACAACAATACTATGGTCCCCTAATCTAGGTGACATACATCATTGAAACTACTCCCAAGCCATGACACCATAAATAATACTTGTCACACCAAGCAGCCTTGGCCAGTCACCACAGTGAATAGGACTCATTGACAGAGAGAGTGTGACCAGAGAGCAGTGTTGTATATAAGATCACGGTTGGATCCTACAGCCTATGCGGAGAAGCAATATTATAACGTTATTGGAATAACAACTTCATTTCATCACTGCTATACAGGAAGCACATGGCCTATTTGTACTGGTCAGCTGCAGGTAAAGGCATTGTTGTCATTTATTCGCAGTATTTGGGGTGTGATTGTGAAATTGTTGTTAAAATGGGTTGGCCATTTTAGATGACTGTTTTTTTCAAAGATTTGTTATAAAATAAAGATGACTAGTTTGCTGAAAAGTGTAGCAATTTAAATTATGTTTTGCCTGTTTTTGTTTTGGTGTTAATTTAAGTCATTATTTTTGTAAACTTTTTAATTAGACTAAAAATTACTATTACACCAAAAAATGCTGCTAGCTGAATCCATTGACACATACATATCTAGATGATTATTGTGTAAACTGTTTTTTTAATTAGTAGTCCTTGAATATGCTAATTTATGTTTATGTTAGGCATTGTAATATAGTGGTTAGGATGTCAAACATTTCTAAAGAACCTGTATTTGAATCGTGTTGCTGACATTTCTAAATTTGGGCAATCGTGTTAAATCCATATTGCCTTGGTTCGCTCAGATATATAAATGAGCACCTGGTTATATATAGAGGTCGACATATGTGAACAAGTCTTTACACAATAATTGCAAAATGGTTGAATGCTTCCAAGAAAAGTCTAGTTGGCATATGAAGGAACCGTTCTGCAAAAAAATTAAGTGTAAAACACTTCGAGCATTGCAGACTTTACAGACTGGATACTGTGTTATGTAAAAAAAAGTTTACTCTTATTTATAAATAGTATTTTCTTGGTGCTAGATATCCACTAAAAGAGATTGTTGATCCATCATCTCTAGCAATTTATGCATCTGCCACAAATCTCGAAATAACACCTTCTGAACATCTGGATATTGGTTTTTGTCATCAGTGGTGCCACCTAGTATTAAAACATAAACACACATTGATGAATGGACAAGTGTTAGTCCAGTGGCACCAATGGACAAGTGTTAGTCCAGTGCCACCAGTGGACAAGTGTTAGTCCAGTGGCACCAGTGGACAAGTGTTAGTCCAGTGGCACCAATGGACAAGTGTTAGTCCAGTGCCACCAATGGACAAGTGTTAGTCCAGTGGCACCAGTGGACAAGTGTTAGTCCAGTGGCACCAATGGAACGTCTGAGTAAAAACTTGTTTGTTAAGCCGGCCGGTGTGATAAGAACACTTGGACTTTGTTTGGCAGGGGTGTAGGTGGGATAGATAGTGTGAAGTCTACATGTACTAGGGTTGTGCAATAGGGATTGGGGTGACTTGATTATAGCAGACGGCGGTGATGTAAACACTCCTTGCAAAAAGATGTCAGAGACATCTGAGTGCAGAAGAGTTATGCACCAGTTTAGCGTTGGTTTTTACCTTTGGGATAAATCTACTTACTTTGAAAAGACTTTGAGTGGCTGTTTTTTTAACAAGATTTAAAAAGATTGTTGTTAGGGACATACACACCAGATGGAAGGCAGAAAAGGTAGCCATCGAGAGTCCAACATAAAGAGTCCAACAGTTGTATGGATAATGCTCTTATGTTCTTATTGTCAGCTTTTTGTCACTCAAACTAATCTGACACAATTACATTTATAATTTATTATTGTCTTTATGTGGTTAACCATGTTATCTCTACCCAGGGGATTTTTTTACACTTATCAATTCCACAGTAAATTTGAATATCGGTTATAATTATGTATACATATATATATATATGTATATATATATATATATTAATATATTAGCTATAATAATTATATTAACAATAAAACACCTACAAACTGTTTACTGATACAACATACAAACAAAATCATAGAAATCATCTTACAACAGGCCTTTCTTTGTAAGGCCAGGTTAGATATTGCTCAAACCAAACAGGAAGAAAAGTGGCACCATTGCAAGTTAGTGTTTGATATTCACCACCAGCTGTCACCACTGGGCCAAACCAATAAGCAATTTTTAGTGAATAATTGAACAACTCATTGTCTTGTTTCCAGAAATGTATTTGTAGTCATACTGGCGTGATGACTCACATTTACCTAGTCCTTTGGGAAATTAGATGATATAGTAGTCTGACCACTTGGCCTATGATCAGCACAATTTATTTTACAGCATATTCTATATGTGTGCAGTTCGACAGAAGGAAGCAGCGTGTATGTCCATTACACGTCTTTTGACCGTATGGTAGGTAAGGTGTGAAAACATTCATTCTGTAACCTGTTGAGTGTTATATGTTATATTATACATGCATAATAATTGGTTACTGTTAAATGGTTTTGCAGTGTGTTAAGTGTGCCACTGGATATTTTCAGTTTTCTTACTTTTCTAGAATCAACTGAAGCATGAAGAGGTTCATTGCATGTCATTTGATTGTAAGTAAGGTGTGAAAGCATTATTTCTGTGACGTATTGATTGTACGCTGAGGGTTAGAGATGCGTAATACTTGGTTATGTTAAATGTTTTGCGGTTTTGCATTGATGCTTTGCGTCAAGCATACAGATGCATTTTTTCAGTAAGTTTTCTAGAATCAATTGATGCGTGAAGACCTGATAAATAAAATAGAAGGTAAACACTGCATGAAGAGTAATACTTATCAGGTATCTAAAACATTCTTCATAGGTTTTGCTGTTTTGCATTTGTTGTTTGCTTCACTCATGCAGGTGACTTTTTAAAGTTATTTTGATCATGCTATGTGAAAACTACTGAAGGGTGACATTCCTTAAATCAACGGAAGCGTGAAAAACAGGTTGACGTGAATTAAATAAATCTTCCAGATGGTTTGTGAACTGCAACACTGAGTAATTTCAGTGATCCGATGTTATGTTACAATGTAAACACCAGTTTGGGTTAAAGTGAATATGTTGACATTGTTTTGTTGTAGTTGCATCATGTATGTATTGGGTTATTGTTTGTGATGATGCGATGTGCTGTGATGTTCTGACTAGATAATAGATTAGGTATTCTTAAATGTCTACCATGATTGTTTAACTAGCATGATGAGATCAGTCAAGGGTATTGTTAGGGTGGTGTTTAATGTAAGGGCATTACTGCACACCCTTCTGTCAGTAGGCAGAGCAAAGGATCTCATGGTCATGGTTGAGTGGGTTTGACACAAGACTAGAGCACTTATGTTGTGGACACTGAAGTGAAGGTGTTTTATCTTTCTGGTTGATTACACCGAGAGACCAGTGTTGTTGACAGAACGTCCATCAAATAGTGTTTCCTGTACTCTAGCCGCACTTCTCCATTCTCTGTACTCCTTTTGTGCTGGTAATGTGTAATATTTTGGAAGCTGCACTCTTTGTTGACATTACTTGAAGGTTCAAGTCCTGGTTCAGCCATCCATCCAGGGCATGCAAAGTCTAGTATACAGAATTGCGCAATGCCATCTTCCAAGAAACGTTATTATCTTGTGTGTGCATGGGTGGGTGGGCATGTGTACGTGCGCATTTTTGTGCATTTGTGTGTGTATCTGCTTGATCTATAGGGAGCCTCATATTGCAGGTCCAAAATGCCTACTGTTCTACACCCAATAAGCCCGTTAAGATGACCATGGCATCATTGGTTGGCGCAAGATGCATGTGGCAGTTCAAATAAATAAATTGATCTATCAAGTCATAGCTGTTTTTTACTAAAGAAACTAAATAACTATAAGAAGATAATATAGTTATAGGGTGTAAACAAACTAATATTTACCCTAACCCAGGCTAAAACAGTTAAACAGCCACTGGTGGCTATTTTATCACACATTTACTGTCACATCTGGCCATATGCAACAACCTGATATGCTGGGACAAAACTGTGATAACATGATAAGGCCAGTGATAATTGCCTGTCCACACCAGAATGCCTGGTGACTGTCGCTCTCCAGCCCAGGACTGTGTTTTTGAGGCCCTCCAGAATATGTCGGTGTTGATGAAATCCTACCCCTCCTAGGCCAAGGGAGAGATTTGAAGGATTCATGTCTCCAGTGTACACAGACACTCGTTCTTCCCCTTGCAGGGTCCAAGTCACTCAGTAGCTTCTTCTGCTTTTCTCGTTATTTCCCTCCATCTCTGTCTGTTGTCCGCAATGACCTTCCATTCTTGGCTGTTCACACCTGCCCTCCTAAGGTCTCTTTTCATGCTGTTGTTCCACCTCAGCCTTGGACTTCCTCTTCATTGTTTTCAATGTTTCCAGTGTACCAAGAATATTTCCAAAAATACATTTCTGTTTATTGTAAGAATGTCCTATCCCACGACAATTTGTTTCAATACGTGTTATTTTGCTGATTGGTTTTTATATATTTTACAGTTAAATATTGGGATTTATTATGTATTTTTGTGTACTTTGCAGTGTTTGTCAGTGTCTGGAATTATGTTAACTTGGATTAAGACTTAAAAAATGTCTTTGTTGATAATTATGTTTTATTAGTTGATAGGGTATGAACATTTATTTTAAAGATGTACAGTAAACTTGACTTACTTATACTTTAGTAAAACCTGCTGATTCAAACAACTTCATATGTAGATTTGTAATAGTGAAGCATGTTTTTGCTTATCAAATATAAAATACTTTTTTACTGGATATGACTAAATTCAAATTTTAAATAATCTAAATATAAAAATACTGCTTTCTGAAATGTCTACCCATTTCAACGCTTACTGCTGAGGGATTAACATATATTTTTAAACATGGTTTTTCCATTTAAAATCAAGGTTGTGTGCTGTTGTGGATTCAGAACGTTTTAGCCTAGTGTCCGCTGAGTCAGGTATTTGTATTCAGTTTAAACTTGTATTTTAACTAGAAATTTCACATTACATATTCTCTTTTTGGTATTTGTTTTTCATGTTTTATACATTTATTATTTTTTAAAATATATATTCTATAATTCATGCATAAATGTCTCTGGATTGCAGCAATTGATAGATCAATGGCATAGAAAAAAAGGCACTTGAATTTATACATATGATACTTATTATGTTTGTTGAGAAACAGACCTCTCTTACCCGTGGCCTGTGACTCCCACACTTAGCCCTAGTGCTGGGGTGTCAGGGCACTTACACCCTACTTGCCCCAGTCTCTCTCACTCTGCCCTCTCATTGCAGGCTCCAGTCCTGTCATCTCCACACAGTGTCAGTCTGCCTGCAAGGACATTGGTGACAGCAATTGTGACAGCAATAGACACAGACCGGTGACACGCGTTGACACTCAGGAGACAGGTGACTGCCAGGTAAGTGACACTTGTGTTGACATTCATGTTGCCTTGCTCATGTTTGTGTCATTTTGTGTGCCATGGTGTCAAAACTGAAGAATATTTGAGCAAATATATGTTATAATATTGTTTGTAGTAATAATATTTATATTTATTTTCCTAGGATGATACAGAAAATGTGTAGGAAATGTTGAATTATGTACCTAAAGTTCACATAATGTGTGCGTTATCAAAATCAAACTCTAGAAGCCAGTAGTAGAGGGAAGAATATTTGTTTATGAACCATATATTATTAGCTAATGTACACGTTCAAACAACTGTTTTGAACTGACACACTGATTCATTAATATAAAATAGTATATATATATATATATAATAATAATAAACAATTAATATGTCATCATAACCTTTCTGTAGAAATTCATGGGTCCCCACAGAAAATCACGGAATTGGAAGGTGATGTTTTACTTTATCTAAACAAGTTGTTAATACGTGATTTAACGTAAACTATCATACAGCTATATCATATAAAGACATCACAGATTAAGTTATCTAAACATGCCTCTGATTGAGCGGGCTACTCTGGCATTGGCAGTTTCAGTCAGTACACAGTCAGTTATGTAACATGATAATGACGCAGTGAATACAGCCATCTTTAAAAAAGAGAATGTAATTTTATAGATATGATGTTTGTCCCACGTTTAATAATAGTAAATGTAATAATAATACATTTTCTATGGCACTGAAATCTTAAGGAACCTAAGCTTAGAGGGCAACCAGTAAGAATCATTATATATGACACCACCAATGGAAACACATGAAAGGTTATGTTACAAAAAGGGTGGGAACCCTGATTTAGACAACATAATAATTGGCCATCTATCATACATACTCCCAGGGGTGTGAAGCTGAAAAAAATAATTGTCCAAGGGTGGCAACCCCGATTTAGACAATATAATAACTGATAATCTGTCTTACTCCGAGGGTTTCAACGCGGAAAAAACAGCCCCATCAGTTAGTCATAGATGGAGACAGGAGTTGGTCATTACTGGCGACTTGGACCATAAAATCTGTGTTATGAGTGGTGAGAGTTTGACAGAACACAGCTGATGTATGTGAGGAGCATGCAGTGACTAACTAACACCATGTATAGCCACGATACTCAGCAGTTGACCTCCTCAGTTGTCTATGCTTCAGCTGAGGCGGAGAAATGTTTCACAATGTTGATTTCCATTATTAGTCCTTGGTGCTAACAATTGTTCTCAAGTATACACCCACTGGCCAGTTGTCAGGGTTAAAGAACATAGATGCATCATTGCACATAACATCGATCTTGAAAGATACAGATACATTATACTTACAACACATCTATTCAGTATTCGCCCCTGTGCACCTTCAAGCACTGGTCAGTTTACGATATACACCTGTAGAGAACATTCAAATTTTTGCTGAAAATGTGTTGACATGGTTTGTTTTTACCTCGGATTCGTTTGCTTGAAAATGTTGCAGCTCCTTGAATGTATCAACATTCTGGATTCTTATAATTCGTGTGAAATTTAATATGAATTTTTTTTCTCTCAAGAACTTGTTTGCTTGAAGGTTACCTGTGAGATTCTTTGGCTGAAACGTTCATGATTCAGAAGTGCCACAAAGAACAATTTGGTTTCTGCTTCTCAAAAAACCTGTTTTCATTCTTATGAGTTTGGATGAATCCATTAGTGTTATAGTGTAGCAATAAAGGCTGGGATATCTATAGCAGTAAAGACTGGAGTATCAGTACCAGTAAAGGCTGGGATATCTGTAGCAGTAAAGGCTGGGATATCTGTAACAGTAAAGGCAGGGATATCTGTACCAGTAAAGGCTGGGATATCTGTAGCAGAAAAGGCTGGGATATCTGTAGCAGTAAAGGCAGGGATATATGTACCAGTAAAGGCAGAGATATCTGTACCAGTAAAGTCTGGGATATCTGTACCAGTAAAGGCTGGGATATCTGTAACAGTAAAGACTGGGAAATCTGGCTGATATCATAGGAAAAAGATCTACAGTTGAACCTTAATAATAAGGTCACCTTCGGGACTAGGCAAAAGTGACCTGAATGGAAAGGTGACCTTATTAGCGAGGTAATTTTTCCTATTCTTTCCTGTTACATAAATAATTTGGAACTATCCTAGGGTGACCTTAGTTGGGAGGTGGCTGTATTACAGAGGTGACCATAAAATGAGGTTGCACTGTAAGTTTCTTGCACACTTGTCAAATCAGTTCATTCATGGAGTCACAGCAATGTTGTTAAGTGAATAAAATGGAGTCTCAGATCATTAGGATAAAGTCGCAAGTCTTGTTAAAATAATTTATTAGTTTTATATATATATATATGTATTTATTAAAAAGGACATTGAAATCATGTCATGCACATCAATAACTAGACTTTCTTTGTTATGATTCCTTTATTAGTGTAATTCACCTGTGTCAAATTACAATGCCACATTGACATGTATACTGGTATATTGCGCCACTTTGGTAGTGACACCTAAAGGACTCATACATAACAAGTTATTATTGTTGCACAGAAACTTAATGCGCTTAGTCGAAACACAAATGATTTGCAGTGTCATCAAGGGATGTAGAGACAGAAGACCGACGCCAGTTTCATCCCAAAGGAGAATATCTCTCTGTCGATGGCCAATAACATATATTTGTTTTCGAAGAGCATCTGACTGTATCATGGTCTGTGTTTTCATATGTTAGTGTGTCAGTTTGTGCATGGCGTGTACATGGTTACACCAAATGCAAATATGTAAAGTCAGTATGCAAATGCATTTTGCTCTTGATATGTGTTTTTGAATAAATTTAAAAAATGTCAGTATGCAAAATTGCATTTACTGTTTATATAGAGATTCTTTTGAATTGTTTTTTGTCAAGTTTATGTTTTTCATGTTAGTAATCAAATATATCAAATGTAAAGATTATAAAAAAGTTTGTGTTTTAGTTATATGTGTAGTTGTCATAATGATAATTTTAAGTTCGCTCAGGTGCCTATCGTGTTAGTTGATTTCTTTACTTTTTTCTTCATAGAACATTAGTAGGTGCTGTTAGGAACATGTGTACTACAAAAGAAAACATGGCATTAATGCCATATGTCACCAGTCCGTCCTTTAAAAACTACTACTTTGTTTGTCTCAGTGGAATTCCCCTTCAAATTCTTAGAAACTATAACAACGTTACCGTAGAAACGATGACGTCAGTTTCACGCTAGCGCAGATGTCCACGAGTGTAAATTCGCTCGCCGTGAACACATATCGTATAGTCTGGTTATTCTGATACCAGTATCTTGTTTTATGAAGATTACATAATTGCATCGCGATGTTAAATAACCAATACTGGCTTCTTGTTTTGCGACTGAATGCCATTCCACACTCGACAACGCAGCCATTTGTCAGGAACCTGGGGTTGACCCCTGACCAATCAGGTGCCACCAAAACAAAGAATAGCACGTGGGGCCATAGGCCAGTTGTAAACAAAAAGTCGTTCGACATTTAGTCATTACAAATGCGGATTGCAGGGCCTAATTGCCGGGAAAACATGGGGGAATCTCAAAAACAGGTGTTTCCGACAATTTGTATTAAAACAAACCATTGAAAAAACATCACATTTTATGCAAAACCTGCCTATCTGGTGACAGTTCTGTAGTTAATAACAACTGGGAAGCATTACTTAATGTAATTTTTAGTCCTTTGGACCGAAGATCCAACGGACTTGTGCCATCACTCTGCATCCGCTGTGCGCTGTTAGCTGCCATATCTCAGAAACCGTTCAGCAATTTTTTCTCTAATTTTGCACAGACATATCTTAGGGTACTGCTACTATGCACAAGAAATATGCCATTGTTCCAGTGTCAAACAGAATGCCTCCATGTGGGCTGTAACTAGGGAGTCCCTACTGCACTGGCAGAACCTGAGAAAGTTTAAGACAGCAATAGACGTATTTATCAATGCAATATAAAGATATGATCTAAGATTAAAATAAAATAACTTAGGTATAAAATAATATATAACATAAAATAACTAAGGTATACTTGAAAAGGTTAAAACATATTTAGCCAAACTTATAAGGAATATTATTGAGATGTTTCACTATACATGTTGCAGCTATTACTTCACTCCAATGCAATCAGTATTATGTCATTAATTGCTACTGTTTTTATGTAAAAATGCATAGTATGTATACGTACCTTGTGAACAAATAAAGTTTTTTTATCATAGTTCTTTCTTCTTTCCATTCTGGGGGAGGGTGGTAGGGGCAAAATGAGAACAGAAAATCTGGTCACATTTTCTTAGACAACCTTTAACTGTGCTACATGCAAGATTGCAGCTCACCAACTCTCCTGCAAGGTTTCTACAACCACTGGAAATCGGCCTAAATAGCAGAGAATTGGGATAAAATTCTACAGTATTTTTAATAACACATTAACTAATCTGTACAATCTTCACGAGACAGTCTACTCAAATAGTTTATTTCGAGGTGTATCTCCACTAAACATGTCAACAATTTACTTCCATCACAACCCTTAATGATCTGTAACTATGATTCACCAAAAACCATTTCATTAATAATTACAAACTCACAATATAGTCAAAAGGACTTCAGGACCGCTTGGCCCATTTAAACAAAATTGCAACAGTTACAAAGCTATAACTTGGCATGCAAGCTGGCCTTACATGTCCGCCATATTACATGGGATTGATTTACGATCAGTGAAGGGGTTGTACACTTCAAGTTCTGACTGTCTTTCAACATTTTTGTGACATTTTATGAAGCTGTAGCACGTTTAATATGCATTTGTTCACAAAACAAACCCGTTTGAATGTCAATAATATATTTGTGCTTACAAATATGCAAATTTGCATTTCAGTGTATTTCTCAAAATAAAATAAAATGCCATTTTTAGGTGATTTTTTAGATATTTTTTAATTGTCTTTAAAATATAGAAATGTCACTAAATAACATATGAACTTAATTCTTTTTGGACTAGAGTATTGCTTGATGTCTTAGGTAGAGTCTGAGAAAAAGTTGTTAGTCTCTTCAAAACATTTATTAGAAATTATTAATTCAAGACAAGCATGTCTTTGCCACCAGGACCACCTTAAAAGCAATTTTGCATTTAAGATATGCACATAAAAACAAAACATATTTGACCCAAATGCAAACACTTTGGAATCAAATGCAGAATAAAATCTATCACACCTAACTGTGTTTGCCTGAACATAATAAGCAATGCCAAGGGCTAACTTCCTGTTTACTGAATGGGACCTTTGTAAGAATGCAGTACAATAGGTCTTTGAGACAAAGACTTGGCTAAGTGGTTATAACATGTCACATTCCCTTTATCTACTGACCTCAAGGTCATGATGCCTGCAAGAGTCCCTATGATAGGAACAACTTGGAGGCAGGTTATTTGGATGTATCATTGTGTGTGAATGTGGTGGATATTGCTAGCTTTGCATTGGCCAAATCACATGACACAAGATTCCAAATTTATATAAACAGCATGCAGATGGGGAAGCATTTATCTCGCTTGTGGAATTTTCCCATCTGATTCCTGTTCTGATATGATTAAAACACTACGTGGAGTGATTTGGTTTTTTGCATCCCTGTTAATAAAAACATGTATATATGTATATATATATACCATATTTGTTCTATTAAGCGTACATGCCCTAATTAGCATACACCTTTTTAGCAGCACCCGACGCCGTGACAGTGATCTCAATGCCAACCTTGACTGTTCAATCCATCATTGTGTTTTAATTTCTACCAATATCACACTAGATTCAAACCTTGGTGATGAAACAACACCGAAAGGTCCACCTAAATTATCAGATTTTTACGGTGTTCTGGTATCCTGTTGCTCGTATGTGAGATGCATAAATCGCTTGCCAGTCATGTCTGCTGAGATGACTATACTCAAGAACCACAGGAACCAAAGAAAATGGGTAAACACCCCTGTACTCTTTTTGGAACACAAAATTTGACGTTTCCATATCTCAAATATTTGCTAAGCGTACTGTATGCTTAATAGAACGAATATGGTATATATGTGAAATATGTATATATATGAAATTACACATACACTATATCAGCTTGTTAATGCAAATTGCTATTGCAATTTTGTAGGGTACAAATTGCATGTCCTACACTACATGCTAATGGGAAAGAAATGTGCAAAATGCATAACAGTTATTGAGATTTTGCAAACATGTAAGTCCATCCCTAAATGGCATAATGACCATAGCCAATTAATGTACATACATAGACGTGTGATGGTGTTATGTATGTTCATGCTGGAGGGGTACTTTTCTTTTTCAGACATCGCAGGCAACAATTTGTCTGGACGACAGCAACCGGTGGAGTTTAGCCGACTACAAGAAACGGAAAGCAAGGAACATGGGTAAATGTTTACAGTGTCAAACATGTTAGTCGGTGAGGTGGGGTAAAACCAACCTGTCTGTTTCTCGTTTATTAGTGTTGTCCCAATGGGTATTAGGTCGCAAAATTATGAAATGTAGTTTTGTATCTTTTTGATTTACACAGATCATAAGCATTTTTTTAAAATATTTATTGCTAAAATTGAATGAAACTTCAAAAAAGCGACGTGTTGAGAAACGGGGTCATTTTGACTTGCAATTTCCATTGTTTTTTCAATCTGGGTTCATAAATGCATGTGTTTTCATTAGTTTTGGATCATTTGTTGAGGAAAATAAACAGGACATTGAATGATGCCATTATAAGATGGCATTTCTGCCCAAATCACCGAATTGATTGTACATGACCGAGACAGCTATTTTGGGCTCTTGTGCAGAATAGGCCAGTGTCACTAAATACCTGGTTCGCTTTGGCAGATCACTTGAGAATAATATGTCAAAGGTATGTTGCCTGCCAAATTGCATTTAATAAGCCAAGAATACTCGTTTGCGGTTGGAATGGTGCATTTGCGAAACATTCAAATTGTAAACGAAACATTTAGATTGTAAATACCAGCTATTGGCAGAAAATGCCAGCTATTGGCAGAAAATGCCAGCTATTGGCAGAAAATGCCAGCTATAGGCAGTAAATGCCAGCTATTGGCAGTAAATGCCAGCTATTGGCAGAAAATGCCAGCTATTGGCAGAAAATGCCAGCTATTGGCAATAAATACCAGCTATTGGCAGTAAATACCAGCTATTGGCAGAAAATGCCAGCTATTGGCAGTAAATACCAGCTATTGGCAGAAAATGCCAGCTATTGGCAGAAAATGCCAGCTATTGGCAGTAAATTCCAGCTATTGGCCGTAAATACCAGCTATTGGCAGTAAATACCAGCTATTGGCAGAAAATGCCATAGAAAAATTTTGGGTTATTGTCATAACAGTGTTCCACATGATTCAAATACAATTTTATTTGGTTTGCGAATAATGTAGCGCAGTGACAGCATGCTGGATTCCCAACAGAGAATAATGGAGTACACATTCTCTAACACTTGAAGCTATTTTGTTCACTCTGCATTGTATTAGGTCAATCACATATGTGTAAAGAGTACTTGGCTGTAGAGAGTGGAAACGTTCCTCTGCTGGAACTGTTAGAACAAACAACATTTACAGTGTAGCTGGATTTCTAGGGACAGTGAAATGGTACTTGTGTGCACACGAGTGGCAAGAGAAATGAGTAATATGCATCATCCTCGCGTGCCAGGGGTCGCTGCTGCTGATTATGTCAGTGCCAGCCAGCAGTACCCCCTGGCTGATTGCTTTGCGAAACTCTGAATTTAAGCTCAACCTATGAAATCGCTCACTAGATCAGTGGCTCTCGGCAGGTCAGGTGGTCATAATAAAACTAATTTCAACCAACCGTGGCTCGTGTTACATGCAATGTTTAGGAAGTAGAAGCAATTATTCGAATACACAATACCACTCAGCTGCTCGTGCTAATGGGCGAACGAGTCATTATATATTTGGATTCCCAGAAGTCGTTTACCCATCTTCAAATTGGGGCGAGTATTTAAACTATTTGCGTTGTTCTCACGGGTGATGCAGTCGCGACTGGCGAAGTCAATTACTAGTTTGACTCGGCTAACTTCCGCACTTCGCATAGGGGATCTGCCAGGGCTAGTTTTGTATGGCATGCCAGCAGCCCTGGCTTGCGAGGATGATATGCACCGATCAACGATTGTTGCAGAAAAACAGAACAAATTGAATGCATTCGTATCATGCCTTTGTGTAGTCTCACATTCCTACACAATTGACATAACTGCCTTGTCACCACAGTCACAACTGCAGCTAAATGAACTCCATCTGATCGACTGATGAGATTTTAATGGTTTACTCCGTAAAAGCAAATGTTGGATCACAATTACCTGTCAAAAATTATATATATATATTTTTCAAGAACAAAGATGGCGATATAAACAAACAGCCAACCATTTGAGCAGAACCACTTTGTTAATTGTAAGTTTGAAGGACAACACTGAGATAGCCAGGTTAATGTTGCCTCCTCATTTCAGGTTTTTTGCTTCTGTTATTTCAAGTTCATTAAAAAAAAAAAGCGAAACTAGTAATCGTAAATTGTAGTTTGCTTTTGCACCTTATTGTATGTAGTTTTGATAAAATCATTATCATAGCATATATGCCAAAGAAGTAGATGTATATGTAAGTTGTCACCTTTAAGTGTGCGCCACGGGGCCTTGTATGAATGGATGGCTGCTTGAGGTAACAACGTTCTACTGTATTAAGCATTTCATTGCGACTATAAATTCTGCAATCAGGGTAAGTTCTTTGTGAACATAAAAACAAAGCCGATTTGATCTGATAAGATAACATTTTAATATAATGCGTTCATTTTGACAGAAAAACACCTAAGTGCACTGTCAGACGGCTGCCATTCCTCGACAAAGACCACATGCACACAAGACGAACCAGTTGGCACCAGTGCAGCTAAAACAACCAGCACAAGCGAATCATCAAACGCCAGCTCAGATTCCGAATCCCCATCTTCTGACACAGTGATTACAAGAGAGTCAAACGGATCTATCCGGATTATGAGTCGAATCCGGAATCAGGGAACAAACGATGATAGGACATATAAAAACCAGTCGAGTGGTATTAATGGGGTGTTTTCGTTGGGGAAACTTATTGACAATAAAATTGTTAGGGAACTTTCAGAAGAGGGCACTTCTGGTGCCGGTTCGTCGGAGTGCGATAGTCAGGAGATGAATGAAGACGAAAGTGAGGACGATATGAAGAAAGAGGAAGGACAGGAACCAAGCATCTTGGAGAGCCTTGTAAGTGTAGATTTCTCTGTATGCCATTTTAATCTGGTGAAGGGAATTACAATAGACTCCCACTTTATGGACACCTTGCTAATACGACCACCTCACAATTATGGTCACCCTACGACACTCCCAAGATATTCCCGTAACAGGGAATATGGGAAACTAGTCCCACTGATATGGTCCCCTCATTGTTGAGGTCACTGGTACAATCCAGATAGTGATTTTAACAGTGAGGTTACACTGGTTTTAGCGGGCAGGGAATTTGTGAAATTAAGTTATGAAAAATTTGATAATTTTGCTTATTCTACCTTTTTTAATTGTCAATTCATTTGTTTTTTTCATCATACACTGTTATGGTTTATGTGATGTTATGCAGTTTTAATTGTATTCTACAGTTTTCGGTCAGTCTGCAATAGTAGCTCAGTAAGAAATAGTTCTAATATGGTCATTGTTAAGTGGTTATTAATCAGTTATGCCATTGCATGTTGTGGAGCATCAATTGTTCATTTTGAGGAGCATATTTTCGAAAAAGGAAGTTTGTATGTTTACCTTAAATATTAATAATTTTAATAATTCATTGTAATAATTAATTAAATTGGAAAATGGCCTGCAATATTGATTGTAACCAAAAAGATATTTGCTAGGTTTGAGGTGTAATAGGTTTCCTGGTATGGATTGCTATAACAACAGGACATGGCTATACTTGTTTGTTTAAATATAATACTGCATCCTTTGTCAGCGTGACAGTGTTTGTAACATAACCCGCCATATTGTTTTTATAAGTGTTTTACTCTTGTTTACTTACTCTGCGAAATACGAGAAGTAAATGGATCACAAATATGTTGGACATATCCTTTATATTTATTTCACGTATAAGTCATTGGTTTTCAACCAAAATCAGCCAAATTAAACCAATATTAATTGATAATTTTACTAAAGATCTTTCAAACCAGGTGTTCATAGTTTTGAAAATAATTGTGCAGTTTTGAGCAGGGTCAAAACAAATCTTGAAAATGTTTGAAATTACCAATGACGGGCAAACACACACAATGGCTGCTTCTCATATATATCACTTCACAGGCTGTTTTTTGGTAAATTTGATAGGCTAACCAATGACCCAATTTTGTTAGTTTACAATATAATCCGGATGTGGTGAAAGAGGATAATTGATGGTGAGTGAAAAACAAAGCCATACACATTGTTTAATGTGCTCATGTAGCCTGCATGTCAGGTTAATTACAGTGTACCATCTATTTTAACAAAAACAGAGCAGGGTCATGTTTCATGTATATGGTTCTGTGCAGCTCATACCTCATTCAGTCACATCCGGGTTTGAAGTATCAAGAAGTGTACACAATTTATATGGACCATTTCACAGTTTCAAGTATTAGTTATTCTTGATTGCTGTACACAATGTTTGTAAGAATTAGACAATTTGCTGAAAATTCATTCTTATTAAATACTGCATTGTTGCTATTTTAAGATGGTTATTTAAGGATGAAACGACCAGATCCACATTCATCATGGCTAATGAAGAAATGAGATGGGATTTCCAGATTAACATTCCCGTGAGGTGGAAAGATAAATAATTTCTATGCAAATCTCAGATGGCTACACTGCACAGCTTGTTACGATTTCTTCTGTTGAATTTTTTATGACTGCTGGATGTGAAATCTAGGGTAGTGTATGTTAGGGCTCATTTACATGGACTGTACAGCAAACCAGACCTGTTTGTTACTTTAAAGTGTGAAGTAAAAAATTATAAAATTTAACAGTTATAAACAAAATAATAAACAATTATGATTGTCACAAAGTGACATTGTTTTCCATTTCTTGGTATGAATCCATTATACCCACAACATTATAATGTTCTTTTCCAGCTGTGTTTCTTTTACAATTGATAATGGTAATACATAAATTTGTGAATTTGGTATTCAAGCGGTGAACATTAGATTATCTGGTAGTGCCATCTGGTGAATGGATGATACACTAGATCATTTTTATGCATCCAAGTATCAAGTTTTTTGTAATACCTGTTGCAAGTGTATTATGTGGAATTAGTATGTCCGACTTTTTATTTTGATCTCTGTAATCTCGGGGAAAATGTGATGTATCATAATTTTTGTTCAGAATGAAGATTCATCAAGTAGCTAGTTCTGTTCTTCTTGATATATGGATACATAAAAGTAAGGTAGAATGTAATTACAAGATTGCGTACGTAAATAGTTTGACCAGTTTTAATCCGAGATACATTATTTGTTAAATTGGTTAATGATTAATTTTCTTTTACATGACATATAACAACGAATTTATCATTTTAGGCACAAGAGTTGAAGGAACTAGAAAACAAGGTAAGAATACATATTTATTACTCCATCCACACACAAATTGTTACATTGAAGTATGTGTGCCATGCATGTGTGCATGTAAGCATGGAAGCTAGTATGTTACATTTTTAGTTCTCTTGGAAACTAATCATCAAATTGGATTGAAGATTGAATTGAGCTGCAAGATAGACCAAACCAATTTATTTTAATTATTGAGCAGCAATGCTGTTTATTACAATGTAGTTAGGGCACGTGTGTTATTTGGTTACAGCTTCACAGTAGCAGAGACTTCGAAATAAGGCAGAAACTCCGTGCTGACATCCGAGAAATGCGGGCTTTGATCAAAGGTCAGTTAGTCCAGCCAATTAACACACACAGTTATACACTTGCCAAATTGCTAGGACATAATCACAAATTCAGAAGACAGTTGACCAAAAAATTTGTACCTGATGTTTAACAAATGACATCAATTTAAACGGTTTTTTGCAATGATGTGTGTGTTATCAATGATTGTTGCAAGTTACATAAAACGTTGCCAAATGATTGATGGGCCATTTACATAGCTCAAAACAATCTCGGAAGACAAGCATAATGTGAAATATTGTCTCATGTCTGGTTCACTCTTAAATTGTAAAATCTGTTAATCCACGAAGGATAATAATAAAATAAAGGCATTACTTTTATTTCCAGGGTCATAGATGAATTTCTGAATGTTTAGCAGGAGAGAAACATTAACGTACCACATACATACACACAACATGCACACACATACACACTAAATAAGAATAAATATAATACTAGTTAAAAATCAATTTAATACTAGTTAAAAATTCAGTTAAAAAAGAAAATGAATGTCTTGCAGTTAAATAAACTAACTAACTAAAGAAAGCCAAGAATAATAACTTACTACTGTAGTAACTATAAACGCACCATCTGTGTCCAACAGAACTCGGCAATGGTGTCCAGCCACCGACCTATGTACGCAGTTCCACCACCACATCCACTCAGCAGGAACAGTCGGCCTCCATTGCCCCTAGCAACTGTGAAACTATCATCCCTGGCAACAGTGAGACCGTTGTCCCTGGCCACGGTGATACTATTGTCTCTAGCAACAGTGAGACCGTTGTCCCTGGCAACAGTGAGACCGTTGTCCCTGGCCACAGCGATACTGTTGTTTCTAGCAACAGTGAGACTGTTGTCCCTGGCAACAGTGAGACCGTTGTCCCTAGCCACAGCGATACTGTTGTCTCTAGCAACAGTGAGACTGTTGTCCCTGGCAACAGTGAGACCGTTGTCCCTAGCCACAGCGATACTGTTGTCTCTAGCAACAGTGAGACTGTTGTCCCCAGCAACTGCGAAACGGTCATCATAGAGCATCATATTCCCCGGGAACACATTAGACACCACAGACACAGTTCACCAAGGGCGTCGTTCCTTAGCAACAGTGACATTGTCATGGCAACGAGCTCGGACAGCGACAAGGAGGAGACTCCCGCAGACGAGCAGGGTACAACGTCTTGTGAACAGGGTGACACGGAAACCTCATCCCCACCGCGTATAATCACCCCACTTGCCGATCAGACCATAACGGTTGGACAGCCCACTATCCTTGAGTGCATGGTTGTCAATGGCGACAGCGCATCTATTCGGTGGTTCCGAGACGCTGAGCAACTTGAGCCATCGCAGGTGTTTGAACACATCTTCGATGGTAGTGTTGCTAAGCTTGTCATCGCGGCGATCTTGCCGGAATATGCTGGAACTTATCGGTGCCTTGTGAGGACATCAGGTGGCAACACAGAGACTTCTGCATCTGTCGTCGTGGAAGGTGAGACTAGTCTCTTAGTCAGATGGTTAAAGATGGTTACTCAGTTCAATTACTATTGCATGACTATCGCAACAGTGATGTGAGTGACATGGAATATAGAATACCCAAGTAAAGCAGTCACCAAACAAAATTCACGGAAATCTCTATCGCATTATGCTGGAGGCAGAACTTTATTTCCCAAAATGGTGAATCTGTGAATGAAGCTGCTAGTTCTCTTTTGTATGTTGTTGATGTTAGGTCAGTAAATAAGTGAAATTACAAAATAAGGAGCTTTAAAGAAACATCTGTAGATGAACGTTGCTTTTGTGTGTACAAGTAGGCCAGCTGATCTTTAAACCAAATGTATTGAAGGCGGTGTGTCACCATTGATGAATACCAAATGATACTGGAACTTTCTGAGAAATACACACCCACATCAATGGATGGAAGGAGTTATTTAGAGTTCTTGCAGTACTCCATCTAGAGTGTTGTTTTACATAGATAAAAGAATGTTGCTGTTAGAATGGTTGGGAAATGCCGAAACCAAAATAACAGAAATTTATGCCCATTTCCTTGTTGCTTTTAGGGTTTAAATGTCACTTGAATAGGTTTACTCCTTCAAAGTTACTGATGGAATGCTAGATTGATAATAAGGATTTATGCCCATTTCCTTGTTGCTTTGACAGTGTAAATGTCACTTGGGTCCATTTACTCCTTCAAAGTTAGGAGGGTCACATCAGTTTACAAAGCCCCAAAATATGTTAGGCATTAAATAGGGGGTCCAGTTGTCATGACATATCAATTGGAAATAAATTGCTACAATGATGCCACCTAGTGAATGAAACATGTTGATGCAAATTGACGTTAATAGCCATATTGGATTGCAAATAGCATTAATGAATAAAAAAAATTGCAAGTCACGTACATGTATTCAGGCCTGTACTATGGTTGATTTTTTTTTAAATGGGCAATTTTTTTTACCTACACCTGCAAAATCCTCCGATTGCACCCCTGATTGATGCTCCTAAAACCATTCCAGTTACATCCCTGCTTGAGATCTTCAACTGCACCCCTCTTGATATCTGCAACTGCACCCCTTTGAGATCTTGAGTGAAACTCTTCCATCAAACGGAACTCTTACCTCCCCACATCCACCCATGGGCCTGGTAATGGTGGAGGAAGGGGGACAGGGGTGCAAAATGAGTAACAAAAATCTGCAACTGTACCCCTTTGAGATCTTGGAGTGAAACTCGTTTCCATCAAACAGAACTCTTGCCTCCCCACATCCACCCACGGGTCTGGTAATGGTGTGGGAAGGAGGAAGAGAGACGGGGGTACAAAATATGTAAACAAAATATTTTGTGAACTTACGAGACAGTCCTTTGCCATCACTTTATTTAGTTCTCACAGATATTGTAACAAACAAATTCCTACACTTACAGCTCAAAGACATGCCCCAGAATTCACGGAGCCACTGATTGATGTGACGTCACAAGTTGGAGACGATCAGGTGATTCTACAGTGTCGACTCTGTGGAATGCCTCTACCCCGAATCACATGGTATCACAACGCCACCTTGCTGAGAGACAGGGCCGGATCGAGCCAGTCGTTTGATGGCGATGTGGCACAGTTGACGCTAAGTCGTGTGTCACATGAACAAACAGGAGAGTACCAGTGCATCGCTCGGAACGTGTCCGGGGAATCAAGGACAGTGTGTCAGCTGACCGTGCAAGGTATGCTGGAATTGGATGGTGTTGTTATTTAACATGTTTTACTTTGAAGTATTTGTTCGCAAAACTGACTATATATGTACCTATTTCGGCATGCTTATGGCAGAGCATAAAATGCTGGATATGACTATGACATTTATAAGAATTTTAGGGACTTTTTTGTTTGAACTGATTAATTTATTTAATAAACTTTTTAATTAATTCATATTTTTGATGACTACTTTTAAATTTGTGAGCACCTTGACTAGCCGCAAGAGGTAGATATTGTGCATACAAAACTCTCACTATTATTAACCCTTGTTAATTTTGATACCCTTTCAGAAGCGCCAAGCACAGCACCTGTGGAGACAACACCAGAGTTTATGTCACCTCTGACTGACAAACATGTAGACGATGGTGACACAGTGACACTTGAGTGCCGTGTCATCGGACTGCCGACACCAGACATCACATGGCACAAAGATGAGAAACTATTGCCTGACTGCAGTGACAGTTGTCAAAGTTACGTCGATGGTGTTGCCAGACTTGTTCTTGAAGACATTGTTGCAAGTGGTGCTGGCGTGTATCGGTGCACTGCGAAGAATCTGGCAGGGGAGGCAAAGTCAGAGGCAACTGTCCTTGTAACAGGTGTGTATTCGGTACATGTTCGTCGTTGTAACAGGTGTGTATTCGGTACATGTTCATCGTTGTAACAGGTGTGTATTCAGTACCTATCCGTTGTTGTAACAGGTGTGTATTCGGCACATGTTCGTCGTTGTAACAGGTGTGTATTCGGTACATGTTCCTCCTTGTAACAGGTGTGTATTCGGTACATGTTCGTTGTTGTAACAGCTGTGTATTCAGTACATGTCAGTCATTGTAACAGGTGTGTATTCGGTACATGTTCTTCGTTGTAACAGGTGTGGATTCGGTACATGTTCGTCGTTGTAAACAGGTGTGTATTCGGTACATGTTCGTCATTGTAAACAGGTGTGTATTCGGTACATGTTCGTCGTTGTAAACGGGTGTGTATTCAGTACATGTCCGTCATTGTAACAGGTGTGTATTTGGTACATGTTCGTCGTTGTAAATGGGTGTGTATTCGGTACATGTTCGTCGTTGTAACAGGTATGTATTCGGTACATGTTCGGGTGTAGCTTTGAATGATGTTTGAAAGCTGTCTCAGGTAGCCAGCCATGATTATTCAGCATGTAGATTATTAATGAATGAATCACTTTGTTACAGTTATGTAAGTTACTTAGGTGCATTTGATAGATTGATAAATGGTGAATTTGTCAGGTCATGTGTCAAATGGAAATCTCTGAAACGTTTGGCATTTTATTTGCACAAATTCAAGGCCCTTTACTAAATAGCCTGGACATTAAAGTAGTTCAAAAAGAGTGCAATTGATATCTCACTTAGAAATTTTGCCAATAAAATTGACCAATTTTAGTTGTTTTTATTTACAAAATAAATATCCTGTATGCATTTTGCTCAAAGCAATGTCAATGTTGGAGTATGCTGGTGTTAGGAAATGTTTATCTGTGAGAGCCAACAAACTCCTAATAGATCGTCTTCGATGTATCTGCATTGAATTACTTCCAAGCCTCATTTGTGCATCTTTGTATTTATTTATCCATATCAACTTTTCAAAATGTTTGCTCACTTTAAAATGAACTTTTTGACACGTGACGTTAAACTACTTGAGTGAACATTGATGCTAAATTAAACGCATTTTACATTTGTCACACTTCAGTACCACCGCCCAAACCAGCGCCTGTGCAGCCGACAAAACAACCCATATTCCTCCAGCCCCTTGAGGACGTGAAAATCACAGAGGGTGAAACTCTAATCCTTGAGTGTTCAGTGGCAGCAAACCCCATGCCCTCTATTGAGTGGTTCAGGAATCGTGAGCCATTCGAACCGACGCCTGAGTGTTCACTATCGTTTGATGGAATCATAGCTAAACTGCAGATTGAAGCGATTTCGCTCAAGTTTGCTGGCATGTACAAATGTGTGGCAAAGAACTCAAAAGGCTCAGCACGGACATTATGTAACTTGTCTGTCAAAGGTACGTTTTGGTCTTTGTAATGTTCCATGTTTCTCACTAAATGTTTCTATCAAGACACTTTTTTATTAAATACTATGTTTAATGTTTGGTTTAATTTGGTTAAAAATAATAACATTACCCTCTGCCCCTGACCATCAGTTACTACAGTATGTATAGTAACAATTTAAAATCAAACTTCTCACAGTTTTAATATTGTTTTTATTTATTTATATTTAATAATTTATATTAAATAATTGTTTTGCACTTGTATACATTTATTCTCCAGAGGGGTTATTACGATTAAACAAATAAATTGTATGTGTTTGCAGTGAACCGTTCTGGAAGGTCAACACATTCAGCCGAGTCAATATTGGGGTCAAAGGGCACAGGAAGTGGCCGTAGTGATGTCACAAGAAGTGATGATGGGATAGATGGACGCAGCAACGGTGTTCGGGTGAGTGTTGTCTATTCAACATATCTCTCTAGATGTCATATTTCTTTGTGTCATGTCACTAGACTCTTTCCCATTGTGTTACGCCTTACTGGTTGTCCCAGTATGAAGCTACTGGGAGGACTGGGGACCATTTCATTAAAGCTGGCTTTACACCAGTTGATGCCGTCACCGCAATAAGGTGATGCCATCACCGCAATAAGGTGATGCTGTCGCAACGATAAGGTGATGCCGTCACCGCAATAAGGTGATGCCGTCACCGCAATAAGGTGATGCTGTCGCTGCGATAAGGTGATGCCATCACCGCAATAAGGCGATGCCGTTGCACGCAACCTGATTGCAGTCTGATCGCCTCATGTAAATATTACGTAGCTGCGAGACACCATATCACAGAGGATATTATTTCTGTGAGACACCATATCACTGAGGACATTATTTCTGTAAGACACCATATCACTGAGGACATTATTTCTGTAAGACACCATATCACTGAGGACATTATTTCTGTGAGACA
Source organism: Paraescarpia echinospica (assembly GCA_020002185.1). NCBI lineage: Eukaryota > Metazoa > Annelida > Polychaeta > Sabellida > Siboglinidae > Paraescarpia > Paraescarpia echinospica. Next base: position 56,702,942 of record CM034539.1, on the reverse strand, counting down.
CCATTCATAGAGGACATTATTTCTGTGACCGTGAATGTGTCCTGGGGCATGTCCTCATGTTGATAGTTTTCAGTGTACTAGATTACTGTTAAGGAGTCATATCAATTTATAGAGCAAAACCTGGCTTATGAGCTCATGAGACAGTCCCTTGGAACTGCAGTCCTACAATACCTTCTCTATCAGGGTCATATCTTGTTAAATGTGTACCAGTATTGGACAGACTCGATGTGTCATCAACACTGTGAGGAAACTGTAACTGGATGTGAAAGTTGGATGTATTCTTAGTGTTCCACCAGATGGCAGCACCACAGATGTGAGTTTCTGCTGCTGCTGTTTGTTCTTGCAGTAAGTTTATATATTCCTAGAAGTCGATCCATCTTTTTAATACCATGACGAACGGTTTACGAATGGTTCATTCCTCATATCACAACATTTGTCATCTCATGACATCTTGGTTGTGTACAAATTATATTTTGTAAAGTAATTATTATAATGGATTATAACATTAGTCTTATTCAAATTAGACAAAACAAGTTGATTTATTGGGATCTGTTTTTTGCAGGGACAAGAAACTGGGAAATATTTTATAGTATATAAAATATATCTGGGCTTTCATGTTCAGGTTACCTGTAGAATCCCAGATATTTTTCTTTGGCCTTGCCCGAAGATCCTAGACATGAACTCCTTGAAACCTTGAAACTCAAATGTTACCCCACCTACCACATCTGTCTGGTTGACATGCTGTTTTCGCATGGACTACTTAGCTATCAATTCAGAGCTATTTTATCAGCTTAGGAATAACGATAACAGTTGAATGTATCAGGGATTCTTTAGGTAGAAATAACTTCACAGGAAAAGGTTACAGAAGCAATCATGCAAGCCATACCTTCCTGGGAAATGATTCCCTGTTCTGTCAGTAGGTTTCTCTTTGATTAGTGTAAATTGTATTTCTGATGTAGAGAACATTCTAATAGGCCTTTTTATGTATGATATGATCAATGTTTTAAATATTCGTTACATGAGATGTTTCTATTTTTTTGCCATGACATTGTTTTGAACACTTGGTGTTTATAGCACATATGGGACCACATATTACTTATCATGGATTGTACAATCCCAACAAATTAAAATCCCTCTTTAATCAAATTTGAATTGTATGAATTGACATACTTGACATTTGTGAAATTTGCTTCACGTGAAGTTATTATTTTTCAAATCTGGTATCATAAAGGTGATGTATCATGGATTGATATGTACCGGTATGTACCAGATTTGTATTTGGTATATGTCCATACACATTTGTAACAGTGGCACCAGACTGGATTAAGCACCAAGCCATTAATCAAGTTGTATGATTTTTCTCTTAAAAGTCTTTGTCAATAATATTGTACTCTTATTCAAAATCTGTTACTTTTACGTGGCTTTGGAAGCCTTGAAAATAGCCACTTGAAAAGGCTACAAATGACATGGAATAGGAGTTCAATTGAATAAAAGTTTCAAAACCACGTAAAAACACCTGTGCAACATTATACCATCACCCAGTAAATAGCACCAGTATTAATTATCAGGTACAATGTGATAAACTTTTCCCTCATCCTAGTTTGTACTGGGTTTATGACCCTGTTTCTATCCCACAACTTGAGCCTTCTCATCCCCACTAATGGGTTGCCTACCAGTGTGATGTGCCTAGAATTTCTGCATGTTGCCATGGAAACAGTTGGTTTTCATTATCTTCCCCTTTGCGGGATGTGGTGGAGTAGTTTAATGTTCCTAGCTCTGCGAGGCCAGACAAAATAGACATATGTTTGATGTCCCTTGCAGGAGTGTGGAGAAAAGTTAACATTAAAATAGTTGTCATTACTAGCCGTTTACAAATTCAATGTTTTTTCACAATTTTAATATTTTACGAGCACAACTTTCAAATTGCGAACGCCATTTCTGGCTTGCTAAGCGCAGTTTCACGGGCAGTATGCCTTTGACATACATAGTGCAGTAGTAAGAACATTATATAAATAAATATCAGTGAGGAGGTATGTACCTTTAAAAATACTACCCAGTTCAGTTTATTCCTCATCTCATTTCAGATTCATTTTGCAAAAGAACCTGCATAATTTGTGTTATGACATGATACATTGTTTATGCAAATTCGTGGCTTAGATTACTTGTGTCAATAAAATCCTCAGACTACCCACTATTAACCAAATACATTGGTTTTGACCAGATCTGGTCCCAGTTTACTCAGCAGTATAACTGAAAACCTTGCTGTAAAGTGTGGTGGGATTGTGTGAATTGCTTTTGCTCAGTAATATCATTGTGGCTGAATGCTTTCCAAAAATGTTCAGTTGGTGTTGGAATGGATTGTTTTGCCAGGGGGAGGGGAGCATGGAGTGTTTCCAGCAGTTCAAAGAAATGGATACTGTGCAACATAAAAAATACCTTTCCATCTTGCGTATACATGTGATAAGACAGGTGTTCTGCAGTTTAGCTTAGCCGTCACAGAGTTTTCACTTAGGCATATATATATATATACTATAAATATCCCGTTAAGACAACATACCCACAGATATGCGTATGTAGTCCCAGTGAATGCATCTGTGTCAATTCAAGGGTAATCATAAAGAAAGTAGTGGGAAAAATAACAGATTTTACTAGGAAATAAAGTTGTAAAAAGTGTTGAAAAGAAAGAAGCATATTTGGATGAAAATATGAGGTAGCATACATGAAATAGTACATTTCACCTTAAATTTATTTAACACAATTTAGTATGTATTCACTAAATTTCATCATCTTAGACAAATTAAAATACATTTTGCCTGAAATTGAACACATGTATTTTATATGTGTGTTTACTAAACTTCAACATCTGGAGGAATTCAACCTTCTTCATGGCACTTGTCTGCAATTCAACATTATTGACTACATCTTGAAATAGTGCATTTCTCAGCTTTCAGCGGGTATCTGCTTTTCATAAGTTAGGAGAACTTTGACAGCTCAGGGCAATGGTGTGCACCTTGAGGGTGATAACCTTACCTGAACCCAGTAAAAAAAGGCCAGGGTAAATCATGTTGCGGTTACAGTACCATGTTAACATATATCACATTTTTAGAAGTGAGCTGCTAGGGTTGGTGCAATGATATGTTCTTCAGTGAAGTGAACACCATCCTGCTTAGTGAACAGCTGTGGGAGGGACGGAGGCAGTATTTATGCTTAGAGTTAGGTGTGAGGCGATTGTTTTATAGTTTTTGTCATCAGTTTGAAAAGTCAAAAAACGTGGTTCATCTTCATCGTTTGACCATCCAATCATTGCTTGATTGTCAGATCATTGCTTGATTGTCAGATCATTGCTTGCTTGTCAGATCATTGCTTGATTGTCAGATCATTGATTGATTGTCAGATCATTGATTGATTGTCATATCATTGCTTGATTGTCAGATCATTGCTTGATTGTCAGATCATTGCTTGCTTGTCAGATCATTGCTTGATTGTCAGATCATTGATTGATTGTCAGATCATTGATTGATTGTCATATCATTGCATGATTGTCAGATCATTGCTTGATTGTCAGATCATTGCTTGCTTGTCAGATCATTGCTTGATTGTCAGATCATTGATTGATTGTCAGATCATTGCATGATTGTCAGATCAGTGCTTGATTGCCAGATCATTGATTGATTGTCAGATCATTGCTTGCTTGTCAGATCATTGCTTGATTGTCAGATCATTGCTTGACCATTGGATTATTGGTTGATTGTCAGATTATTACTTGACCATTGAGTCATTTATTGACCACAAGTTCATTGCTGTGGACAGTTCCACATGTACTTGTTGGAGTGAACACTAGTGAGTTGGCTAGTATTATTCTATAAATCCTTACATGCAAAGACAACTCTTCCTTTGCCACACCACATTGTTTGCTCAGTTAGATTTAACAAGATTGCCATCCAGAAAATTAACTCTAGATGGCAGATGGCAGATGGACAAGGAAGCCTTTTGGCTTATCGAGAGTAAATACTTTTTATCTACGTGTATCCCGCCCTTTTAAGGCGATTTTATTTTAAAACATATTCACGCTACTAGCACCAACACAATCAGGAGATAATCTCTTCCATTCATTTACAGTCATTTGTGAGAATGATAACTTTCTAATCTACACTGCTCCTTTACTAATGTAACTTTATGTCCTCTGGTCCTTCTATGTTAACAACATACGTGGCCATAGTGAGTGATTTATTCAGGTGCCGGCCAGGACAGGTTTACGCAGACAGTTTTTTTAAACAACTATAAAGAACTGGAATGGTCTATCTGAAACAGTCCTTTCTGCAGCCATGGTGGACACTTCTAAAACTAGGCTGGGCAGATACATCTAAAGTTCCTGCAGTGCTATTGCACACACCTTCAAATTGGTGTAATGACCTTAGTATTTTTGCCAATTAGTATATAGACATAGAGTCCTCAAATGTGGCACGGACCTGACATCAACCAATACGTCACAGCCAGACAAAGTAATTCACCTTGCCAGACGCGGGTGGCAGGAGGAATTAAATACACACCTGGCACCCCCCAAAGGTGAGCAATGGCTGCATCTCCCACCTCCCTTCTCCCTCCCCGATTGGCTGACGTTTGCCCCAACGACATTTAGAACATTCCCAGAATCTCCCCAGCTCATCCATTGGGATTCCCGTGGTTTTTATTCCCCCTCCCCCTCCCCAGCAGCCCCCCATTCATTGGTCGAGTTTCAAATTTTGCTGAGCTGATGTTAGTAGTTGTCTACATCTGTTGACGGATGTTTGTGGATCTGTAGCAGCCTGAGCTCCCTGATTCCTCACTCCCTCTGTAGCACCTTCTCATTCCTCCCGTCCTCGTAACCTTGAGAGAGAGGACCATCATGTCGACGACCTTCAAAGTGCAGACCAAGCTAGTGATGGGAGGTGGACCGCAAAACGTAAGTGGACCGCAGAAAATAGTAGCGCCGCAGAAAATAGTGTGATTTACTTGTAGTGATTTTTCTTTTCATGCAAAAAAATGGTATTTATTGGAAGCAGTTTATTTTGCGATATAATTGGTCTGTTATTAATGGACTTCCTATTTGTTATTTTTCTTTCTGAATGTAATTAAGCGATTTTGGTTGGTTTCTAGGATTAAGGAAAGAGCTACAAAAATACTGGTGATTCTGAAAGATACTCCTCGGAATATTTTTGGTATCATGCTCTGAATAGTTTCTTCCTCTGTGTTATTTAAATAAGAAAATGCAATCGGTGAGCTGCACTTTTGAAAGTTTGGATGTCATAAGCTTTTTGTCATCTAGAGGTTATGTGCATTCTTACAAATGGCTTGAGATATTTTGTCTGATCATATTTAGTTCAAATTATATATCAGTTTAGTATCATTGACATAAATAAGATGTGTTCTAAAGTATTATAATGTTATGATATGAAATATAAATTGTATTGAAGTAACAATTATATGTGTTGAACCAAACTTGCTTTGTACAGTCGCACATACTGATTAATATGCTTAAGGAAATCACTTTCCTTTTACATTTTATTTGAACAATTATTACTGTTGGACATTTGGTCACATTTAAATTGCAGTGTAATTTGCTTGGAAAGCACAGGTTACGTCAAAAATAGACCTAAGTAGGGTTAATGTGATTAAAGAAACTACATTGGAGCATAAAGATATAATTTTGTTAATTACAAATGGGTTAGGTAATTAAATGTAAGTCGATATACATAACAACATTACTTTGAATGATACTTCCACGGGTGTGGCTCATCAAAATCTTCTACACTCCAATCATATGCCAATCTGCATTCTTTCCACCCACGCCTGTCCCAAGAAAGGAGATTTCCCTGCCGATACCACAGACATGGGATAACATAGTGTCTGACTAATCCATGAACATAAGTCAGGATGTAACTGGCACATGTACATTCACAGCGTTGTGAGGGAAACAGAACTTTGGACGAAAAGTCCATGTTTCTGGAAATATGGGAAGTTGTCTTTGTACAAGACCAGGAATCTAACTGCTAGTAGGGGGCCTTGTTTTCCTATGGGACTGGGGTTTATGGCAGCAGGAACCCATGGTGCATGGATATGGGAAATGCCATAAAATGTACCTACCCAGCTGGGTACACTGACAGCCACTACAGGGGGTGTCAAGTTAAGGGTCTGCTTTATATAGAGTGGAGCAGATGGATAGATTATTGCATAAGCACACTGATGTTATTCAAATAATACAAAGTAGCTTATGCCCACCCATGGACCTACAACAAAGGCAACTGTTGTCACCATTGCAACATTTTGATGTTAAACTAACTCTTGTTGGCCATTTAATTTCTGCTGTTGCCAGTCACAACATACATGCAGGAGACGACAAAGTCCAGGTAAACCTAACATCAGATGCATACTTTATTAAGTACTGGTATTATTGATGTGATATAATCAGTGATGGATTCTTGTAGTGGTAAGTTATCGTGCATTGCTGTCATCTGCTGCCTTGATGAAATAAGTTTGACAAGTGTGCAGTAGTGTTGACAACTTGCAGTCACCTTTGGGTTGATCCCGATGTTGTACTGTACTTCTCCTCAATCATAGCCTGGAATGCCTGCCTGCATTGTACGCAGACATGCGACCCTTTTTGAAATCCATATTTGTGTCAAGAAGTTCTGTATGGCGAAGTGGTGTAGCAATAGTGTTGGATTCTCGACTGAGAGATTCCATGTTTGATTCCTCTTTCTGCTGGTTTGAACCTTGGGCAAGTTTTTTCACTCCAAGCAGCTCCAATTCTCTCAGGTGTATGGATGAGTACCTGGCTACAGACAGTGGTGGATATTTGTGCACGAATGGTCTTCACGCAGTAATTGCTGCATGGCTTTCCTCAGAAGTATGTAAAACACAAGCTAGGTTTTGTCAACAACTATCATACAGTGGAATGCAACTACAACAGACCTAATCCACTATGTTTGCCAGTTATCTACCTAGCATCTAAATCGATGATTTGTCTCATTCGGTGTGGTGACTTTAGAAGGAATTATGTACTATTAAGGTCATCCTCACGACCGGGCCAACTTGACCTGAATAGGAATGCACTCTTGAATAACGAGATGACAGTATTATCAGGATTTATTTCCTTTACATGCTTGATACAGAAATAAATTTGGAACTGCCTGAAGGTGACCTTAATTGTGAAGTGGCTGTATTACCAAGGTGTTGTTTTTCTGTTTCAAACGTGTGTATCATAACAGGATATGGGTGTAATCGTCCAAATATCCCACAATTCTGTTAGACATCTGTGTGATGTAGCTAGTTTGTGTTGCGAGTTTTTAATTTCCTGTTATGGTACTCTTCCTTTTTTTAGTAGCAATTCCTCTATGTGGCAATGTTCCCCCAGCTTTATAGTTTGTAAATGCTTTCCACTAGAATCCCAAACATACCACATATGTTGCACAGTCATACTAGTCAAGCCAAGCTACTTAAACTAACCTATTTGGAAACAGCTGTGCTTCAGCAACTAACGTTCCACTTTGCCCACTGCATACTACATGTTGTTGACCCATTCCTGAAAGACTGTTGTCATGGCAATTAGGGTACTGAGTGACCCATTGAGTTGTTATATGCTTTGCAATGACTTGTTGTCATGGTAACAAGCAAATGAGAGTGACAGTGGTGTCAGTTTTGAAGAAATTAAACTTTTTGACATTTTACTACCTGGATACCCCACTTAGGCTATAAAAGCACAGGCAACGTTTTGGGTCCAGTTATGATGAATAGATGTTGTTATTTATAACACCGAATAATTGTGTTCATTTGTTTTACTGTTTAGATATAGTGTGCATTTGATTAAAGATAATATATATGACTACACAGCAATAAACCTAGAATCAGATATAATTATTTTTGAAATATTACTTCAGTTAAGGGTGTACGTATTGCCTTGCACGCACGCATGCACAAATTCACACAGCCGTAATACATCATAATTCTGTGGAGAGCACTAGTAGTGTATTAAAACAATGTTTATTACTAATTATTTTCTGTTTTACTGTAGAAATAGTTAAAAACTTCTTAAGAATTATAAATTGGAGTAGGTCTTCCATTTGAGAACGTGCCGAGCAGGCTGAGTTTAATAGACGAAGAGAAAGCTGTTGGCTCCAGCTGTTGGTTCTTGGAACTGGCTGTGCCTAGAAGTACTGCTATAAATAGCACGGTGCGGAGGTAGCGATTACAGCGGCAGATTGTGAGAAGTGTGAAGCACCATAAAGAAAGAATGCAATCATTCCTCCGCACAACGTCCGCTGATAAGAACCATTTCTCCTACTTCCTTTTCAGGAATATTTTCACTCCTCTGTCACACCTGGTCCATGTTTAACCAAAACCTTAGGGTAGAGATTCATTATCGATAAGAAATCTGAAGGTCAAGCAATGATTTGAGGGTTAAACAATGTCCTGACAGTCGAGCAATCATGAATTGGCTTCTGAAGAAAATCTTAGGAGTCGGGCAACTTTATAATGGCAATAGTAATTATGAAGATGTTCTTACATTTTTTTAGATAAACAAACTAATAAAAAAATTATTGTGTACCAAACATGTCTAATAAATTATAGTATACCGAACATATGTCTAATAAATTATAGTGTACCAAACATATGTCTATTAAATTATAGTGTACCAAACATATGTCTAATAAATTTGCCTGACATCTGGAATATTTTGTTGTCCTTCACAAAAAAGGCCAACTTTGTAACAATCATGCCTTCTTCCTATCACACCTAGCTCGAATGATAAGTGCAGATTTCCAGGGTGTTTGTTATCATCAGAGCTTGCAAGTGATAACGCTTGCTGCTCTCCTGATGCTGACTAGTTGACTGGACCTGGCAGAGTGCCTGATTCTAGTCTAGTGGGGGAGTCAGGCAGTTGGTGGGTTGCTTTCAGAGGGACTGGGTTTCGCAACGGGTCGCTTCTCCAAACAGGAATGCGAGATGTATTACTGACTGTCTACCTGCAGAGAGTTGGAAACTGAAGCCGGTTTTCTGAAATTCCTTGCCCTTGAAAGGTGTGTACAGGTATTTGTGCTGTGTATGGTTTTGATGTGTTGGATTTTTATAAATTGTACGAAATTGCATTGCATAGTGATACTTTGGTGATAGGTCAATGTTTCTGTTATATTCGTTTTATTAATATGGATATTAATATTGTCTCTTTATTTTGGGATAAACAATTATAAGTAGCTATAAACAAGTTAAATAAAGTTAAGTGTCGGTGCACCGTTGTGGTGTAGGTGTTTATAATGGGTTTAATGACTCAAATGGGATAAATAAATTTGGTGATGTACCACTTTCAGATCAACGTGTTCATGTAAATTGTTACAACTTACAGATTAAAGTTGGGTAATACAAAAAGGTGAGAATTTATGAGTGAGAAACATGTTATCGAGACACAGGGAATTAGTGTGTTTTGCACTATTTGTTTAGTCTGTCATAGAAGCTGTGGTAGAAAACATTCTGGGTCAGATTACATCCAATGTGTTTCAGGAACAGGAATTTTATCCTTTGTATCTAGCAATAAAACATTTTTAACACCTGTATCGATAATTATGTTATTTTGTCATCCACAAATCTTAGATTATTTATTTGTTTTTATTAGATGATGAGGAAGATGGAATGATACATTGTAAACAACTTCAGAGTAATGGTTATAGCAAATTTGTCTGGAAAAATATGGATTGTAGTTGCAAAGCACAAACTAATTTGGTCCAGTGCCAGAGCCTGCATGCCTAGTACATGTAATATGGTTTAATGGCACCATATTTACAAGGTATTTACGTCTGATCTGATTTGGATGAACAACTTAAAAATTGCTGTCCTGGCCTGCCCGGTTTTATTTACCCATGGGTATAAGGACAATCGGATATAAGAAATAGTTTGATCACGTGTCAATGTGTTCTTTATAGTGAGGGTTCACCATGATTGAACATTTGGCGAAACAGTCATCCTTCAGCTAAGACCAAGATGAGGATATACAGCCAACAGAGTAGAGTTGTAATGATACACTAACTTAGCCATACAATATGTATCGTGTTACCACTACTACACAGCGATACTTGGTTTTACAGAAGTGGTTTATTTGAACCGCATTATATAGAGCATTGTAAAGTATTCTCTATTGGAAACACGTTTCATGACAGATGGATCACTAAACAGTCTTAGATGATCTATTCCTGGAGACCTTAGACAAAATGTGTGTTCTCTGATTTTATGATTTTGACAATTTTGTAGTTTGGAAACAGTTTGCAGTGGCGAGAAAAGTATTGTAATTGTCTACACAATGTATTACTTTAAACTAATTTGTTTTACATTTAAGCACCTTATTTATTTTAGGCAATTAACATGTCACCTGGTTTGATTGAGTTTTTTCTATTTTTCTTATATATTTTAACATAGCTTTTATTTGATTGGGTTTACCTAAATTAAAGTGACTTGTGTTACCTCGAAACTATCTTATAATGTTATTTCTGTACTAAATTTTAATGAGTTTGACTTACATTTGTATTGTCGAGAGTGCCGTTGAGCAGATAGTTTACTTAGACATGTTTAATACCATAATGACTGTAAACATAAGGTACACAACAATAATTAAGTTGTAGATTTTTAAGGTGTCCGGAAACACACAATCATTATGGTAATATTAATAGTAATAAGTACGTTTATAAAGCGCCGTAAATCAAGAAAAAAGTCTCTTCGGAGGCGCTGAAATACATAAATGCTAAAACTGCAATTAAAACAATGCTAATAATAATTTATTCACTGATACATGGATGAATCATTACAGCTCTGTTAGAGTTACCCCCAGCACTGTACTGGCAGTGGGTACTTCTTGGTGCCCCTCAGACTCAGAATGTTGTTTCTTCCTTTGTCCCCCATCTCTACTTCAGCCTTATCAGGAGACCTGTCCTAGCTTCTGGGGAGAGATAATCTGCCCTCTTATCTCTGCTGGGGGAAGATCAACTTCTTCCTGGGGTTGTGGTCAGGAAGTCGTGCTTGAGGTCAGATGGGGAGATGAAAATAGATCTTGTGGAGTTTTGCAAGAGGGTGATGGGTGGGGTGATTATACAGGAAACCAGGTTTTTGTTTTGGTATGTGATTTTGATATGGTTGGTTTGGTAAAACATCAAAAGACTGGTCATTGTTTTTAAACAAGAATATGTGTCCCAAGTTTTTAACAAATGTCTAACACACACGCACGCACACACGCATCCATGTAGGCACGCATGCACATACACAAATAACATTAACTTTGTTTTAAATATATTTGTGTCTTCTTTGTTGAACTATCATTCAGGGACTTTGGTTCCTCATATGAAGATCACTGTGTACCACAGATCTTCCAGAACACCAACATAATAAACAAACATACAAGCTACAAAATCACACAAATTATGACATTATTTCATTTTTAGTCCTTTGGCCGAAGGTCCAAGTGACTATTGCCATCACTCTGCGTCCGCCGTCCACCTTCCGTCGTTAGCTGCCATATCTCGGAAACCGTTCAGCAACTTTTTCTCTAATTTTGCATAGACATCTTAGGGCACTGCCACTATGCACGAGAAATATGTATTTGATTGAATCATTTTAAGGGCTCAATTTTGCCAATTTTTTCAAAAACTGTTCAGCAACTTTTGTTCTAATTTTGCATAGATGTATCTTAGGGTACTGCCACTATATACAAGAAATCTGTATTTGATTGAATCATTCTAAGGGCACCTAAGGGGCCCCCAAAGTGCAAAAGTTACATTATCTAGTGATGTGGTTTTGAGAAGGGCCCTTGAGACCACCCCCAACAGTAGATGTTGTGTATTGTGCCACAAAGTCAACAGCTGTGACTAATCTCTACAGCCTAGTCCATTGAGACCTTGACTAATCTTTCATTGGTCACAGCACCCAGGCGGAGTAGACACACTTGATCCCTGTTAGACTGAACAGTTGCCTAACATTTTTAAACTGTATCTTCAAAACTACTGATTTTCTATAATTGCAAGTTGTGTTTATTTTTTATTTTCTTTAGACTACCTTTTATTCTCAGATAATCTGTCCTCTTAATTTTATACATAAAGACATAATCTGGCATAACTTTATACATTTTTGTAGCAGCACATTTGTACTTCCAGCATATCATATATTTATCACTTGTTGTGTATTATACCCAGCTGTGGAGCTAAGATTGTCAGCCTGCTATTGTTTGATGGAAATCTGGCATAACTTGATAAGTCTTTGTAGCAGCACATTTGTACTTCCAGTGTATCATTGCAACATAACATACATATTACATACTGTGTGCCACATTTGAATGTTGTGCATGTAATATTTCCATGCAATCCATTTGCATATATAATTTCAACAGCCGTTTTCTTCATTTTCACTTTTTGACCCCTACCATGTTCAGTGCTCCATAACTTCGCCAATTTTTGTAGCAGTCATATAATTTTTGAAACCATGTAAAGCACCCTACCAAACCTTTACAAGGATGTAAGAAAACAATGTTACCATTTTTCTGACTTATCACTCATTTGGTCAGCCGGGGTCACATATAGACGTATTAGTCCAAAGGACTTCAGGGCCACTTGGCCCTTTTTTTTAAATGGACTTGACAAGCAGTACATTTCCCCTACAATTCTAGTCATTAAAAAATATTAAATAATGATGAATGTATGCAATCAGTAACAAACTTGTTTTTGATGTAAGTCTGGATTATATCTACATTACACATTGCAGCACCATCTCTGGCCATTTATTGTGTTGTTTTTATTGCCTTATGCATGGTTCTGAAGCGTAGTTGCTTTATTATGTTATCTCATGTTTCGTAAGTTGTACACAGGTTTGTTTTTTTAATGGAACATCTAGTTTCCCCTTGAAATAGATCTGCAAACACATGTTAGAACACTTGCAGTTTTAGCCTAAACACAGATAGGTCTTGTAGGAATAAAACCAAATTTACGAGCACAAACCATTCTTGTAGGAATATGTGTTCTCCTTAAAATGTGACATCATTATGGATATAATACAATAAGATGTTGGGTCCTCATGTAATACTTCCTCCCGGCTGGGTTTATACAGTTTGTGTTTGAATGTCATGGAGTATGAGGCAATGTGGCCTGGTTGGCAGCAACATTTCAACAAATATTCTTTGTTATTTGAGAATATGGATGACTTTGATTGAGACAATATTTGATCTTAGTAGGAGTCTCCTGTCCTTTAGCTAACATTGATTTTTGTATACTGATAAACATACCATCTGCAGCTTGTTTATATATTGTTTTTGTTTTACTCTTAAACATCAATATCATAACATTTCCATGTATTAATTATCATGAGAAAAAATTATGTTTTCTGATTCCATGAAAGCAGTCTTATCCTAGATCATGATCCATGCTGGTTTTGGGCGTCAATGTAGGGACAGGAACTGTTGACAAGCAATCTCCCTTCCCTGCTGTTAAAGCTACACACATGAAGCAACAGGACAACGACCATACTCTCTGCCACACTGGCTAATAATCTACAGTGTTAGTAATGTCTGGCTGCCGTGTAGCAGCAAGTGATATGGTTGCCTTGCAGACATATTTGAGGGCCCATCTCCACCGAACCCCACCTTGTACAGGAGCATGCATGAGACTGGTGCTTCCCGGAATGGTGTATGACGTAGTTTCTAGGCCAGTCATATGTATATGCAAATACCTAGTAATGAGAAGCATGTGTTGTCTGTGATAGAACTAAATTGTGTGTAATGCCAGCATTACTGCCGAAGTGTGCAAGTGGATACAGTTTCCTTAGTAGGACCCAGAAGGTTTGTGGCATGTTGTGTTAGATCATAGGAAATGTTTTACCCATTGCTTTTTAAATGTTGTTCTTACTACAATTATTTCATATTAGATGTTAACATATTTATCGTAGCTTTAATAATTGTAAGGAAGTACAGTGTAGGTAGGGATTTTATTAGAAAGTGAATAAGTTGGGTTTGCTATTATGATTATTATAATTATTAACTTGTTACACTGAGCACATATATTTCATTTGGAGTCCAGAAGTGTAACGTACAATGGTGTCCTTTTTGTTTTAGGAAAAATGACTGTTGTCCTTTCATTAGGCTTCTTGTTTTGGAAATATTTGTTCTTGGTCAGAAGTGCATGGTTATTTATTTTCTACTATCTGTCATTGTAAACATCTCAGAATGAGTGAAAATGTACAGCTTGCCAAATATGCAACTTGAAACTTTATTAAAGCCATGTTTCGGCACAGTCAGTGATACATTGCATTGCAATTTTGGAATAAAACAAATTAGATAACGTAATTTTTTTTTGAATGTCACCAATCTGTGGGGCTGACAAACATGTTTCAGTTGTGTATAATCAAAATAAATACAGTTTATGTGTGGTCAGCAGTACCCATGCATGAATGCTCAGTGTTTAGAAACAGGAAACGTTTGTTGACACCATACTGAAAAGGTTGTCTGCAGATCAGCTTGTGTTTTGTGAACTTAATTAAGTGGTGATGGGTGAGAAATACTAGAATTGGGTTAATTGTTCACTTTTTAGTTCACTATGTCTTTTGTGTAGACCTTTAGAGTCGAGGATAGTTGTAGGTTTTAAGCTGAAAATATACAATAAAACGTGTTGCATTTTTGCACATGGAGTTTGACTGACAGTTTTGTACATTCTGTTGTTATTGTGATAAGTTTGTTTGAGTATTTGTATGTGTTTTTATTTGCCTCTGAATGGGCTGATATAGCACTTTGCAAATGTTAGTATTTATCAATGACTATTTTACTAAATGAATACAAACAGTAGACGTAAAGAGTACTGATGAATAGTTAAATTTGTCTCCAGTGAGTAACCCTGGGTAGACAGACGCGTGGGAAATGAGTGAGGTATATGGAAGACGTTTTGATAATTGGTAGTTCTATTAATCAGATGCAATCTGTGCTGATGAAGAGCCAAACCTTTTTGTAGTGGATAGCAGTCAGACTGGGAAATATGTCCATTGAACACAGGTGTCTGTTATAGTCAGGGCCAGTGCAAGCGATGACATGTGACTGGCTCTGTATGATGTCGCCAGAGAAACTCGTCTCAAATGCCACTTAACAGATTTCACAGATGTAATACATTTTAGCTTTTTGCAGCAATGTTAATTTACTACTGCAAAATCTATCAGTTATGTGTGTTAGGTAGCCAGACAATGCATTAGCTAGTTAAGCCATACATTAGCCCAAAGGCCACATTTCAGCCAGCAAGGGCACAAATTAGCCAATAAAGTCATGCATTAGCCAGCAAGGGCACACATTAGCCAACAAAATAATTCATTAACCAGCAAGGGCACATATTAGCCAACAAAGCCATGCGTTAACCAGCAAGGGAACTTGTTAGCCAACAAATCCATGTATTAGCCAGCAAGGGCACATATTAGCCAGCAGGGACACAAATCAGCCAGGCAGGCGACATATTAGCTGGCCAGCCAGCCAGACCGCTGTAGACTATGACATGAAAGGGAGGATCATGTCTCTCCACTACTAGACTGTCACCCAATATGACTAGCTTCACACTATTCTATTTGTGTGCTCTGAACTTTGGCAACAGTGTCTACTATGAACAGTTGCTGTAGAATTGAAAAAAAAAATGTAATCTATAAAAGCAAATAATTACATGGAAGCTTAAAAAAATTTCAGCTTTGCTGCCAGCATAGCATTAAAAATAACAGTATAAAAAATTGACCTAAATACCTATGCCAATGAAAACAGTACACATTCCTGGTATTCACAGGGTTATGCAGTGTTTGGCTTTGTACTGCTGCCATCTGTTGAATATTACTTCTGTCAAAACAGTTTTCAGTTATAACCGTAGTACTGTTGTTGTCCACCAGAGGGTGTTATTGGAGATGTTCCTGCCATGTGGGTTACTTTGGTGGAGAGAACACATCTGTTAGGGTTAGCTCAGTACATGTATACAGACAGTCCAGTATGCTCACTGCAGGTCTGTAAACAGGAGTATATGTGGTGCTTCCCGGATTAATAGGATTGCAACCCAAAGTAATAGGAGAGCTATTGGAAAATGGAATCGGATCAAATCAGATTTTTTTTGCAAAAAAACAACAATGTATAAAAAGCAAAACAAAACTGTTATGTTATGTGGAGGTCACATGACATGTTAATTTGCTTTAATGAAAGTAACATAGTTGGTGAGATATTTACCAGTCTTACTTTTAAACATTCTGATGTTCCCGTGCTAGTATTTATAAAATTGTGCTGTTGCTAATTTGTTCCATTAAGCTAGGGTCTTCTGTGAGAAAGAACACTTGCTATTTACTCTACATTGTTCCTTCAGTAAACTTACTCCATGTCCTCTAGTTGTTCTGTCTTTATTAACTGAAAAAAAAACTTATATTAATAAACTTTGCAATTTGATGTATTACAGTTTGTGTGTTTCCGTGGTAACCGTTTCCTGGCATGGAGCTAGCAAGAATGGTGCTGTTGAGAAATCACTATTACTCACTCGATGCTTTATCGTTCCTGTCATACTCTAACCTTTAGCTGTGGCAAGACTAGGTTTCTTTTCCAACATTGAAGTAAGCAGGCAAACTATTAGTTCACATTTCTGTAGCCAGACATGTGCTGTAACATTCTTTTGTCTGACACACCTGTAACAAAGTACATAAATAATAATAAAATTTACCCAAACCTATTTTAAATTATTTTCTCCAAAACCTAAGAAGTCAAAACCCACTGAACAATCATTAAAGTAAAATACATGTAGCATGTTCAAACAGTATCATTGATAAAATAGTTGTCCAGAATTCATCTAATGTTGTTAACAAAAACGTATTGCCACACAATTGTTTTATATATTGATGAGTTTCAATTATTGTGAAATACAATGTGGAATGTGAGTTTTCCATGCCTGAACTTCATTTCTGATAAACCATAAACATGGTAAACAATTATTTTTGCACTATATTTCAACATGTCATTGTCCATCTAATAGCTCATTGTTGTCTTTTCTCAGATTGTATCTTTGCAAAGTTTACCTATATAGGGATTAGTTTTGGGTGTCCAAAGCCCAACTTTGCATGATACCAAACACAATATGTAAGAAATGGTGACTATGTTTTATAAGCTTGAAGATGCAGGTAAAAAGCATGGTGCCTCATATAAATCACATATACAATACATAAAAAATGGTTAGGGATTCCTCTGTAGAAGTCTGTTTTGAAGGGCTATTGCGATCCGTGAGGCTGGGATTATGTTTCTAGAGAAATCATTACTTGTTTGCGGACCACATGTAACATGGTCACGTCTGAATGGTGTTTCTTTCAAAAGGTCAAAGGATGAAATTATAGCTATGACTTCCACTGTCAGATAGAAAGGTCAAGGGGTAGAGCCCTGTGATGGTCAGATTAGGTGAATGTTGTGGAACTTAATATACAGTGTATGCACTGGTGCACAAGGGAAATATTTATTCTGTGATGATAACAAATGGATGAAAGCGGGGTAAAATTATATCATGTTTGTCATGATATTTTAGTGATGTCCTAATTAGAATGTGCTTACCTATAATGTTGTGTTCCAATTAATCTTTGTTGGCATTTGATGCTTTTGATCAATTTGTCGATTGCAATCTTATATGAAAGATGATCATTTTGATTTTATAAAAGTTACTATTGAGTTAAATATGTTCGAGCATGTAAGTGTGTGCATATACATATGTCTGTGTACATACACTCATACATACACACATGTGCACATGTGCACACATGCACAGGCGCGCACACACACACACACACCACACACACACACACACACACACACACACACACATATACACATGCACGCATGCACGCACGCACGCACACACACTAGATCATTACACATTGCCTACACAGTATAAACAATAATACTTATAAGAAGGGTGCAACATTTAGGTTCACAACAGTGCACATGTAGCATGAGGAACCTCTGTTTTGTGACGTGTAGCTTGTGATGTCCGTGACACACATCGTTACAGTGGCTTGGCCTCACAGTGGCAGGAGACTGTGACCTCAGAGTTCTAGGCAGGCACTATCAGGTAACAGGGAGGCAGGAGGTGTTACTCATCCTCCAGTTGTTTACCTGGCTAGGGGAAGGAGTGGAACAGCCTGGAAATCCCAATCCTAATAAAGGAACAAGCTGCCAGATTACTGGCTGGGAGAACATGGCTGTGTTAATGTGTGTGTGAATGTGTGTACATGTATACATGTGTGTGAGTGAGTGAGTGAGTGAGTGAGTGAGTGAGTGTGTGTGTGTGTGTGTGTGTGTGTGTGTGTGTGTGTGTGTGTGTGTGTGTGTGTGTGTGTGGTGGTGGTGAGTGAGTGTGGTGGGTGGGTGGGTGGGTGAGTTAGCGAGTGAGCGAGTGTGTATGTGAGCCTGTGCTCATGCGTGTACATACATATGCACACATATGCAGATGTGTGATTGCGTATTAGTGCATGTGTACATTCTGGTGTGGGTGGATTGGTGTATGTGTACTCTTGCATGCTCGTATGTGTCCATGTGCACATGCATCCATGTGTATTCAGTCATACTACAGGCACATAGGCTCCATGGCTGACCTAATCATTGCTGGACCTGTGAGACATCCAACTGATAACTTTATCACCTGTAGCACTGGCACATGTTGGCACTACCATTGAGGCAAGATTCTAGACCCAATAACAACATGATGATTTTGACAGCCCGATTAATTCACAGACATTGATAGGTTGTCTGTAGAATCACTTATACCGGGTGTATGCTTTTAGTCAATCTTGTACCATGTCTCAGATTTCTCCTGTCATTCCTAAATGTGCAGTGGTCGACATGTTTACACAAAAGGAAGAATAATCAGTGGTTATTTTAGTCCCAATGTGGTGTTTTTTCTTGAAGAGAAACAATGTTTTGTTTCATCTATACTTTGAACAATATCCTAGTTTTTTGTGTTTTGGAATGTGATATTTAACGTAGCAATTACTTGTTAAGAACCTTTTTGAATCTTTCTGAATATTTCTACCAGCTCACTCATAATTGGTCATGTGACATGGCTGTAGAGAAGTCAGTATTTCAGCACAGACTGAGCAAGTCAGTTGACATTTCTACAAAGAACACAAATTTCTTGAAAGATACTTACCATGTCAAATGACATGTGAATTGTAGCCAACTTCTCAGTAGATATGCTACATTATCTAGCATTGGTTCAATTAAAGAAAGACCTGTTAAATACAATAAATCTGTTTCATATGTCTTCTCTCTGGTGGATTGCAGTGGTGCAGTTGGCTAGAGGTTCGAACTCTCGACCGAGAGAACCCGGGTTTGAATCTTGTGCTGCAGTGTCAAACCATGGGCAAATTTGTTTACTCTATGCTGCTCCAGTTCACTCAGCTCTACGAATGAGTACCTGGCTATAGACAGTGGTGGATACTTGTGTATGAATAGTGTTAATTATTAATGTATTAATTGCTGTATGGCTGGATGCTACCCAGAGAAGTAGAGATGGTGTTCGATTGAACAGGTCTGCCAGGGAGTAAAGTGTAAAGTGCTTTGAGTAGTCCTAAGGACTGGATACTGCAATATAAGAACATACCTTTACTTTTTTCCATTCTATTGCTCAACAATATCTCCAGTCTTACTGTCAGTCTTGAGTACCATGTCATGTAAGCAAGTGTATCACTGTTCACAAAGATATGTACCTTTGTTTGTGATCCATAAATGATTTGACACAGTTATTCACATGTATTGATTAACAATTCTGCCCTATAAACATGTTAATTTTTAAAGAATTCACTTTTAGAAATGTGTGTTTGATGCACAATGTTACTCTTGTAAATGTCATGTTTTAATCAAGTAACAAACATGCCCTAATTGTGTAACATACATGCCCTGATTCTGTAGTAGACAAGCCCTGATTTTGTAATGTACCTGCCCTAATTATGTAACAGACATGCCCTAATTGTGTAACAGACATACACTGATTATCTCAGGTCAGAGAAAGGCACTCAAGAAAAGCACAGCATTAAATTCTAAACAACTGTTATTGTGTTTGTGAAATACATTGCCAATTGGTAAATCAAAGTGGTCCAAGGAAGCCATTAGATATTGAAAGGAGTGAGTAGACCCTGGCACCTGGGAGGAGAGGCACATACAATTGGTAGATCAGAGGCCAGTGGTCCAAGGAAGCCATTAGATATTGAAAGGAGTGAGTAGACCCTGGCACCTGGGAGGAGAGGCACATACAATTGGTAGATCAGAGGCCAGTGGTCCAAGGAAGCCATTGGATATTGAAAGGAGTGAGTAGACCCTGGCACCCAGGAGGAGAGGCACATACAATTGGTAGATCAGAGGCCAGTGGTCCAAGGAAGCCATTAGATATTGAAAGGAGTGAGTAGACCCTGGCACCCGGGAGGAGAGGCACATACAATTGGTAGATCAGAGGCCAGTGGTCCAAGGAAGCCATTGGATATTGAAAGGAGTGAGTAGACCCTGGCACCTGGGAGGAGAGGCACATACAATTGGTAGATCAGAGGCCAGTGGTCCAAGGAAGCCATTGGATATTGAAAGGAGTAGACCCTGGCACCCGGGAGGAGAGGCACATACAATTGGTAGATCAGAGGCCAGTGGTCCAAGGAAGCCATTAGATATTGAAAGGAGTGAGTAGACCCTGGCACCCAGGAGGAGAGGCACATACAATTGGTAGATCAGAGGCCAGTGGTCCAAGGAAGCCATTAGATATTGAAAGGAGTGAGTAGACCCTGGCACCCGGGAGGAGAGGCACATACAATTGGTAGATCAGAGGCCAGTGGTCCAAGGAAGCCATTAGATATTGAAAGGAGTGAGTAGACCCTGGCACCCGGGAGGAGAGGCACATACAATTGGTAGATCAGAGGCCAGTGGTCCAAGGAAGCCATTGGATATTGAAAGGAGTAGACCCTGGCACATGGGAGGAGAGGCACATACAATTGGTAGATCAGAGACCAGTGGTCCAAGGAAGCCATTGGATATTGAAAGGAGTAGACCCTGGCACCTGGGAGGAGAGGCACATACAATTGGTAGATCAGAGGCCAGTGGTCCAAGGAAGCCATTGGATATTGAAAGGAGTAGACCCTGGCACCCGGGAGGAGAGGCACATACAATTGGTAGATCAGAGGCCAGTGGTCCAAGGAAGCCATTGGATATTGAAAGGAGTAGACCCTGGCACCCGGGAGGAGAGGCACATACAATTGGTAGATCAGAGGCCAGTGGTCCAAGGAAGCCATTGGATATTGAAAGGAGTAGACCCTGGCACCCGGGAGGAGAGGCACATACAATTGGTAGATCAGAGACCAGTGGTCCAAGGAAGCCATTGGATATTGAAAGGAGTAGACCCTGGCACCTGGGAGGAGAGGCACATACAATTGGTAGATCAGAGACCAGTGGTCCAAGGAAGCCATTGGATATTGAAAGGAGTGAGTAGACCCTGGCACCTGGGAGGAGAGGCACATACAATTGGTAGATCAGAGGCCAGTGGTCCAAGGAAGCCATTGGATATTGAAAGGAGTGAGTAGACCCTGGCACCCGGGAGGAGAGGCACATACAATTGGTAGATCAGAGGCCAGTGGTCCAAGGAAGCCATTGGATATTGAAAGGAGTGAGTAGACCCTGGCACCCGGGAGGAGAGGCACATACAATTGGTAGATCAGAGACCAGTGGTCCAAGGAGGCCATTGGATATTGAAAGGAGTAGACCCTGGCACCTGGGAGGAGAGGCACATACAATTGGTAGATCAGAGACCAGTGGTCCAAGGAAGCCATTGGATATTGAAAGGAGTAGACCCTGGCACCTGGGAGGAGAGGCACATACAATGTTGTAAAGTCAGCATACCAGTATATAGACCGTGACATCAATTGTGACAACTGATTGACTGTGGAGCACTATCGGTTAAAATGTCAGACTGTGAGTCGAGTCATTCCAGGTTTGAACCCTCCTGGTGTTGTTTCAAACATTGGACCCGTTTGTTCACTCTACATTGCTCCAGTTCACTCAGTTGTGTGCATGAGTACCTGCTATAGACAATGTGGATATTTGTGTATGAATTTGTGCAGTAATTGCAGAATGACTTAGTGCTTCCTAGAGAAGTTGAAATAATGTTCATTTGAATAGGTCTGCTAGGGAGTAACATGTAAAGTGCTTTGAACAGTCCTGATGACTGGATACTGTTCTATGTAAGAACTGACCTTTATGTTAGGTACATTTACCTCTCAAGAAACTTTTTTGTTTTTTCGCTGTATAATTCTGACTGCATCTCACAGCCTTCTTCAGCAGACTGAATTTACGGTCGTGTCACAAGACCTATGTCATGTGACACACGCTGGAGCATGACTGGCGGGATCTCCTGGCTTACGTCTCTGTTCAGTGAAGGCTTCCCCCTGTAGATGTTAATCACCTCCTTGATCTTTCTCCTCTGTCAGTTCTCCTCGAGGTCTAACAACTTGAATAACTAAGAAACCAGATTATCACAACATTCAAGGAATTTACCTTTACTTTCACAGTGTTACGCATATTTTTGTCGATTGCGATAACTTGCGTTAATGCAAAACAACTGTCAAATTACATCATAAGAAACGTAATTTACGGACTCATAGGGAAACTCGTCATGTCTTTGTCATGTCTTCGAGACTGGGCAAAGTGAGCTGAATAGTAAGGTGACCGTATTAGCGAGACTCATTTCCTGTACAGAAATAATTGAAACTATACCAGGGTGACCTTAATTGTGAGGTGGCTGTGTTACCAAGGTGGCCGTAAAGCGAGGTGCAACTGTATAATTGTGATTGTGACATCAGTTTGTGGATGTGACAACTAACGGACTGCGTCTTGTCTCTTGCAGCAGGTGCCCACTGTGTCCGCGCCTCTCAGGGCTGTCATCACCAACGTGGAGACAAGCAGCAGTGTCAACATGGGGGACACGAGTGACATCGACAACATGGAGGATGAGGAGAAACTACATGACCTGGTGAGTCCCTCCTTCTTCCATTCACACGCCCTTCATAATGATCATTGTGCAGTTGTAGTGTCCTGTGATTGGGTGAAGGCCTCAACGTGTTGTTTCCAGATCTGCCTGTCTTGCGCTATCCTCTGCCAGATGGTGCCGTTCCAGTAGTCGTCTAGTTCGTCTCTCCACCGTCTCACAGGTCTTCCTGTAGATCGTTTCCCTTCGTAAGGTCTCCAGGTTGTGACACGCGATGTCCATTGGTTATCTCGTAGTCTGCTGATGTGCCCTGCCCAGGTCCACTTCTGTCTTCTGATTTGTTCTGTCACATCTATGATCTTTGTCTTCTCTCTTACCCAGATGTTTGTTTTTCTCTCCCAATATGTGATGTTTACCATACTTCTTTCCATCTTTATTTGTGTGGCTGCTAGCTTGTTTGTTACCCTTAGCAAGAAATAACGTTTTGCCAGTTTTTAATTAACCAAAAGTGAGCCTTTTAGTGTGCAGTTGGCTTGCTTCGAATCCAGTCACATCAGTCACTGCCATTATTGGCCATCGTTAAAAAACTAGTGTTATTTGGGCCATTTATTTAATTAATACTGATCCATTTGATTTGTATCACTACCAGTTGTGCTAAAGATAGTCATTAATGGGGCCCCTAGACTTGGAACTATTAGTTTGTGCCAGTCTTAAAGATGGGCAGACTGGTTTATGGCTAAGCCCCTGTCCCTCATCCCTTGTGTGGTAATTGACCTATCCATTAAATGACCTGCTGCAATAGCTCTGTCTAATCATAAAAAATTGGATGATGAATATGTGGTGTGTTCATGCATTCTGTAATGTTTTTGTTTAAATTCTGGCCAAAAATGGTTCTTTGTGACAAAAAACAATAACACAAAGTCTACAAAGTGTGTTTGTGGGAATGTTTGATTTATGAGATGTCATGCATTTATAGTAATGTAATTCACATATATAAGTGTTATCAACATTGTTGACAAAGGTAGAGCTTGATTGAAGCTTACTCCCGTCCAATTACCCACAAACCATGGGCAACTACCACCACTGTTACATTATTTTGAACATAAACCCGTTCCCATGACCATTTCATTTCTGCTGTTGCCAAATACAAATGGCATTCAGCAGAACAACTCTAGTGGAGTGACTGACAGTTGAAACAATTATAAACTCGAAAAGAACTTCATTTTTTTTTTTTCAACGTAATGAAAATTGCTTTTGTGTATGTTTTTGAAATATTTACACATTTTTTTAATTGAATTGTTACAGCTGAGCTCAATTCACAGACATTGTGATATCTTGTCTTGCTCTGATCAATATGATACAAACAATGTGAAATTTGTATTTGAACTCAATGTTGGCAAATGAAACTGTAACTAAGTACTTTAAAATATTCATGTGTACAGCCACTCTATATTCATTTTGGTAGTGCATTATTTTCATTGCTCATTTTTAGGTGTGTTGTTGACCATTGTGTTAATGGTGTTGACATGCAAACATGTCTGCATTGATTTTAACGAGAGACATTTGTATGCATAACATTTATTTGTTTTTTAATAGCATTTTATTGTTATTTTCCAGCTGAGTCAAACAGAGAATTTTGATGAGAGGCGAAAGATTCGTTCACGGTTGCGGGCAGTGCGTGAGAAAAAATCAGGTTTGTGTCTGCGAGATTACAGTTTTACACAGAAATATTTGTCTTCCATCAGTGCTGTTCTATTTATTTTCTAGATGCTTATTTTAAAACAAAAACATCTTGAAGAATATAAAATAATGATCTGTTTGCAGAACATAAAAAGTTATTTGTATCAGGCAACATTGTTGGTAGAACATCTGTCATCTGCAAATGTCCAGATGCTTGCTTCCCGAGCCGCCTGGAGCCGTCCTTTAATTTTGACAATGCATGAAGGTGGCATCACCCTCTGGATAATTATGCAACTTTGGGTTTGCTGGATTCTATAGTGTATCAGCGGTGCGCTAGGGGTATTTAATGTATGGCTTTATATGGGAATTTTTTCAGTAAGGACTTTGAAAATATTGATTGACAAAGTGTTTGTAGATATACATAGCATTCTATGCAAACACATGCAGACACAACATATCATGTTTTGCAAGTTTAGTTTAAACTTTGATTTGTATATTTGGTTCCAACTTGTGCAGAACTCAATTATGTTTAAAATAAGCACAATTTGCAATGTAGTAAAACAAAGTACAACAAATTTAAACACAAAAACTATATACTGGTGATTTTATGCTTGTGCTGCGGGGACGTGGAATGTGTTTCATAAAATTATGTGGGGGTTAAAGGGGTAATAATATAAGCTTCATTGTTCTCACAGAGGAGTGGGCAAACAGGCGTGCTGAGAGAGAGGCATCCCGTGTGGAGGCGAACAAGCTCCGCCAGCAGCAGTCCGAGCAGGCGAAACAACGCAAACTGAAGCAATATGAAGAACAAGCCAAGGACCAGCGCAAGGGTTCAGGGGCGGTGGAGGAGGGCATCAAACGCAGGATCGCCGAGGCCGACGCAGAGAAACAACGCAAGCTGGAACAGTACAAGGAGATAGGCAAGGTGATGTCAGCGGCGTATCACAGTGGTGAGTTCTTGTTTCTTGTCCGTGTGTCATTGTTTGGGTGGCTGTGGTATGGAAATGCAGTGAAACCTGCCTCAATGAACACCTGTCCATAATAAAAACCTGCTTTTTAGGCAGTGTTGATGAAAGACAATCCCCAATCTTAGCTCTCTGGTGTCTATCGGTTAAATATGACAACAAACTCTCTTTACGGTTTTACAGACGCAGACACATTTGAGATGTCTGTAACAAAAAATGGTTTACAATGGACAGGACTGAAAGTTCTGAATGAGTAGTTTGCGCTGTCCACTAGGTCTACATGTCCATAGAGGTAATCTGGCCATAGTGGATATGTTGTGCATTCCTGACGATGTCCACCTATAGACAGGGTTTACTGTATTTGTTTTGGGTCAGTTATGGTGTAATGGGATAAGAATTTCCCCATGCCAGAAGTAGGCATCTATTAGGACCAAAAGTAGGTGTTGGTTTTGAGGTGGTTTTTCAGTAATATGTTTAAGTTTAACATTTTAATTGTTAGACTACATAATGTAACTATAACTGTAATAACTACTGCAATTATTTGCAGAAAAAAATAAAAATAAAATCAATAAGAACACTAACTAAAACAAGCTATTGCTGACACGGCTGTACACCTTGCTGTTAAAAGTGATGTCATAGGTCAAGGAGCAGCGTTGTTCACTGCACATGCGCATTAGCAGTATACATAAGCCTACTTCTTGCACGGGACTACTCTCGGCCCATTTCACTGATGTAATTGTGTGACTTCTGTTATTTAAAAACATGTGTCTGTCATTTACAGTGGAACCTCATTAATCCAGAAGCTGATTATCCACAAATCTTGGCATCTGCACTCCATTTTATGGAAATAAAATTTTGTAATGCTGATGTACCCCATTATATGCATAACTAATTTACCAAGAACACACGTACGCTGGAGACCAGAGTGACCGGATTAATGAAGTTCCACTGTATAAATCTTTTTAAAATGTTTTGGTCATATTTGTTGAGTTGCTCCCTCCTACGACCCCTTTCCTCCCACCTTCCCTGTTTTCTGTTTCCCCCCTTTCCCTTCTGACAAAAGTATGTGTCCCTGTCGTTTACCACTCAACAATTAACCATGTAGCAAGGCAAGTCTAACTGTCATATAGCCAGTAAATTTAAATGGATAATAATTAGATTTCAGAATTTCTAGTGCTTCTTAATACTTGTTATTCATATAAAAAGGAGACAAATGTTATAAAAATGCTGCAGGTTTGATGAGAAAGTAAGATGAGCAGAGGAAGCACATGCCTGGATGCTGTGTTTGGATGATATTTGTATTTTGTGCTTTCTCACAGCTTCTAATGCCTTGCTGCTGAATGCTAGCAAGACAAGAGCTAACTAATAGAATACTCAGTGGTGAAATGAAACGTAAAACTTTGCCTTCTCACTGCTGTATAGTCTACCATCTTTGTTGGTACTTTATTCCAAAATGTTACCTTCTGGAAATGTCACATTTTGGAAGCTTCTTCTGCATATATTTCAAACCCACCCATTTAAAACTGTTAGTGTTTAGTGAAATGCTTTTTGTGTTATTTTGTTCTGTCTTCTTTTCCAAGTGTTGCTTTATTTATGTCCATCTAATTATTGATACTATTTAATTCTTTCAGTTCTATGTTATGTCTGTGTTAAAATTACTAAACATGTGCCCACCTCTTGTTTGACTTTTTTAATTATTCAACAATCGTTTAATAAATATCTAATCTTATTGTTTAGGACCTGGTGAGTATACAGAACTTTACGCTTCTCTTTTAAGTTGTCTTTCTAACAAACATTCATTTTATTGCATGCTTTTTTGTTACGTTTGGCATTGTCGTACCATAGCATGTAACATGTGCATTAATTTGATGGTGTAATAGAGTTATATTTGTAATAGCGGTATATATGTATTTATCAAAATAATTGCGCTTTTGCTCAACTTTGTCATGTGAGATGTATGTTTCATGAGTCTGCAAATTGAAACTGCTGTAATGTTTATTATTTTTGCATTATTGCTATTAACATCCCTTGAAATTTTCTGATATGGTGCACTGCACTAAATGTGTGCGTGGCCTTGAATGTTATGTATATGAAGGAGAGCATAGGTGGTAGATGCCTTATGATTGTAGATCAGTCTAATTAATTTAGAACTAGATTCATTTCTGGCCCTGGAGAAATGTAGAAAAGTTTCAAGTTTCCTGGCAGTGTGTTGCCATAGTGACATATAATGTGTAGCCCCAGTTGGCACCAATATCAGTGTTGTAAAGCATGCTGATAAAATATGGATGTGAATAATCTAACAAACTGCTTCAAAACTGCGTGCTACCCGTCAGTGGCATACTGAATTTATTATACATCTTGAGGATGAAAATGTAACGTCAGATTTGAAGCAGAACTGGTCAGTATATTGTTATGGTAACTTATTAAATGCATAGATATAATATATAATCTTGTAACAAGGCAACTACAGTATTGTTAACCTGTTTATAAATGATTAAAACATTTTTGGTTTTGGCATGTTTGCCTATTCTCATGCAGTTGTGATTGTGTTCTGTCTGTTAGCCGCAATCCTTAGGGGCTGGATGGTAGTTCCTGAGATGGGATTCCTGTTGGTACTAACTGCTGTATTAGATGGTGTTCTTGAAAACTTGATACTTTCCGTCCGGAGTCAGATTCCCTTCTAAATATACACGTTGTCATTTCATTCTGTATTACTATAGATAGGCCTGTGTAGCTGTTGATTTCGATTTAACATTTATATTAATGTACCAAGTTGTGAGTGGGTCTCCTACAAGGTGCCTACGTCCACTGACATCTTTCTATGTTCATTTGTTTACTTGGACCAGTGGCCACAGATCAACCAATTGGCAATGTATTTAAAAAAGATTGTCATTTAATTATTTTGAGTTATTTAGTTTTACAGTCGACACATTTAATGGTCAATCATTCTCCAGGGGGTGATAGTGTGGAATTGCGTTCGGTTTATCAGGACGTTGTTATCTGCTGCATGCAGTGCCGAAATTGCTGACAACAAAAATTAAATGGTCAACAGGAATGAGTTTAAAATCAAAATACTGTACTGTATTTGCTGCCTTTGGGGTATTATTCAGTGGGTTAGGATGTAAGCAGGTTAGGATTAATGATGTTGTGAAAACATTTTCTTTCTATTATAATAGTGGATTTTTTTAAGTTGTTAATAATCCCTAGTTGTGAATATATTACTATGTTATATATTACATAATAATCCACTAATGTTCCTGTGTATTTTATGGAACTTCTGATCCAATTGACTTAAGGCAAACCTCGGTAATTAAGTAGTCTATCTGTCTCATTTTCTTCTAATGTATGTGTGGCTGTAGCACTAGAAATACATCCCGCAGCTGGTTGTTTGCCTGAAACCACTTGTTTCTTAACCTGTCCCAAAGTTCTCTGTTGCCTCAGGTTCCCAGGCCTACTTCTTTCCTCGGTAGCACATTCAGCAGTATTATGAAGTTGTTGTGTTGGTTCCTTTTCCTCCAGGCTACCAACCAACTTCAACAATTTGAAGATCATTGCTGGTGTTTCAGCTCTATGTTGGTTAGCACAGGATGGACACTATTCACAACAGCTGGTTACTGGAACAACCCAATTAAATGTAGCTGACCTTAGAAGTTCTTACAAAATGACAATAAAAATATCGCAGACAATATACACAGTAACTGATTACCAAAGCAACCATATTAAATGTAGCTGACACTATTAGTTCTTATAACGTGACAATAAAAATACTATAGAAAATATTTATAATAACTGGTTACCCAAGCAACCCTGTTAAGTGAAGCTGATTGACCTTAGATGTTCTTACAAAATGACAAGAAAAGTACAATATAAAATATTTGCAATAACTGGTAACCTTAAACTTAGCTGACTCTATAAGTTCATACAACATGACCAGAACTGTACATAATATTATATTTTGTAACTCTGTTTCAATTGAGCTCAAGGAAAAGCAGACACCTGTGCCACCTGATCCAATATCTAGCTGTCAAAACACTACAATATATATATGTTTCTTATATTGTTCTGAGGATTAATGACATTTTTGTAACAACGAAATGTTAGCAAGAAAATATTCAAGTGCTTATGTATTATATAAGCACTTGAATATTTTCTTGCTAACTTTTCATTGTAAGAAAAGTAAGTAACTATTTTGTATAGTTACTTTTTTTATCCTAAAACATTTTACCTCAGGAAAATAATAAATAGGAAAAAACATGTCCTACCTACCTAACTACCAACCTTAAAATATGAGAGCAGGTAAGAGAAGAAATGTAACAATTACTATTATTATGGAATGCCTAATGAAAGACAGATATTGGCAATATTGGCACAACAGTGGTCAGTCAATGTCCAACTCCACTGACCAGCTGTTCCTCATTAGTTGTACCCACCCAGGGCAGACCAAGCTAGAGTAAGTATGTTTCTATAGCAAAGACGTGTTCACAATTATGAGGGTTGTAGTTATTTATCTAGGTTCAAGTGTACAATTAGTTACGTAGCCAACAGCTAATAAGTGTTAAGTTTGACTAATCAAAATGAGGTTTGGCTAAACAAAATGAAAGTGGCTAATCAAAATAAAACTTTAGCAAATTTGGCTGGGAAAAAAACAACACTTAGCAAAATGGATAAGGAAAAAATTATGAGTCCAGTTTATGTTGATATATTTCAGTTTTAAACCAATATTTGTAACAATTTAGAAGTTAGATACCTTATCAAACATTGTTTAAAATGCAACTTATGTATTTTAAGTCCACATTCTGAGAACATTTAGTTAACTAGTATAGCTGTATTTTCTTTTATGAAGATCAAGGTATTAATCAATATTAATCATTTCGTGTCCCATTCCTAATCCTGATGAACTATATAAATGCCTCCTGAAACACCGCACAGGCTGGTGAACTGTTGCAGTTTGTAGGTGCCTATTTCTTGTAGGAAGTAAACAAATGGGAGTGGGTTGGTGACGTTAATTGGGGTTCAGTGATGACGTACTGGCCACACTAGCTGGGGAGGGTGATGTATGGAGGTGTTTATGGGTAGCTGTTGATGTATGTTTATATGTTTAATCCCCACCTGCCTGTAACACCAGCAACACCACCCAAGTTTGGTTCCCAGCCTATCGTATGTGAAAGCCCTAAACCTGTAGAAATGTCATGGTATAATCATGTAGCATACAAGTCTCTAAATATTCCGGTTTTCCACTCTTGTGTCATCTGGTGTAGATGCAGGACAATGTTGGTATTTTGATCACTAGCTGCCTACATAACCATAATAAAACCTGTGTTTAGTATTTAATAACATAAACTGCATTTTATTGAAATAAATGCTTTGCAGTCTGATAATTATATATTCAGAATAACAGATACATGTATTTGAAATGCTGTGTTAGCTAATGATAACTACCACAGGTATTTTGAACATTTGTGATTTGAAACAAGAAAACAAACTATGATGTCAGAACACAATATGACTTTGTAACCAAGAGACTTCATAACAACATGCTTCAATGTGGAATTAATACAATTTACAGAAACAGACACAATTTGCAGAATCCTGTTATAAGGTACTTCTGCCTAAGAGAAGCACCTTTAAATCTCCGTTCTGGCTTGCACTGTGTTATATACCCACGGATATAAGGATCATCAGATATACAGATCAGTTTCACCAGTTTGCAAAGTGTTTCTTATCATGAAAGTACACTATTTGATAATGATCCCTCTCACTAAGACCAAGATGTTGCTACTGTGAGTGCCAACCTTAAACATTACAATATTAAATTAATAAAACATTAACTAATTTATCATTAACAAATTTCAAATTTAAAGTTAAATTAATGCTCATAATAACAATGACAAACAATAACAAATATAAAGTAAATATGATAGGGAAATCAATATAGCAATAAAACATGTACCGTATAAAGTCATTTATGTCTTAAACGTGTTCATATAATCACATAAATCTTTAAGGACTTTGCACACACCAAGTAAGCAATAGAACGGTGATCCTGTTCAGTCTTGCTCAGTCTAGTTCTGCTAGGATTGACCAACTCTTGGAGACTGGTAATGTTTTAATTGTGCCTGAGATCTGCCAGTACTGCTGTTTGGCGTCATGCCAGCAGGAGTGGGCTTCTAGGAGGGTTATTTCTGTCCTAACTGGGTGCAGCATAGGTATGGAGAGGGAGTAGGTGGGAGGGTGGTGAAATGTCAGGTGGGAACCAACCTACCTACAGGTATATCATGTGAGACGGTCTCCCAGCTTGTTGTCAGTGGCAGCAGGAGGTCGCGACAGAGTATTGGATTCTGTGGAGTGCACGCCACAGTGATTGGACAAACGTTGGTATGACATCAAGAGCGCGTGTTCTGGGACTGGAATGATGTGTATTTTGGAGAATATTTCTGGATATGGATTGTTCGTGCTTTGTTTTGTGGTTTATCCAGGATGGACTGGATAACGGAAGCGTACACGTGCTAGATAATAATCATGGATTACCCCTGGTGCTGGACTGCTGTGCAGGAGATGTGTTTACACTATTCTGTAATCATTGTGGATATTCACAAGTGTTTGTGTTGGTTTTCAGACAGTCAATGGATTTATGATTGATCTACTTCCTGGATATGTTGGGTAGAGGTTTTTGAGCATTTGATTTTAAGAATGGTGCTTCACTGTCTTACTTGGGTAGTTGTTTGTCAGTAATACAATACCTTACCTCTGTGTGTTTACTTTTGTACTCTCTCAAGCAAGTGGAAATGGTGTCTTATAAAATATGTAAATGCTATGTTATCAGAATGGTTTGTTTTGCAAAGGTCCGTTATCAGTGAGTACAATTGTGTGTGTGTTTGCTAGCAAGATAGGTCTGCAGTAAGTTATGTTGGATGGTCTTATAAGGGTGTTCTCTCCTACATTAGTAGATTCATTAATTTTGCAGATGGTTATCTTTCGTCATATTGCTCTGAGTGAAGGTTCTGCGCTTGTTTTGAGTTCCCATCCTCTTATCAAGACCGTTGGATGTTCCAAAAGTATACCAGAGAATTATGATAGATATATTAAAGGTTAAAAAAAAACCCAGTTATGTCTCATGCAGTCAAAATGGTTTTCATTGTGCAAATATATAACCTTATAACCAGTGTAAAACATGTTCGTGTAGGTTCCGACATGGCAACCCGCAACGCTATCAGTGTCGCAGACAAGGACAAGGAGCGCCGCCTACAGGAGTTCGAGGAAGAGGCTGTGTCGCGAACAATGTCGACCGAGCAACTGGATGACGGCAGTGTCAGCACAACGAGCACAATGGTCAGCACACAGAGGAGCAAAGGTTTGTGGTCCGTGTGACATGGTCCTTCTTCAGTTTGGTCCAGTATGGTCCATATGACATGGCCCTTGAGAATGGTCCTTTGTGATCCATGTTAAGTGGTCCTTCTTTAGATGGGTCATTTGAAACAAAGCACACATAGTTTCTGTCTATGGTTGTCAGTATTTTATTGGCAATTAAAATTTATTTTAAAATATAAAAATCCTGTAACAATGAATAATAATAATAACTTTATTTATATACAAATATCCAAAGTGCAGCTTTGTTTACTAGTAAGCATCACAAGCACCTTATCTAGACACAGACTGGCCTACACAAGGTGACACATTATTATTGTTATTACTTGGTTAAACGTTATTCATACTTATATAGAAAATTGTACATTTTTGTACTCATGGTCTTAACATTAGCTACTTAATGCTGAAGGTTATGAAGTTAACTTGTTAAGTTAAGTTAAGTTTGTGATGTTAATCTACAATGTTTGAAGATGTTTTCTTCACTCATTGCTGATGGCGATACTGAGGAACATTACAGTACTTTAAATGTCATCGGTTAGCTAAAATACCTGTTGCAAGTCTGACATTCAGCTGGGATGTGAGTGAAGGACTCAATGGATATCAAACAGCAAGTGGGCTGACATGCCACAGAGTTGGTGTTTGACATCTGCAGTGAATGATAACCATATTATATACTGCTGGACTGACTATACTTCATTCCATATCTAACCCTCACCTCATGGCATGATATATATATGTATATTTTGTCTAAACAGGGAACAAAATAAAAAAAATTAAACACCTAATCACGTAATTGCAGATGTATATTGAGGCTGTAGTAAGAAATTAATAAGTAAACAAACACACTTTTTTAAAAGATTTATTTAACCAGTTTTTGTTTACATACTGGATACATATCTTACATTCATTATTCATCTTATAATGTTATGGTTATTTTACTTTCTTTGATTTGTTGTAGTTATTCATGATTTTTGGCATCTTAACGCATAGAGCTTAATTTGGGAAAGACTTGCACAACAAAATCAAGCTTCTTGTGAGAAAATGATGTCTGACTTTATTATTTTGACTAAAACATTTTCCGAGATGAGCTTTGGTGTTTTTTGAAGATATTGATCAGCTGTCATAACTACACAAAAAGATCACACTCACTTTAACAAAATGCACAAATGCAATGATACATTTGAGCCTTATAAATATGTACATATAAATATTTTTTATATATATAGATATAACATTCCCGTCATTGCAAGCAAGGAAGATAGATAGACCCTGGCAGCAGACTCACAAGTCAACAACAGAGTGCCACGTCAGTCTGCTGTCATCTGGTGATACGTTGCAGCAACGTCACGTCACGGCAACACCTTAGTGTACCTGGTTTGAGGTGCCAGTACGTCCGTCAGAGGAACCACAAAGAGGCACTCCGAGCCTCCACATTTCTCCCCGTCTTCCTATCAATCATCTTCCCAAGTTTCCCAGAACAGCTGGGTTGTCTTGTTGCTAGGAAACTTACTTTGGGTGGATTCCAGCTTTATAATTCACAGGTAGTTTTACAGAACTTGAAGCAATATGCAGGGGAAATGTGTAGTTTTAGTAAAATAAATTTATCATTAAATTGCGTATTTTAGAGTAAAATCAATTTAGCATAAAATAAATTATAGTAAAATGTGTCCATAGTGAACATTGTCTGGACTGCGCAGTTTGTTCATTATGACCAAGTTACTGCTATGAGCAGGTAGTGGGCATTGGAAACCAGTCAGTCAGGACTTTCAAGTGTTCACTGTAAACAGGTTTCCATTACGGAATTGTATCCGAATACTTCCCAGAATCCCAGAGAAGTCGAGATGGTGTTCGATTGCAAGGAAGTAATATGTAAAGCGCTTGGAGCAATCTTAAGGACCGGATATCGCGCTCTATTAGAACTTACAGTCGAACCTCGCTTTACGTTCACCTCTGTAATACAGCCACCTCACAATTAAGGTCACCCTAGAACGATCCCAAATTATTTCCGCGTGCAGTAAAGTACAAGATGTTAGTCCCACTAATACCTTCAGGTCAGTTTTGTCCAGTCCCGAAAGTGACCTTAAAAGTGAAATTCCACTGTACTTAAAAAGAGGAAATACCTGTCACTAGGTTGTAGAAACCAAGCTGCAGTGTTGTGTGCTTTGACCTTCCAGATGGCAAGACAACGACAGTTCGACAGACCAAGCAGGTGACGAAGGTTGGAGGCGTCGGGGGCACAGCATACGTTACCAACCGGCCTGGAGCAGGTCAGTAGAGGGGGTGCACGACAGGGTAGGAGGAATGCTAGTTGTGTGATTGTTGTGTATTTTGCATTTGTGTTGTTGTTGATGAAACGTTTTGGTTAGAACGGCTGCATCCTGTCTGTCAAATTAACATGATGTTTCTCTTTTTTCATTTGCTTCATATTTGCACAAACAAATGTAACTTTGTATTTTCCCACAAAATAAATAATAACTGCACTATACTCAATTTATATAAATTTACAAAAAAATTTGACTTATTAATGCATGATTAATACAAAATTTATATATAAAAAAACATTGGAATTATTTATGCATGATTGTTTTTGAAACTATTTGCTGCATGTAAATCCCCTCCCCTCCAAAACCCGGGCAACTCGGCCCATCGATGTGCAACTGTCGTCATTGATATCTCTCGTTTCCCGGCGACCAACAGAGGATACAGCGAGACGATTGGCCAACACATTCGCCCAGCATGGCTACCCCCAGACAAGCGGCCTCATTCGGGTGAAGACGGAATCGTGGGGTAGTCAAGACGGAGTGAAGCATCGAGCCCAGAAAGCATGCTCGTGGTCCGGAGGTACTGCACCGTGGCTCCCCCTAGTGGCTTTGTTGCACACTAACACTTAGCCGCATGTAGTCGATGGACTTTTTGTGTTTTGTTGCAGTAATAATAACAATGTACATATTTCCACCACTGGAACGATAATAGTACATGTTTCCATATGTCAGTGTACATACAGTGGTCCATATCCATCACTCATAGATATCTTGCAGATAAAAGCAAAGCACATACTTTTTAATTGTAAACATATTGTGCTGTGATTTTATGCTGAAAACCGAGAATAGAAGAGTAAACTGTCTTATTATAAATTGATTTACTATCTATATTTCTTTATTACCTGGAGTTGTTTACATTGCAGTTCCTTGTTCCTAATGACGAACATTAATACCCAAATATACCATAAGTTGGTGCAGTAAACATAGTTGTACATGTTTTAAAATAAGGGTTATTTTCTATGTCAAATATAGATGTTTTGTTTGCAATGATGAAGGGTTGTTCTGTTAAAAAGTTGAGGGCTTTTGGTGTCTGAATTGCAGCATGTGTGGGTTTTATTAGTTGTTTCTTAATTAACGTTTATCCAGTGTCCTTTATTCAGAATCTAGGCCTACAGTATAGGGTGATGTTTACACTGTGAGCCATAACACAAAAACATCCATATATTACTAGTTAGCATGAACACTCACCTTCATTCAAAATCTAGGCCTACAGTATAAGGTGATGTTTACACTGTGAGCCATAACACAAAAACATCCATATATTACTAGTTAGCATGAACACTCACCTTCATTCAAAATCTAGGCCTACAGTATAGGGTGATGTTTACACTGTGAGCCATAACACAAAAACATCCATATATTACTAGTTAGCATGAACACTCACCTTCATTCAGAATCTAGGCCTACAGTATAGGGTGATGTTTACACTGTGAGCCATAACACAAAAACATCCATATATTACTAGTTAGCATGAACACTCACCTTCATTCAAAATCTAGGCCTACAGTATAGGGTGATGTTTACACTGTGAGCCATAACACAAAAACATCCATATATTACTAGTTAGCATGAACACTCACCTTCATTCAAAATCTAGGCCTACAGTATAGGGTGATGTTTACACTGTGAGCCATAACACAAAAACATCCATATATTACTAGTTAGCATGAACACTCACCTTCATTCAAAATCTAGGCCTACAGTATAGGGTGATGTTTACACTGTGAGCCATAACACAAAAATATCCATATATTACTAGTTAGCATGAACACTCACCTTCATTCAAAATCTAGGCCTACAGTATAGGGTGATGTTTACACTGTGAGCCATAACACAAAAACATCCATATGTTACTAGTTAGCATGAACACTCACCTTCATTCAAAATCTAGGCTTACAGTATAGGGTGATGTTTACACTGTGAGCCATAACACAAAAACATCCATATATTACTAGTTAGCATGAACACTCACCTTCATTCAGAATCTAGGCCTACAGTATAGGGTGATGTTTACACTGCGAGCCATAAAACAAAAACATCCATATATTACTAGTTAGCATGAACACTCACCTTCATTCAAAATCTAGGCCTACAGTATAGGGTGATGTTTACACTGTGAGCCATAACACAAAAACATCCATATATTACTAGTTAGCATGAACACTCACCTTCATTCAAAATCTAGGCCTACAGTATAGGGTGATGTTTACACTGTGAGCCATAACACAAAAACATCCATATATTACTAGTTAGCATGAACACTCACCTTCATTCAAAATCTAGGCCTACAGTATAGGGTGATGTTTACACTGTGAGCCATAACACAAAAACATCCATATATTACTAGTTAGCATGAACACTCACCTTCATTCAAAATCTAGGCCTACAGTATAGGGTGATGTTTACACTGTGAGCCATAACACAAAAACATCCATATATTACTAGTTAGCATGAACACTCACCTTCATTCAAAATCTAGGCTTACAGTTTAGGGTGATGTTTACACTGTGAGCCATAACACAAAAACATCCATATATTACTAGTTAGCATGAACACTCACCATCATTCAAAATGGGCTACCTGTTCACTAAATTATTTAAACCAAGCCGTAGTTGGTAGAAAAACATTTACAACAATATGGAAATTCTAGAATCTAGGTATGGATGAGAAATATCAACCATCGCTTTATCAAGGTAATGGTAAAATGTGTTCAAACTCTATAGTGGTGTTAGAGACTAAATATAGAGGTGTGCGCCCTATTGCTTGGGTGTTTTCAACCCTTAGATCTAGTATATAGGACATAATATGATAGGCAGAAGTAGGTGTGCATTAGATTTTATTTATTTATAAATTAAGCGTTTTAGGACAAAACGCAATAAATGCCATTTTTGAAATTTTGCCCAAACCAGGACTAAACGTTTGTTTAAACACATGTTGAGCTAGAACACTATCTAATTTATAAAAATTGCAATAAATCCTCAAAACACAATATATCCACGTTCAGCCAATCAGCACCGCACGTGCAGCTACGCAGAGTGACGGCGCACCCTGTATGAATATACAGTGTTTTGATAACAAAATCATTTAAAATAACATCTTCATAACAAATGTACAATAAATATTTCAGAGGTTGCCACCATTTACTGTGATTCTGGATTCTAAATATATATATATCAACTTAATTTACAACTTGTATCTTTGAGGATGGAGCACAAAAGTGACTTTTTCTGAAAACGAAGAAAATGGATTTATCGCGTTTTGCCCTGAAATCCTTCAAATGTTGATCGCAGTCATTACTATTTTACTGCATTACAAATATCTCTGCAGACACACAGCCACAGTGCAATGTTTCATGTATTGTACATTTTCTGTTGTACAATAAAATATTCACAACTATTAGGAACAGTGTTTGACAAATACTTATACATCAGGCTAACTTCTCGGAAAGTTTTCAGCTGTACATTTGGAGTGCACAAGGTAGCCATTCACATACCTTTATCATAGCCAGTCAATCATTCACACAGCCAAGTGGTGTGGAATAATAATAACAATACTTTATATGTAGTGCTTTTTAGTTCAAAGTTTAGCAATTAAAGCTTTTCACAATGCTTAATAATTAAAATACCTGAAGATTAAATGCATACATATTTGGTAAAACAGACCTAATGAATACAACATTTTAAGTGTTAAAATGCTTTTGAAAACAATAAATAAATAAAACCAATATTGTAAAATATAAAGCAATGTCACCTACATGTGGACAAGAAGTGTGCATCAAGTCAAGTAATGATGGCAAAATAACTTGGTACAGTGCAACGACATTACTAAGGTCACTATTGGGACTGGACAGAAGTGACCTGAATAGCGAGGTGACCATATTAGTGATAATTTACTGTTAGTGAAATAATTTAGGACTATACTAGAGTGACCTTAACTGTGAGGTGGCTGTATTACTGATGTACTGTAAATCAAGATTTGACTCTATAATTTATAGTGATTTCTATGGGAGTGGTCAGTTTGGAGGATGACCGTGTGCTTCTGTCTATAGGTCGGTCAGGGCCGCGCGGTGCCATGGCGGCCTTCCAAAACATGGATGCAGCCAACGGACCAGCCGGAAAACCAAAGTAAGCTTTCACTTCATCTATGTTCAAGAACTGCAATTTTTTTATTGGAAAGATATATATGATGAGCCACAGTGGTTTGAACCGTAAGGTACAATTAATAAAACTGGGGAAACTCCAAAATACATTTGCAGCAGTGAAAGTAATGTTTTTCATGTTTGTGTTTTTAAATGTAACAAAACATTTGCTACCAGTTTAAATAACGCAGTTTTAAATTGTTATGTTGAAACATGCTTTTATTATTCATGTGTGGTGGATTAAATAGTACGTGATTTGAAATGTAAATATCTGCTTTGATAACGTCTGCCTTGAAACTTGAATTCTTCGGTTGGGTCAGCTTAACCACCTGTAACTTACACAGACGACAAAGATGTTGCAAAACTGGAATGTTGACCTTTAACTTGATATTCATAACTTCGTACAAACAAACTATGATGTTTTAACTATTTTTGGTTTCACTTTCAGTATTGGTGGAGGCCGGGTTGGAGTGCAGCGAAGTGCCAGTACAGTCAAACAGATGCTGCTCGACTGGTGCCGCTCAGTGACAAGGGGCTACGAAGTATGTATTACACACATATGAAGACATTGAATACGATAAATGTGCACAACAAAAATAAAAAATCCTTGTATGTTACACGGAAGTTCGGGTCTTCACATAATGAAGAAGGAGAAGATACAAATTTTGAAACACTTTCTTTTCGAAGCATTCATTTTGAACGGTTTTAATTCCTATACACTTTCTATTTCACTTTCATAGAAATATATTGTAATTACACTTTTGTTTTTCCTATATACCTTATTTGTATAGAGATATCTTCAAGATAGATTAACCTGTTTTCTATAATCATATAATGTATTTATATCTTGACTGGAGTATCAAACACACGCCAGTATTTTCATGTATGTATGCATGCAGTTAGATCCAAACAAAATATTGACTTACTCACTTTACTTACTTACTATTGTGTTGTTTCCAGAATGTGGACATCACAAACTTCTCAAGTAGTTGGAACAATGGCATGGCCTTCTGTGCGCTCATCCACCATTTCTTCCCCAATGCATTCGAGTACTCGAAACTCAACCCAAAGAACCGGCGCTTCAATTTTACGCTCGGTTTCGAAGTTGCTGAGTAAGTAACTGATGAATTTCACAAAATGATCTATGATATTAATGTGCAAACTTTGTATCATTGCAAGTGCAAATCGTCCGATGAGCCTCTTTCTACGTTCATTCATGTCCACGGACTGTTGGCCTCTGATGTGCTAATCAGCGACGTATTTCAGAAAACATAATGATTGCTATTGAGAGTTATTACAAAGAATTATAAGAAACGTCCCTTAGATTACCTTCAAAGTTAATGTCAACGTGTAGTTCAGTTGTCAAAAGATTAGTTTTGTAATCGCGCTGAAGTACAACAAAGTATTACCAAAATCAACAAGACACCAAAGTCTGACATTATTCCATGAACAGGCACTTATAAGTACAACAAAGTATTACCAAAAACAACAAGACAACATAGTCTGACATTATTCCATGAACAGGCACTTATAAGTACAACGAAGTATTATCAAAATCAACAAGACACCATAGTCTGACATGATTCCATGAACAGGCACTTATAAGTACAACAAAGTATTACCAAAATCAACAAGACACCATAGTCTGACATGATTCCATGAACAGGCACTTATAAGTACAACAAAGTATTACCAAAAACAACAAGACACCGTAGTGTGACATTATTCTATGAACAGGCACTTATAAGTACAACAAAATATCAAAATCAACAAGACACCATAGTCTGACATGATTCCATGAACAGGCACTTATAAGTACAACAAAGTATTACCAAAATCAACAAGACACCATAGTCTGACATGATTCCATGAACAGGCACTTATAAGTACAACAAAGTATTACCAAAAACAACAAGACACCGTAGTGTGACATTATTCTATGAACAGGCACTTATAAGTACAACAAAATATTACCAAAATCAACAAGACACCATAGTCTGACATTATTCCATGAACAGGCACTTATAAGTACAACAAAGTATTACCAAAAACAACAAGACACCGTAGTGTGACATTATTCTATGAACAGGCACTTGTAAGTACAACAAAATATTACCAAAATCAACAAGACACCATAGTCTGACATTATTCCATGAACAAGCACTTATAAGTACAAGAAAGGAAAGTTTAACACTTACAGTTGCAAAGTTGTGGAATAATCTACCAGAAAAGGTAACAACTGCACCTAGCATTTTAAAAACAACGTAGATAAGCATCAGAACACTGACATGTCTATAAATATTTGGCTACCTTCCAAAGAAGTCGTAGTACATTTCAAGGGAACTATGTAGATCTAACCACCTAGGCCACACTTACATTTAAAAAGAATCTAAGTAAGCGTAAGTAAAGTAAACCTAAGTAAAATTTTAAGAAACCTGGTCATTTTCTAATGTCTACAAATGTTCGCCATGTTACAGGAAGTTTGCCGGCATTGCGCCTCTCCTTGACGTCGAGGACATGGTACGCATGAAGAACCCGGACTGGAAGTGTGTCTTCACCACGGTGCAGTCCTACTACCGCTGGTACCGCTCGCAGGAGAACAAGAAGGAGGGAGCAGTAACGTCACTGTCACCCGCGTCCACTCCCGTAGTGGCAGCGCAGTAGATGTCGACGTTCGTCGTTGCTCGCGGAAGCCGCATCTCTGTGTTCAGCAGACCAGGCAAACAACGGACTCTCGAAGCCAATTTGGAACGTTCGCGTGGTGCCAGTTTATCTACACTGAATGCTTGTCGTTACTTTTTGCGATCGTATCTGTGAGGCGATCGCGGAATTCGCTGCCGATTTGTAATAATGTTTGTTATCGGTTGTTGGCGTATTGGATATCTGGTGAAGATGTTAATTGCAGAACAGCTAACGATTACGCTGTTGTAGCGTTGGGATGCCTTTTCTGCGAAGTCCTATTTAAGATTTTTTCGTGAAGGCTGACTTGGTTTTGAGCCGGAACTCTAACATGCGGGCGTATGCAAACCCGTGTATGCTGGGAGTTGTTTTCGGTATATAATCGATATTTTCTGGATAGTCGGTGCTGTGTATGAAAAAAGTGTATTTTACCGGTAGCAAGGATCCGGTCATAGCTTTCAGCATAAGTTGGTATAGCATTCACTTGACTTACGTGAGTTGTTTGTTTGTGACGGTGTCGTTGTCTTTAAGAGAACGTTATAGTTAAGTTGAGTTTTGCCTCTGTGCCTTGAGTTGCCTTCTGCCATAGCCGGCAGCGTATTTATGTAAGAAGTTTTCACTGGCAGCGAATTTGTGATCCAAGTCATAGCTCACACGGCTTTTCGAGTAGCCCAGTGACGGAGCTATAGCTTGGAGGGATTAATAAAATGCATTTAAGTGTGTTTGAGAAAACATCGGAGAACGTCGTGTGCGAATTGGCATCAATCTTGCAAAAGGAATACCATCGGACATGACATGGAGGCGATCCACAGACATGTTGGCTGATTAAGAACTGCGGACGATTTGTTGAATTTTATCCGTCGTTGTGTTGCTAGGAGTGAATGAGCTGTTTCTAGTTACATAGTACTAAGATGTTTGTATCATATTTGCACCGATTGCGTCGTTTCTAGTGCAATATTTTGCCGATTTGCTGATGACATATATATGCTTATTGAAAGCTTTCTCAATCGGTAACATGGTATGTTGTTTTTGTAGAATGCATTATTATATATTCAAATTATTATGCAGTATGTACACAACGAATAAATTACGATATGTTTACAACGTCGTGTTTGATTTGATCGTGGTTGAAATAACATGTAACTCTCGTCGTATACAAATTCTAATACTATATATGACTATGAGTCGGGCTTTAACAAAAAATTATTCGGAAATTCAAGGGTTTATAAGCGGAGAATGTTGGTGCCTATATGGCGTTAGCGATTGGTCTTCAAGGGTCGCTGTCGTCGTTGCCCAGTCTCTCCTCTCTATGTCAGAAACAGTGTCACGTGTTTTTAATTAACCTTCAAGCTTACGAGTGAAAAGGGTCGCCAAACTGGATGGGTAAATTAGTCATCAGGCGGCTATCGATAGAATCACATAGTAGACTGGGAAGGGGCCTTATTTGTAGACAGAGTCGGACTGGAAAATAAGATGCATCTAAAAAGCGGTCTGGATAAAAAAAATCATGATGAGATCCGGTACCGATTCTCATATCTACGATGATCTCCGAAAGAGCCGCAGCCGCAGGAACACAGTAGCGTGATTCGTCTGTGCAGAATTACCACTGTGTCACTATTTAGTGGTAGTCGAGAGCAATCGAAACGTCACGAGATATAATAATTTAATTTAATTCTTTATTTCCAATTGAACAACATTTATAACAAAGTAGGTGTATACACCACACGTGCATTTGTTAAATTTCTGAAGTTCAAATGGAAAGGGAGAAAGTTGAAGCATATTGCTTATTAGCACTTCCCCGCAAACATCAATGTGTAATATGACAATATAAGTTATATAACATGCATGCAATGGCATCATATTTACAGTATACATGAATGTTTACTATAATTTTTGTAATATAAGGGAAACCGACTCTGAAAAAAATAGAAACATTAGTCTGCTCAAATGAAAAATCTCAGTATATACTCACATGTATCAGTAATTTTATTTCCTTTTTATAAGGAAAATATCACAATCCATCACCAATATGTTGCCTTCCAATATCTTACAAATACAAGGAACATAAAATTGGAAAACGTAGAGCCTAGCAATGGTAGACAGGGAGGCACACAGAAAGAAGACGTGTCAAGGAAGTTCTACGGAGAAGAAAAAAAAAGGCAACAACAAACCGAGACGAAGGGAATTACGAATTTATTCACGTGTAGAATGATATTCTACCAGAGCGTCAGTAGAACCGATGAAGCCAGCTTGATGAGATTGGGAAATAATCTATAGGTAGGCCTACCTACACATTTAATTTTGGATATGTAAGAAGTTTAGTAAATAAAAATTGACAATCTTGTAGGATTTCAGTAGTCACATGTTTCAAAGATATCGTCTGGTCGGATCGAGCGAGAATGTTAGTGTATATCGGCCTTGACACGTTTAGCGGATAAATGAATAAAGGCCGGGATACACTGGCACTTTTATCTCCAAACCAAACCAAACAAGACCAAACCAGACTCACCCCGACTGCAGTGTACACGCTACTGATAACGACTGCGCTAGACTCGAAGCCGGCGTGACGTCATAATCACGTAAACTTGAAAACTAAACAGGCTGACCAAAATACAGAAGGGAATAAGGTAAACCCAGGAATTAATTGTTCGCATCAGTAGTCACATTGAATCGGTTATATTTATTACCGCGTTTGTCGGTTATTGAAATATTTATGTTTCAAATTAAATATACGCCAGAAGAAGAAACTTGAATGGTGACATTGTATACAGAGAAGCCACTTGAGCAACATTAGGTCGTGATTCCATCAGACAAAACGCCGAAACGTGCACCCAAGAATCTTCC
The DNA here is from genome assembly GCA_020002185.1 of Paraescarpia echinospica. Taxonomy (NCBI): domain Eukaryota; kingdom Metazoa; phylum Annelida; class Polychaeta; order Sabellida; family Siboglinidae; genus Paraescarpia; species Paraescarpia echinospica. The sequence continues at coordinate 56,657,956 of CM034539.1, read as the reverse complement.
GAAAAGTCTTCCGGAAGTTCGCATTGACGCATGCGTAGATGAGGGGATTTAGCGTCGAGTTGATGTATCCCGTCCAGATGGCGCCAGTGATCAGACTCGACGGGAACCCACAACGACGGCAAATGGGACGCAATATGTAGATGCAATAGAACGGCGACCAACATACGATGACCGTCAACCCTATGACAACCAGCGACACCATCGACCGGACATGGCTGCGGGCTGCGCGCGCAGCCCTCCATTGCGTCGCGTACGACTCGGTCGCGCGCGGGCAACTCTCCGCGGTCGATATGGCGAACACGCGCATGCGCATTGAACCGCTTCCGTCGACTTCCGGCGTCGTGGATATTTTTAAAATGGAGTCTCCTCGGTGACGCGGTTTTGCAATCCACGCGTCCGGTCTTAATTCTGATTGGCTGGCTGGAACGAGCGATCGGGGGTGTGACATCAGCTGTTGCTCGATACAAACACGACGACGTCTGCGCAATTTCCAGCAGGTAGTGCAAGTGACAAACGTCATAACTGCAATAGGAATGAAGTAAGTCACCGAAGCACTGTACAAAACGACACCAACGTCGGAGTGAATCACGCAACTGCCAACGGCCGCGTCTTCGCCGTCGTTCAACAACCAGGTCACCGGCAGGGGCGCGCTGGTGCCGATCGCGACGCTCCATGCGACCGCAATGAGTAGAACAGCTTTTCGACGGGTCTTCTTGCACTGGACAAACGCCAGGGGGTGTGTCACTGCGCAGTAGCGCAGTGTCCCGATGACGCAGATGTTTAGGATGGAACTGCTGTGAACAAGAACGACAGATTAGTGTTCTATGTGACGTCAACGACAAGAACAATTAAAGATTACAGCAATCACAGTGCAGGTAGTCGTTGTAAAATGTCGTATGCTGTCGCCGGGTGAGATTGCACAGGCTTCAAGATACGATCATATCGAACATGAAATACTGTGATAATTATAACACATGTTATAGTATATAACGCTAGCCATGCAGTTGTAATAAACCCTGCCACAAACCCATGACGACAGTTGGTCTGAAACTACGATGGACCACTATCTCGATTCAGAGGTTTCCAAGTGCATCAGTACAAAAAGAATAGACGGCAAGAGGAACCACTCAGCCTAAATACTGGTCGAAAAGTGAAGCCACGCAATTAGTGGCGCCACTAGGCGGCGAGATAGGAGAACTACGCAATGGCGATAACATCTCAATAATGTCGCACGCCTATTTCACTAAAACAGCGCTCATATAATTATGTATGTGCGTTCGCATGTGTACACTTGTTCAAAAACACATAATTTGTTTAGAAAAAAGTATTGTCGAAGTTACTGGGCGCAGATCTATGTCAACTGCAGCTTGGTGCAGCGCACAGAATTGTTCAAACTATAGAAATCAATGTCCAGAGAAGGTCTTTCTTTCCAAACGATGCCGAAATGTACATATAATTGAACATGGTTGTGTCATAATTCACTCTTGACATTCATTATATTTTATAACTGATAAAATAAATAAACAAATTTCCTCGCTCAACGCCCCCATCCTACGGCTATACACCAGGCAATAATCGATTTAGTCGAGAATAGAGTCCCTGTACAGACAATAAAGGGACCGTAGTCGAGAAAAATTGAATATACACCTACATGTCGAAAGACAGGAATTAATTATTGGATTGTTTTATATACCAAATCGTAAAGGATTCTTGTCCGTTTGAAAGAGCGGCACCGCTTTCAGTATTCTACAATTTGAATGTAAGAACGGAACAGAAATGGAGTAGAAACGTCTCTCGCATTTTAGCTTACCACTAGAGTTGTAAATAATGAGTCACTGGTACAGGTGTATATAGGAACAAAATGTATTTGCATGAATGCAAGTTGCAAATCGTTTAAATCAGTTGTAACGGATCGTCGTTCGTTTGGAATAGCGGCACTGTTTGTCAACATCCTCGTAACACCAGTCGGACTCGGAGAACACAGACCATTATGTAGGCTTTTGCATATCACAAAAGCCCAAAATAGTGTACGTACACTACAGACAAAACTTGCTATTTTCTATTCCTCTGCAATGGCTACATATAGGTGAACAATCAATTATTCTCGACTAAAACGATTACTACGTAACAGTACGTTGGGCCCGTTGAGCAAGTGAATTCTTCAATTGATTTCATCAATTATAATTTATCAAGAATGTCAACAGTGAATTATAACACAACCATGCTCAATAATACGTACCTTTCAGCATCTTTTGAAAATGAAACTTCTCCGGTCAAGCATTTCTAGAGTTTGAACAATTCGGTGCGTTGCACTAAGCTGTGCTGTCGCGGCGCCATCTTGTAGTTCTCCTAGCTCGCCGCCGGAGGCCGCTGCTGCATGGCGGCTTAACAAAAAACAGCGAAGTGGGTCCTCTTGCCTTCTATTCGTTTTGGTCAGTATCACATTGTGTGGTATAAATCAATAAATTAATGTGGGGGCCTATATAATGATTATGTCATGCCATTGGCAGACGATATAACAAGCGAGGTGTTGCGGATGATACAAAATTGTTTAGAAGAATTAAACATGATGAAGATAGACAGCATTTACAAGTTGATCTTGACAGGTTGATGAAATGGTCTGAAAAATGGCAAATGTTGTTCAATTTTGGGAAATGTAAATGCCTCCACACAGGAAATGGGAACGAAGATGTACAATATAAAATGGGGGGTACTGTACTAAGTACTACTGTAAAAGAAAAGGACTTAGGGCTGATCATTAGTGCTGATATGAAGGTTTCAGAACAGTGCGGTATTGCAGCTTCAAAGGGAAATCAAATCCTTGGATTAATTTGGCGAAACATAACGTATAAGGAAAAAGAGCTAATGATACCGCTGTACAAAACAATATTTAGGCCTCATTTAAAATATTGTATTCAAGCGTGGAGGCCATATCGCAGGAAGGACATAGATACGCTAGAAAGAGTGCAGAGGAGAGCAACTAAAATGATACAAAAACCGAGGGATCTTAGTTACGAAATACGCTTAACAAATGTGGTTTAACAACACTAGAGACCAGGAGATTGAGAGGAGATCAGATAGAAGTGTTTAAAATATTGAATTGTTATAAAAATATTGATAGAAATATTTTTTTCAGTTAAGAAAGATAGAAGGACCAGAGGACATGAAGTTACATTAGTAAAGGAGCAGTGTAGATTAGATATAAGAAAGTTTTCATTCTCACAAAGGACTGTATATTATTGGAACATATTATCTCCTGATTGCGTTGATGCTAGTAGCGTGAATGTGTTTAAAAATAAAATCGACACATACCTTAAAAGGCGGGATACACGTAGATAAAAAGTACTGGACTCTCGATAAGCCAAAAGGCTACCTTGTCTACCTGCCATCTAGATTAAATTTTCTGGATGGCAATCTTATTAAATCTTGTTAAATATGTAGCTGCCGCGAGTAGTGTAGTATTACAGTTATGTTCTACTACTGATGGTTCGACAGGATGCACACGTTGTGTGATATAAATAAAAACGTATTTAATGTATGTGACATAATAATAAAACAACAAGTAAGTTCTTATATAGCGCAGTATCCAGTCCTCAGGACTGCTCAAAGCGCTTTACACTTTACTCCCTAACATACCTATTCAATCGAACACCACCTCGACTTCTCTGGGAAGCATTTAGCCATGCTGCAATTAATGCGCGAATAATATCGGTACACAAATATCCACCACTGTCTATAGGCAGGTACTCATTAATATAGCTGAGTGAACTGAAGCAACGTAGAGTAAACGAACTTTACTAAGGTTCGACACTGCCGCACAGGAATCGAACCCGGGTTCTCTCAGTCGAAAGTCCGAAGCTCTTACCGCTGCGCTACTGAGCTCCACATAGACGTCAGAGGTAGTATAGTACTACTTGTATTACTATCGTTGACGCGAAGGGTAGAGACGAGACACACTTACCTGCAGCAGACAGCATCGAGGAACTGCCACACGATGCACATCCGGTAACCGAACATCCACCTTCCGGTCACGTCATATACGAGAGTGAGCGGCATCACGCACACACCAACCGTCAGATCAGCCAGCGCAAGACTCAGAAAGAAACAGTTGTTGAACGTCCGGAGACTTCGGTCGATGGCGAAGGCGACGACAACGAAAAGGTTGCCGGCGATGGTGCAGGCCGTGAGCACGGACAGGAGGGCTCCGACGGCGTAGAAACTCGCCGGAGAGAGGCCTCGGTCAGGCACGAAGTGCGGGCTGCGGATGTCGTTAGGGTGAGTGTGGTTCATCGTGTCGTTAGACGAAAGTCTGTTAAGTTGCAAAATTGCACAATCGTGTTTTGTACCTTTTGGATTCCGGTGATTATAAGCATTGAAATGGTACATACATTTTTTTAATATATATTCAATACGTTTTCATGTATTGCTAAAAATTAAGCAAACTTGAAAAAACCCGACGTGTTGAAAAAGAAGGTTTAAAATGGGTTGCGTGAAGAAAAAAACAATTCCCACATCAGCAATACATTTAGTATTTTATTAAATTTGGATTGCTTGTCGAGGAAAATAAATCGGAAATTGAAAGATATCGAATGCAAGGTAATTATGAAGGTATGCATTTCTGTCAAAATCACCAAATTTATGGGACATGACCTACGCAGCTATTTTTGGTTAGCGTGCGGAACAGACCCGTGCGACTTCATTACCCAGTTCGCTGTGACACTTCACATATTACGCCTATCCATTAATACGATACATTTGGATCGTTGTAACTGTATCTCCTTCCAGACACCGATGTCCACTCACCCGCTAAGCCATCCCATCGGCTTCTCACCAACCAATTAATCTTTCATAAAACACAACGATACTTATTTACAGTTATTTACATTAACGTTATTTACCAGTATATCCTTTCCTACAGGGCATTTATCCTACAGGGCATTTATCCTAGTGGCAGTATTGAATGGTGATCAGTTCATCACATAGCGCCAGTGTAAACGATATTGGTTGGTTTGTTATCCCCAAGGGTTGGTGTAAGTAGTGAACCTCTCTCCTCCAGAGGGTGTCAATGTGGAACGAGGTTTAAACGATTAAAATACTGCAGGTTTGAGATAACTGCTGCCCTTAGCTTCCTGCTCCATAGAGGTGAGTGTAAGCTAGTTCACGTTATTCAGTTTTGGTGAACCTGTGCATACAGCGAAGTAGCCGTCTGTGTTTCAGTTAGGAACAAAATGCTTCTCGCGTAATACATAAACAAACAATCCACTCACCATTCGAACAGTTCGCATAATTCACAACGACGTTATCAATGGAGCAGCATGGTCGTCACTGATAGACAACAGATGTGCAATGCGCATCGTCTATAGGGTACGTTATGAACCCACAAAAGTATGGGATATCAGAGCGAGTCCTCTGGTCAATAGTTTGACACAATTTGTTGGAGGACTGTAGCTAATATACGGAAGTAATGGTGTGGTAGCAGACCCGTACGTTGTTTCAATCAAGACCACAAATGGGAAGAAATACAACGTAAATACTGTCACGTGGTTGGGAGGGTGGTTCCGGGTAACATAATGGACAAAGCCGCTTTAAAAGGCTCATTTTAACGCAAAAGGAATAATATGGAAAGGTTGACTACGTTATCTGGGATTTCATTAAGCGGAATTTATACTACACTTACTTTGCGGAAGAGGTTCGTGTGGTACGGCTATCTTCATTGTTGTGTCGAACCGCCGTCTTGTGGTTTATTGTCGCAATATTGGTGCACCGTCGAGTACCACGCCGAGCTGCCCCCGTGGAAGGTCGGTGTACGAGTGACGAGGCACCGAACCGAACTAGGTAGAGCGATCGATTAAGGAACCATGGTCGGGTTCACTGAATAGGACGTGTCTTTTATCTGTGTATCAAGGCGCGTTGTGTAATTGCCTTCATCAGTGTGTAACGTGTGTAATGTGTAGCGTTAAATATAGTACATAACGTGTGGAGCTATTGCGCGTGCGCGAACAAAAACCGGAAAACAAGGGCACACCTTGACGGTTTCAGAGATGTTTACATGTTGGATCGTTGGCGATAAATGCTGTTGTATTCTTGTATTCTATGTCGCCAATATAACATTGAGTGCCCAACATCGTTAATAAGCATTGCAGTTATGGGACTAGCGACATTGATTCAAGCTACGCTCACTGACAGCACACGCGGGGTGTTTATTTCTCCCCTTGCCCAAAACTGGCAAAAGCAGGCACACTTCGAAATTATAAACTAAAGTGTAGCCCTGTATTAATATAGTTGTAGTTGTACCTTTTTAGTTGTAGTAAGTCTGCGGGAAGGCTTCACTAACTTACAACCAGCGCCTGGCTCCTGAAACCTAGGGACAATTGATTGATGAACATTTAAGTTTGCATATTCATTTCATTGCTCGTCCTAAATTCGTGCACCGTGCAATTCAATGTCCCCTTGGTCTTGGACGTTGTCTAGTTTTTCTGTTTGATTGTTTCGGTGAAAGCGCACAGCTGACAGCTACAACTGCTAATAAACCTGGTTGGTGTGCCATTATTCAGTGCAAGTTTTAGGTTTGAAAAAAATTACAATATGTACAGCGTTGCAACGGAATTCCGAATAAAATCGCCTGAAACCAGTGAGGCTGCAGCGTCAATGGGCGCTTATTACAAGTCGTTGAAGTTGCAAATAAATATGTATTATTCCAAAAATGTTCCATTTGTTGACATCCTTACCACAGCGTGGCCTACTCTATTAATGAGCTAATTTGTTATACTACGTCCATGATGTATTGTATTGATGTAATGGCCTATTTGTTTTAATTTAGTATGGTATGTGTTGCTATCGAATTCATATTAGTATAGGGGTTATACAAAGTTGACAAACTGTTGACAACACTAATTATTGTGAACTTACAATAAAGTAACTGGTTGGTATTGACAGCCTTATTATGTATACTTAATTCACAATTGCACATAATACCAGAACTATTACACCTTTCAACTGAATATGAACAACGTTTATTTGTGTTAGATAATGTTAATTATTTCACAATTAAGACAACTTTTCAACAATTTGTTTGTTTTCAACCGATGACATAACTAAATAATTAGTAATTTAGAATATTGATTCTTCACACGAAGCTTTCATCAGATTTGTGTAAAAACAACATATATTAATGTAATTTAAGAGAGTAAGCCTATACACACACACGCACGCACGCACACACACATACTCGCACTTAATAATAATAATAAACTGCTAATTGTATAATGCCGTGTATCCAGATAAAAAATATGTCCATATTAAAATGTCAGTGGTAAGACATAATCACTAACACAGCAGTTTAAGAAAGAATCAAAATATAATATGCAATATAAAATATACCTTTGTAAAGAAATAGCTTACGTTATGTGAAATAAAGTATGGGACACATAAGTATATACAGCTGTACTGACTAACGTATTTAACTAGTATAATATAATTGTTTTGTTTATGCAGCACCAAATCCATTAATGTCCGTAGTGCTGTATATAAAACTAATAGATAACACACACAATTAGTCACTGCTTTAAAATAAATAATACAAATACATAATTAAAATGCAAAAACATCACGTTGGTGGGTGACAGTATGTATTATATAAGTATCAGGCATACTTATTGAAAATACAAATTGCTGGTTATATTGTTGTTGCAAGCATAACTAAACTAGACAACCATTTTTCTGACAGTTTCAAACAAACTTCGCTCGAAGGAAGGCCGCGATATTGCAGCCATGCACATACATGCGTACATACATACATACATACTTACATACATACATGCATACATGCATACATACATATACATACACGCATACACGCTTAAACGCATACATACACACGCGCACGTCCCCGCGCACGCACACAGACACACACAGGCACACACACACACACACACACACACACACACACACACACACACACACACACACACACACACACACACACACACACACACACACACACACATATACACACACACGTCCAAACGAATGCAATGAACCAGCTTCAAAACCCAATCAGCCGTCACTGCGGCTAATCTATTTACCTGCATCAATCTCTCATATACATATTCATTACGACGGATAGCAACTGCCCAGACAGATCTTTGCCGACTGCTTCTTGTACAACAACACTGTCCTCGTGGCGCTGAAGTATGATATGGGTGATGACCGTAAGTAATTAAGCGCAGGGTAATTAATCTAACAGCATCAATGTTACGACCATAAGCGGCTGTTCTTGATTAAATATAGTGCTGTGTTTACGACGAAAATCACGTCGAAGTCATTGGTTTGGACCCTGATTTATCGACAATGTGTGTGTGAGTGTGTGGTTATGTTTAGGTAGACTTCGCCTCCCATGTGTCAGGTTCACTCGATTCCTCGGCAATATGTGCATGAGTGTGTGGTTATGTTTAGGTAGGCTTCACCTCCCATGTGCCAGATTCATTCGATTCCTCAACAATTTATGTATATGAGTGTTTGGTTATGTTTAGGTAGGCTTCGCCTCCGAGGTGCCTGGTTCATTCGATTCTTCAACAGTGTGTGTACATGGGTGTATGGTTATGTTTAGGTAGGCTTCGCCTCCCATGTGCCAGTTTCACTCGATTCCTCAACAATACGTGTATATGAGTGTGTGGTTATATTTAGGTAGGCTCCGCCTCCGAGGTGCCAGGTTCATTCGATTCCTCAACAATACGTGTATATGAGTGTATGGTTATGTTTAGGTAAGCTTGGCCTCCCATGTGCCAGTTTCACTCGATTCCTCAACAATACGTGTATATGAGTGTATGGTTATGTTTAGGTAGGCTTCGTTTCCGAGGTGCCAGGTTCATTCGATTCCTCAACAGTGTGTGTATATGAGTGTATGGTTATGTTTAGGTAAGCTTGGCCTCCCATGTGCCAGGTTCACTTTATTCCTTGACAATGTGTGTATATGAGTGTGTGGTTATGTTTAGGTAGACTTCGCCTCCGAGGTGCCAGGTTCATTTGATTCAATGACAATGTGTGCATGAGTGTGTGGTTATGTTTAGGCAGAGCTGTAACAAGTACATTTATTTTGTACTTGAGTAAAAGTACAAGTAACTCTGGAAAAAGCTACTCAAGTAAAAGTAAAAGTACTTTTTGAAAAATGTACTTAAAATACAAGTAAAAAGTAAACAAATGTACTTGAAGTAAATGCAAAAGTACTGTTCTAAAAAACTTTTGACATGGTCACCCATCGCAAACAAACAAGTAAATTCAGTAGTGTGCAAAACAAACACCTTATTGAACAGGACAGGATCCTCAGCAGGATACAGTGACAGACTGGCTCCTCAAACAAACGCCTTGTTGAGCTTGAGCATCTATTTATAGATATATAGTGGCGGAAACCAGTTCCGGGTCATTATCGTTCGTTAGTAATATTTTTGGGGTTCCAAATTTGTATCGCATAAATTATGGATACTTCTTTACATTTATGAAAAGTACATACATTTGTACTTCGTTACAAGTAAAAGTACTCCTAAAAATGTACTTCGTTACTCACGAAAAGTAAACTTTTCTACTCAAGTACAGTAACGAAGTACTTGTACTTCGTTACGTCCCAGCTCTGTGTTTAGGTAGGCTTCGCCTCCCAGGTGCCAGGTTCACTCGTGTCTTTCTACGTTCATTCGCTTCGTTGGATCTTTGTCTTCGGATATACTAATTTGACGTTTATTTCATAAACACAAGGCAGGGGGAACAGAGTTATTTACGTGCCTTTGCTGCTTGCTCATTCTGCTAGTACACCCACCTATCGAAGAGCGATAGGAACTTTCACTATCGGCCTCATGACGGCCACTGGGGTCAAACATTACTGGCTTCAACCATTCGTCTCCAGATTCCTCTGTCTGTCATTGCCGTCTTCAGCTCCTCCGTCTCTAGACCCACATCTTCCATTAAGCAGTCGATGTAAGTTGCTGGTCTTCCCGCCTTGGTTCTTTCATGTGTCGGTTGACACAAGATGGTCTTAGATGCCGTTTCATGTGTGTAGCAGTGTCCAGCAAATCTCAATCGCTTTCTTCTTATTTTATCAGTGACTACATATTCCACTGTATAGTTTTATGTTAGTCAAAAGCTGCTGCCAGTGGATGTTTAATGCAACTCGTAGCAGTCTTGTACAATATCCATCTAGTTGTTTATCAAATGAAAATATTGGGTGACGAGCAACTCATCAGAGGGCGCTATTGTGTTGCCACAGCAGATATAAAATGGTCAGCGGTGTTGATATAGACAAGTGAGTTTGATTCGTCGATAATGTTTAAGAAAATGAAATTGTATACTAATCGTCTGAGTGTGATCGATCTTCGTCATTAGTTCGCCAATCTCCCGCCAGAATCTATAACGGAATTATAAATATTGTGCTTCTTGTTCATCAATAGGCAGTGGCTGGTTGTCAAACCGTCAATAATTAATTATAAAAAAGGGTGTCCAGGAAATGTCATCAAATCATTTGAATTTCTTGTAAACGCATAATGCAAACTGACCCGCAGCACATACACCCGCACACCCACACACACACTCATACACACAGGCACGCACACGCGCGCACACGCACGCACACACACACGCACGCACGCAGACACTCACGTTATATCAACAATCCATAAGCATGTATTTGTTGCGATTTCCACAATTTTATTCCGTTTAATACTTGCGTCTCCTGTGTGGAATTCGGTGTACTCGTTAAATAATTAATCTCCTACATGTACACAACTGTAGGAAACAATACAAATTCAACAACAACATTAGAGGAGGCTGGTGCAAAGTGAAACTTACTTTGTTTAGACTAACTTGCGGAGACATTTACCCGTGTAGTGGCACACCAGTAGCCCACTGGTAAACTGAACTGCATATTGCATGGATATGTCTCTTTCCACCATATGTCACCATTTCCTAGTCTAAAGAAAGGATGTTTCACTTTGCCCTTGTGGTTCACCTTGCCCCGGCATCCCCTACTTTATAACAAAATTAACATACCATACACTGCGAACGCTTGCAGCATTCCATCGCCCGACTCATAATACGCTGTGAGCCAATGGGGGCCAATAACAGTTGTTGACATTTGCTTAATCGTAATTATAAAAATGTTGGTCATGTGAAATTGGGAAAACCCCTACATATCTCTGTCAAGGCTTCTATAGAGCCGTGTTTGTAGGAACTGTTACAAGAACTTAAGTCGTTCCCAGGCCTATTTAGCGTAGCTCCGTATCGGCAGTGATGTGGAGGAATATAATTTATAACTGAAGCCGTATTTGTTATGTTGGTCTGTGTAAAATTATAATGTATAGTTGCAAAGCAATAATGATTGAATTTGAATATTTTAACATTTTATGATTGTTGTTATTTCATGTCCAATGCGTACACCATGTTATGCTATTGGTACGCACCTACATACAATTATGTAGTTTAATAAATTTACGATAACATATTTTAAAGAACCAGTAGAGAGGATGGAAGTACGTTCTGTACGAATGGGTAAATGTTAAGAATGGTGAACGGCTCCTAAACAGAAGGACACAGCATACTGCATTTCCATGTCAACGTTGCTCACATTACGACAACCTCTGCGATGTAACCAACGGTGTGGCCAGCATATCATATTGTCAGGCAATAATCCTAAACATCTGACCTAATAATTAACGAACATACATTATTGCTATCCTTTGTTCGAGCCTTCGTGGAGATGGACATAAGAGAGTGTCTGTCTTCTCAAATCGAGACTGCACAATACAGCCATTTTAAAGCGACTTCCTTGTTCCGTTTCCCGGAATCACCACCTAAAACCAGCGCTGGTGATCATTAGCAGGAAGTTCGCTGAATTAGCTGTACTTTGCCCCATTTGCGATCTTGATTGCGGAAACCAAGTTCTGTAGCACCACCTTTCAAACAACAAGAACTTGCAGCTAACACAATCTCCTTCCAAAACATATATACAATGCGAACGTTCCGAGGGAACATGATTAAAATTGCGCAAAACCCATCAGCATATTAAAGGCATATCGACGGGCAGTATATTATATCCCGCCAACATATGTATTCTTTTATTAGAAACATTATATTAAAAAATGAAGAACATTAAACGTCGGTGTAAGACTACCTTTCTGTTATGTCATCGTGAAAGCACCGTTCAGAACATCACCTCGTCTCGAAAACAATTCCGAGTTTAATGTTATCGTTACTAGTTATATTTGTTCATATACAGTATATTACACGAACTCGTCGTTTTTGCAAACGTGCTATGTTTGTGTTCTCGTCAGGAGGATAGTGCCTGCAGTGCCGGTAATGTGTCGTAGTCCGGAGATTTCTCGAGTTCTCGCTTGATGAGTTCCACCGCGGCCTTCCACGACATGTACTTGTCGTAGTCCAAATACAACCCCAGAATCTGTCCAGCTGAAAAGAGAGCAGATCTTAAACTGTACCAATCAACATCCACGCTCGGGTGCTAGATATAACACTTACGGTTATATATTGGTATAACCGTAAGTGGGTGTATCGGTGGTTGGGGTGGGAGGATGGATGGATGGAAGGATGGATGGATGGGTGGATGGGTGGATGGGTGGATAGGTGGATGGGTGGATGGGTGGATGGATGGATGGATGAGTGAATGTGTGGGTGGTTGGGGCGGCAGGATGGATGGATGGATGGATGGATGGATGGATGGATGGACTAATAGATGGACGGGTGGACGAAAGAACGGTTGGACGGATGGATGGCTGGATGAGTGGAAGGATGGATGAATGGAATAACGGGTGGACGGGTGGATAAGTGAATGGATGGGCAAGTGGACGTGTGAACATGTGGACGGGAGGATGGGTAGACGGGTGGAGGAGTGGATAGGAGGACGGGTGGACGAGGGGACAGGAGTGAACGTGCGAACGGGTGGGCGGGAGGACGGGTAGACGGGTGGACGAGTGGACAGGAGGACGGATGGACGGGTGAACTGGTGGACGGCTGGACGGGGGAACTGGTGGACTGGTGGCTTGGTGGACAGGAGGACGGGTGGACTGGTGTACAGGAGGACTGGTGGTCGGGTGGACTGGTGGACAGGAGGACGGGTGGACAGGCGGATGAGCGGATGGGTAGATGGACGGGTAGACGGATTGCGGATGGGTAGATGGCTGGCTCATTTCATGTGAATGTCCATCTGTAGCACTTTTCTACTTTAAAAACGTTGAAAATGCGTGACACTACAATGATATGAATCGCATTCCACCGCCCGACGATTTCTGTGTGTTCGTACAATGTGAAAGAAGAGAAACATTGTTTTATAACGATATCAACAATAGAGTGCCACTTTCATTCTGCACAAATACATTCTTTTTATAACGATATCAACAATAGAGTGCCACTTTCATTCTGCACAAATACATTCTTTTTATAACGATATCAACAATAGAGTGCCACTTTCATTCTGCACAAATACATTCTTTTTATAACGATATCAACAATAGAGTGCCACTTTCATTCTGCACAAATACATTCTTTTTATAACGATATCAACAATAGAGTGCCACTTTCATTCTGCACAAATACATTCTTTTTATAACGATATCAACAATAGAGTGCCACTTTCATTCTGCAAATACATTCTTTTTATAACGATATCAACAATAGAGTGCCACTTTCATTCTGCACAAATACATTCTTTTTATAACGATATCAACAATAGAGTGCCACTTTCATTCTGCACAAATACATTCTTTTTATAACGATATCAACAATAGAGTGCCACTTTCATTCTGCACAAATACATTCTTTTTAACTTGGCACATACTAAAAACGCAGTTCTGAAAAATCATACTTTAAAAGCTTGAGTATTCACAGTTCTCAGTAAAATTTACTTACAGAAAAGACAGATTATACAATACTTTCTTAGCAGCTGTTACAATTCCAAAACCAATCTGACGAGCCATTGACTTCATTTTCGGCCTAGATATAAAACTGTGTGTTGGTGTTATGAACCGCATTTTCATGATGAAAGGTCACACATATCGGTAATAGCACCGTCTTACAACTTGGTTCAATATCTAAATAAGCCACGAGAAGTATCTTATGGCCCACCCACCAGCTTCCGACCACGTTGTCTCATCCGCAGCCTCTATGCCGACCATATTAGGGTACATCAACTTGGATATGTCCGTCAGCAACTGTGGACAATACCAACAATACACAATTCAACAAACCAGATAGCCTTCTGCCTAGTGTTGGTTTTATCAACGTCTAGATGTTTCCCAGAGAAGTCGAGATGATGTTCGATTGAACAAGTCTGCCAGGATTGGATACTGCGCTATATAAGGACGTACCTTTGTTTTTAGTTTTTAGGGGTCATCTATAAAGTATGTCACACTATGTGTGAATATGTCTGAGACCAATCACCCCCTTGTCAAGGCTACGTAACGCTGGCATATATGTACCACCCGGAATTGCGTTCGTTTTGAAAACACGCCCGCTATGAAGCATACATCTACAATAATTATCATATTCGTTGCATGTGTATATTGATTCCTTGTTTACACATAAAATATACGTCAATAAGTGTAATAAAAAAGGGTCTTGAACGGGTTTTGCCAACGCAATTTACGTAGAACGTTTCCAACTGATCGGCGTGCTTCGGAACAATCGCATACACCACTCGTGATGTTGTTAACAATCAATTAACGTCCATTTAACTTCCGATACGAACCCTAAAACCGGCATCAACCCTTAAATTACTCAACGGGATTTTCAAGAAAAAAATTAAAGCGATACTTTTCTTCGAGGGGTAGTAGATATAAACCGTCTAGGAGGAAAACACTAACATGCCCACATGATGCGCTAGCTCGATTATAGTTAGATTATTGATCGCCCTTTTCATAGGGGGGTCCTGAGCGAGGCACGTGCCCCCTAGACCTTTGGAATCTGGTCGAGCTATGCCTGCGCTGGAGTGGCGTGCCCCAAGAACTTTTGAATGTGTCTCCGTTACGTGCCCCCCAGACATTTGGAATGTGTCCCTGTTTAGGTGAGTCTCGGACAGGGGTGCAGGTGTGAACATCGCAGCGAAAAAGTTCAACAGAACTCTCCCCCCATATTCAGACTTCAGGGTCCGAGAGGTGCGGGTTGGCCCATCCAATATGAATTTGGTTGGGCCGCCTGTGAAGGTTTTTTGCTAGCTTCAAGGGGAGGGGTGCAATTGGAGGTTTTGGGCCTCCCCTAGACTACCCTCTCTGTATCCGCCTCTGCTTTTTGCTACGTACATCGTAGCCCTGTCTGTTGCCGAGCAGGTCGCATCCCGCGATGTGGACTTTCGTCTGAGTGTGATCGATCTTCGTCATTAGTTCGCCAATCTCCCGCCAGAATCTATAACGTCATCGACATTCTCATAATTATGTTCGCAAAGTCAAAAAAGTTATAAACACGTTCAGAATTGGTTCAGCCCCCCCCCCCACAAATACGTGGTGTGGAACTTGCGATTCTTACGATCCAAAAACGATATAAATTTGCATTAATTAATATCTCACTTGCTAGATGGCGCCACTGTGGCAATTATTCCCCACAATACATGATGACGCCATACTCCATAACGTAATCGTAATGCTTTGGGTATTTTGGGACTTTGCAAAGTGGCGCGACCAAACCTTACTTAATTGCAAAGTGTAATTCAGGCAGCAATCATGGTAGTATTATTCATAACAGTAATACTAACAGCATCCACGGTATAGAATGTGAACAATACTTCTAAACGCATAATGCAAACTGACACGCAACGCCTACCACATGTCACTATGTTTAATTTATCAGTGAGTAACACTATGCACGCACTTCTCCTGACGTTCGTTTCTGTGTGGACGTCTTCTTTCGCTTTCTATGTTGAGTATCGATCGATCTCAGTAAAACAGGATAAAGAAAACATGGAATGTAAGAACTCATTTAACACTTACGCCTGCAGATCCAGCTGCTTCTGAAGCTTCTGTGGTGTGACAACTCTTTTGTTGACCATGTAAATAAACCCAGGCCCGCCCTGCAATAGGGTGGAAATGAGAACATGGTAGCCTACTCGTGTATTAATACGTGGTATTCACGAGAGCGGTGGTCGCAAACGAACGCACGCACACAGAAAGGCAGGCTCGCAGGAGCGCGCGCACGCACACACACACACACACACACGCACAGGTGTTTTCTCTCAAAATGATGACTCATCGAATTATGATGACATTGTGGTGATAAATAAATGTAATTATCACATCAATTTGATAAACGATACGAGTATATATTTTATTATTGTTAATAGCCTATTCCATAGTAACATCGACAGTAGCGTCGAAAATTCGATGTATTAATACACCCCTAGTTGCCACTCACCTTGCAGTAAAACACCAAGGACCGTGCCCGACAATTTTTTTGATACGAATCCAATTTTCGTTTAATTAGACCTGCAACGGAACGTTTGTACAGCTGTATATATAATTGTTGCGCAATCACCTTTTTTATGAATTACGACTATTTTGTACAACATTAAACTGACGGTGTTAACAGTTTATCACAAGTCACCGTGTACCGCAGTTTGGTAAATCACACACCATCTTATTAACCTTTTTAATTAGGTTTGGGGAGTAAGCGAACAGTATTCATTGGTTGACTAAGAAATTAAGAATTCAGACCATACACTTTGACGGTCGAACTCACACTTTTTCTTCAATTATATAATAATATATAATTGTACGTATAATCTCACGGTCTCCCGCCATTGTGCTGAAATCTACCATTAGACCGATATTTCACGGTGTACGTTTGTGCTGATTTTAAATCTTTACAAACCGGATGAATTTCAAGGTTTAAAACAATTAGTTACACATTTTGAACTCAACTATGCTGCCTAACTAACGTTTCACCTAGGGAATGCACCGAAATAAGTAAATATCCAGCCATTATACGGCCTTTTGTGCAATATAGCTTGCTTTGCGTCGTTGTGACATGCATATACGCTATATGGTCATATACGCTACGTTATGGGGACTCATATATTCTTCACTTAAAGATGCAAAGTCTGGTCTCTTTTTATAATAAAGTCATGTTACAGGGTATTTACTATTATTTGCTTTATCCGCTGTGTCATTTTGACTGCCCATATGTTTATTAATGGACCATTTAAAATATATAATTTGACCGTGATATGTTTATGTTTAATGGATCATCTTGATCATTATTATTCTTTTCTTTGCATGCCGAACGACTAGGTCGATATTCATTGACCTATATGACGGTCAAAACATATTTCAGGTTTCGGCGGCAAGATGTTGGAATATATATAGTTTGTTCACTATAGCATGAATTTAAATATAGTGCGATCTAATTCTGCAGGTACCATTTTAGACTACACAATATTAATAACAAGTCGGTTCTTTTGGAGTAAATCTGGAGAAATAAACTTTTCAGTCAGACAAGTACACTTTATGATTCTGATGTTATACTATTTATGATCAATATGATTTTAGATTATTTATTTTATTACTCTTATAATAGTTATGATATACGCTAGATAGACATAGATTTTCAGAACAAATTGTGATAACGATTCTATACTACTTTCATAACGACTGTATAATATTTATTGATTTTATGATGTACACAAATGATACTAATGATATAATCTTTAGAACATTGCTCTTATTTTTTAGAATAATGCTTTGTAATTGTTAATTTTACTATTTTAAGATGACCATTGAACTAATAAACTCAACCGACCTAGTGGTCTAGTCCCGTGTAAGCGCCATGCGCGCCTCTATTTAGCAGATACCGGCGCTATATCATCATCATTATTACTGTTGTTATTATTACTATTATTACTAAACGAATGGATGCGTGTATCAACAAAGGTTACATTACTATAGATGTTCAACGGAGAACATCTTACCTAGAACAGTATCGTACGTCGCCGTTTGGAAATCCTGCAAAAGAAAACAACCACACTTTGATGCCGATACGATCATTAGCTGAACTATTGACAATATTGGATATACATTGTTCGGCTATCTGACCATACGTTTGGTTGCCTTGATAAATAATTTACTTTACCATTCAACTGGACCGACCGACCGACGGCCTGAAATATAGGAAGGGATTAGACATAGGTGGATTAGACTTGGGTGGATAAGACTTGGGTGGATTAGACAAGTTGACAAACACGCAACACTCACAACTGATGATTCAGCGAAATATTAACTCCATGCAAACAAACAAACAAACGAACGAACAAGAGAAAGAACGAGAGTCTAATAACGCTGTACGTGATGCTTACGTAGTCAACCGTCAACACCGATTCACTCCGTCGAACGACATTTTCTAGTAGAGACGAACCGTACAATACGTTACTTGGCACAACCTGGAACAAACATTAAATATATAATTCCGTTTTGTGTGTGTGTGTGTGTGTGTGTGTGTGTGTGTGTGTGTGTGTGTGTGTGTGTGTGTGTGTGTGTGTGTGTGTGTGTGTGTGTGTGTGTGTGTGTGTGTGTGTGTGTGTTTATGTGAGCGCGCGTGCGTGCGCATGTGACCCTGTGTGTAAACTATAAAACGATTTCGATTGACCAGGACGAACAAAATAAAGTGTTAAGTTTCTCGACGCTATGGTTGACTGACCACAATTCGTGGAGCGACGAACCAAGGACCCATGTTGGTAGACTCAAGTTGTTGGCGTGACAACCATTTTGTGCGTTCTATCTCGTCTAGGAAGTCGTCTATGTTTCGTTGAACGTCGTTGTTGACTGCAACAAGTATAACTATGTGTTGCAACATCCGTAGACAAAGTTTGTAGGTGTAGTGTAGTGTAATGTTGTGTGTTGTGTGTTGTGTGTTGTGTGTGGTGTGTGGTGTGTGGTGTTAGAGGTGGTGGTATTTGTAGAGGTGGCGGTGATAGCGTTGATGATAGATGTTATCGCAGTGCGACTTGTGGAGATGATAGTGGTGGTTACGGGTGTAGTGGTTGTGGTGATGGCTGTTGTTGTGGTAGTGGTTATGATTTGTTTTGATGACTGGTGGTGGTGTCGTTGTTCCGTCGTTGGTTGCGGAGGCAGTTGTGACAGCATCTGTAGCGGCAGCCTGGTGTTGGTGTTGGTAATACAAAATTTTGCAGTGTACAAAAGTATATGAACCAACTTAAAACTTTGATAACATTGTCATAGCAAGTCATTCATCAACACAAAATAGAATTGTAAACGGAAATGTGTATGCTAGACTAAGAAATGTATTTGCAATATCCTAAAAAACGTATTATCTAGCGTTACTTGTAAACGCAAATAAATACAATCTCTATCGGCGAAATGATTTAACGCCATCTTACAGTAACACTCAACTTCCTGCCTGCCGCCAGACTCTCTTCCCGGTGTGTTCACGCACAAGACGAGATCTGTTTTTTTGTACTCACGCACATTGATGCCCGGCAAATGTGGCGCCACCGGCACCGATGCGGACAACTTGTCGTTAGAGGCCGACGGTAGCGCCCCCCGTCGGGGCGAGGCTACGCGCAGACGGTCGGTGAGGAGAGCGGTGAGTAAGGAGGGTCGGGGCGTCGCTCTGGTCGCGGGAGGTTCGCTCAGGCTGTCGAGACTCCTTGGTGGCAGACGTAGCTCGTTGAGTTGGCTTCGTGGGAAGATGGGAGGCTCGCGATTGTACCGACTGAAGATGACACGTGAAGAGGGAATGACGAGACTGGACTAAATTTAACAACATTTAAAGGGAGGCAGTCTGTTCCTCTACCCGGAATTAGCCAGCTTCGTAATGTGTAACAGGAAGTCTGCTGTGTAGAACGTGGGGAATCGGAAAGTGCATTCCGGTTAACTCAGCACTTCATAAAGGACAAACTATGAACAGAACCTTTTAACAAGATTTAATCAAAATTGCCATCCATAGCAGTAACCCCACATGGCATATGGGCAAGGAAGGTTTTTAGCTGATTAAGATTCCAACATTTTCTGTATCTAATCACTACCTATATGTATAATTGATACATTTAGTTAATTTTGTCATTGGATATATTCATCCGGCTAGCACTTATGATGACGATGTACCGACATATTCATTATTATCAAGTTATTGCAAGAGTCCTTTGTACTGGGAGTGGCACTATTTTGTTAAGACATTCTGGTGCGCAGTTTTGGGGAGTTTGAGGACAGTTCTTATGCAACAGATGATCATATGTCAAGTATTTTCATATGTCGTGTATTTTCTGAAGACCATAACGTCCACGTTAACAAAGTGTTTATGCACTTGTATATTGAAATACAAAATTGAAAGACAATGTTGGTTAGGACAGGCTTGGCGAAGAGTTTACTATAAAAAACACCGTTTTTAAATTAAATAATCGGGATGATGGTTTAAAACAACACCAGCAAACATGCCAGGTAACTCTTGCGTCATGGGTCCACTTTTAGAGTCAATAAATATTAATGTATCTGTTAAATCCAAGTAGTAAGTTAGGAACCATAACACACACGCACGCACGCACGCACGCACGCAAGCACACGTAGACCCACTCTACACACGCACGCGCACAACACACACACACACCAATTTATTTGAAAACATCGCCGTATAGCGCAACTCACATTTCTTGTGATGACGACGACAGCCATTATAAATCAACTGTGGAGATGAGATTGCGATAAAGACGAAGAAGATGACGGTGGTATGGAGAAGAAGGACGTCGTGATTTTAACGATTATGTCAGCAATTACGTATCTATTCGCAACTCCTATTTGCGCAACGACATATGTTATCTGCTCCGGAATCACTGAACTTTACAAATGTAACAATCCTAAGTGACGATTTTGAAGAATTAATTCTCTGTAAGGCTATTCTGCTGTAAAAAATGCCGACGATGTGCCGACGACAAATACTCTGTCAAATTATGTCCTGCATTATTTGTTTCAACGAAGTCTGACGAGAATCTATTTTGCTGCCGGGTCACTCTTGATTTCTCCATTGGTGGCAATTGATACGTTTGTCGGTGTTACAGGCAAAATTACGTTTTGACCTATCTTGAAATAGTATATGTGTCAATATAGATAGTATTTCTGTAAGCTGCTAGGAAAGACAAATGTCACATTTTGTCAATTTCCTATTAACAAAATCATGTAATCAGTAACTGTAACTGAAAGAAAACTCAGAAAATGAAACAGGAACACAATGGAAACAAGTGTAGTTTCTTTTGTCATCCTCGTAATATACAGAGCAGTACATACAAAAAACATGTAAAGAAATAACGGCAAATACGTATTGTTGTGTATAATGAAATGCGTTTCCAATTGGTAGACCTGAGGACAATGGTCCAAGTACGCGAATGAACATAGAAAGAGGTGATTGGGCCTCGCCGCCGTTGGGGAGATACTGGTACAATGATCCAAAGTTAGCGTATTAATTATATATATGCAGGAGATCGCATACTAGTGCACTAAGAGGGGTCAAATGAGTTCGCACAAAGTCCTAAAAGCGTACGCATTCTTCAGTGAACAAAAATCCCAAAAGAGAACACCCTCTCAAAATTACCTGAACATTATTTGCTTAACCTGAACAAGGAACTGAAATAGTGAACCTTCCTCATTTCGCGAACCATCCGCCGACGATGCTAGCGTGCTTACAATGGTAAAGACACAGCGCTACAAACAGCCTATCATGGCGGGTGTGACTGATCGTGACGTTCCTCTTCAACATTGATTAGTGCGTGGCGCAAACAGCACCTGAGAGCTAAACTGATTACGACGCATTGACTATTCCGAGTGCTCGCTCTGCTTTGACCTTTGGGCTTACGGTCACGCGTGGCTGGTTTGGAGGTGGATACGCGTGACTACATTCAAGCATCGCGCAGACGTAAAACATACCCCCGGTTTGTGTTACATTCTGAGAAACAAAGCACTGGAAGAACCATTAAAAAATTATATGTTATCAAAATATATACTTTTGTAAAAAGGCAAGACAGGTGGTTATGTAATTATTGAATGATGATATATATTTCAAAACATCGATCATGTTGTGGGATATCTATGCGATCATGTCATAATATAAAATCGATAATAAATTATGTATGCTCATTGATAAAGGCATATGTTGGGTGATGTATGTGACAGTTGATTTTACACATTTGTGTGTACTCTATATATTATGCAACGCAATTAAACATGAATCAAAATTAAATCAAATGCCACATATTCCGTGTGTGTATGTAATCACACACATACACATTCCGGTCAATAATTGGTAACAATAACAAAAATGCCGATCCCGATAACGTTACGTACACAAAGACGCAGAATACGGTACCCCGAAGTAGTTATGTACGACGTTTGCTATTTCGAAAACGTGAGCAGTTGCAGCCGTGAACGCGTTGTTTCTACACACGCACACACACGCACACACACGCACACACACGCACGCACACACACACACGCACACACGCACGCACGCACACATACACGCACACACACGCACCCACACGCACATACACGCACGCACACACACGCACACACACGCACACACACGCACACCACAGCACACACACACACATACACACACACACACATACACACAAAGACACATACACACACAC
Organism: Paraescarpia echinospica; assembly: GCA_020002185.1. Classification (NCBI taxonomy): domain Eukaryota; kingdom Metazoa; phylum Annelida; class Polychaeta; order Sabellida; family Siboglinidae; genus Paraescarpia; species Paraescarpia echinospica. The sequence continues at coordinate 56,635,323 of CM034539.1, read as the reverse complement.
ACACACACACACAGACACACACACAGACACACGCACGCCACGCACGCCACGCACGCCACGCACGCCACGCACGCCACGCACGCCACGCACGCCACGCACGCCACGCACGCCACGCACGCCACGCACGAACACACACCACACCACAACACCCACACACACACATACGCACACACACGCGCACACACGCACACTCATACACACACGCACACGCACACTCACACACAGACACACAATCGCACGCCACGCTCGCCACACACGCACACACCCACACCCACACACAAACACACACTCACACGCACAAACACACACACTCACACACATACACACACAAACACACACACACACACACACTCACACACACATACGCGTACAAACGCACACTCACACACACATACACACACGCACGCACGCACGCACACGCACGCATGCACACACACCACAACACACACATCCACCACAACACACACACACACACACACACACACAAACACACGAACACACGTCATTGCTTTATTGCAATTAGATAATAGTGTTTCGCTTTTTTGTTTGGTTAGAAATTGCGCGGGATCGTTTATAAGTGTAATATTTTAATATACTGCTTAATCCCTATCTAAATCGTATACACTTTACAGTGTATTTCAAAAAATATCAGCGTTGACAGTTGTCGGAAGCTACATCAGCTGTAGGAATAAAAAATATGATCTTAAACAAATACAACCGGGACGTTTTAGATACAAATTCATTCAGTATAGCAATGTGTCGTGGATTAGTTGTTGCAGTGAATATTATCGTATCACTCAAGTTCTCACTCAATCAATGAAATTCGCTCTACATTATCTTTAATCTTGGAACCATAAAATTATCAACTGCGTTACATATGGGTCGATAGTTGGTATCAAAACGATAGTCCGAGTTGACTTTATTGTTAGAACTAGCTGATCCATTGAGTAACAAACTAAGATCATCAATTGTCACCATTACGATGTCCCCCATATGGAGAAACCCATTCAACTAAGGACAGGACAAAGGCGCTCTAGAAACGCAGAGCATATCAAAACACGCAAATAAATAACGGTAAGAAAGTACTGTGTGCATGTGTTATGAAAAATAACGCCAATTTGTTGATCAGAGAACAATGGTCCAAGGACGCGAACGAACATAGGAAGAGGTGATTAGACATCGGAGCCTGTGGGGAGATATTGTTACAATGATCCAAAGTTAGCGTATTAATTATAGATATTCACGAGATCGTTTACTAGTGCAAAGTGTAGTCGTATAAGTCAGAAAACTCCCAAAAGCGTATATCATTACGTTTGGGTGGGCGGTGGGTAGGTCATCGCCACATATCGAAGGTGAAATAAATTGCTACAAGGCGCCACCTATTGAATGGAATATACACTAATGCACATTTTATCTGTGGTGAATGTCAGAAGCAGTCAACGTGATGGATCATGTCTTGACAACTGTGTCGCATCAATTGAATTCAGCGGCTGTTGATGTCTTTAAAAAAATATTTTGGATTACACAAAATCTTAAGTTGAGCAGCATGTACTGGTGAGGGTGTATGGTGGTTGGAACAATAATACGAACCAATGCACGTCTTTGGGCGTCGCAAACTGATGAAACCGCTCCTAGAGCTCAATCAACATCTACGGCCATATTGCAAAACACCTGCACATAGGAGACCGCTCCCGGTTGACAGCCGTCGACCGTTGCTAGGGGCAACAAAGGAAAGTTTTTGTTGCAGTAATAAAATCATCGGCGAGGCCGGACGCCGTAGCAGTAATAGTTCATTACACAAGAGAACGCTCAGTTAGTCACGAGATCACTCACGCTGGATTATGTTTGATTACGTCGTTGCGATTGAGGGCAAATTGTTCGTTGAATTAATATTTTATGCTTCGATGGCAGACGAAAACATCGATTTCGCAATAATGGCTTCTTTAGTGCACAAGTTGGTCACGTGGCTCCTCGGTTGTTTCATGATTATTTTAGGAATGAATGAATGTGAATACTGACATGTCTGAGATAAAATGAGTGCAGATTCTATTCGATCAAGTAACCATTCATTGCAATAAAGCGTGGAAAATATATTGCATTTGGACAGGATATTTTATAACGCGTAAGTAATGCAATTTCCTTCAGCTCGCTATGTTTATTGGGTCTTACTGACTAAAGATATGTTAAACAAATTTGCCAGACTCCATTACCGTGGCAATATACAAAATGGCCGTTGTATGATGGGATGCAAACATAGTTCAAAGTTCAACATTTGAAAGATAATGGATATTTTTATAATGCATTCAGAATCATCATTGGTTTACTGAGCTGTGCAACATCACCGATGGATTTTATAACATTAATTTGTGTAAATGTACGTTTCTTAAAGATGTTTTAATGATTGTACATATATTGTATATACTGTAAATACAACATTTGTTGACACACGTTTATACACTACACCATAGATATTGCAGCAACTTTGTTGACGTTTCGAGATTATGAAAGAGATTACAACAATTAAAAATATATGGGGATATCATTGTTTTGTTTCCAGGGTGATGCCATTTAATTTTGTCGACTTCGTATAAGAACATATTGAATAACGATTTGATTACGACAATTCAACAAACACAATTGTTTTATAATGGTATGTATTGTGTTTTGTCATTACAACCGATTTGTATTCAATGCTAAACACGTTGCACAGCTTGTAGACTATTTAGAACATTCACTGGTTGTATTGACCGGTTTCTGAGTTTGCCAATATTTAATATGTGGAGTAAACCCGTGGAGTATACTTCAGTTAAATATATCGACGAGTTCCAAATCAACATAATATAATCCGATTAAATAAGGTTACACTGCCACATTTAATGTTACTGATATTGAGTTTTAAAGAGGCGCCGCATTTGATGATTGGTGGGGGTGACGGTGGATGTAGCGGTGGGAGATTTCACTTCCGCAATAAGGATAGACGAATAAAGTGATTTTGAGACGGTATCCCCTTTCTAGGATTTGCGACTTTCAGAATGGCAGAGTTTTATGATTATACATCAACGATTTCGATAACATTTTATTCTAACAAAGTACCGAATAGTTTAATTTTTCACAAGGGGGTCAATACCAGACACGCAGACACGCAGACACGCAGACACGCAGACACGCAGACTCGCAGACACGCAGACACGCAGACACGCAGACACGAAGGCACACGTGCACACAGACAGAGTGACAGACAGACAGCCTCACCCACCTTCGACATCGCTCCCTTATCTGCGCCATCTGCTGTGAGATGCTGTGAGAACTGATTCCTTCCTCTGTCAACACGGCCTCAATGGTAGGCAACGTGAGCGAATAACACAACGTCTCCGAATCAATGTCATAGTCACTATCAGCCGACGTCGGCCTTCGCAACGCCGTCCGCGCAACCTCAAACGGGCTCCTCTTTCCCCACCCGGGACTCCCCCGTCCGTCGGCATCAGGTGTCGCCATCAACTTCCGCTTGCGCGGCAACTGTCCTGCGGGGATAACTTCGAGCGCCTGCAGATGATCCAACCGCACGTGCCTGTTATTGCGCACCATGAACGCCACATCGGGACCTCCGCACGCCGCGCCAATCCTCGTCGTTCGTTCACTCTCACCACCGCGTGATGGACTCCACGCCGTCGCCTCTATCGTCAAGTTACGCGTGCTGTGCGCGGTAGCTATTGCGGGTAACCGCATCTCCCTGTCCAACTCTTCGCTCTGCGTCGTCGCGACCAACTCCCTCCCGCATGGCGACTCAACACATCTGCCCTGAGAGTCTAGTTTTGGCTTCCAAGCTCCGCGCGTGTTGCTATTGACGCTCCCAACGTTCGACACGAACAGTGCCGGAAGTCTGATAGTCTCTTTGCGTACTTGTGTCGGCATTGCCTCGGCAGTACTCCCGCCGCGCTGATAATAAATCTGCCGGGCCGGTCCGCCTGCCATGCAACAGTGAGATCAGTCGATTGTGGTCAATTATGCATCACGCCGCGGGCAAGCGCCGTAGGAGATTATCGACGTCTGACAGCAACGACGGATGTTTCCGCCGGTCGACAATTGACGGACTCGGCCAACCGAATCGTCTGCAATCGACCGGGAGCAAGGGGCAGAACGACCAGTGACGTAACTACGTGATCTGGTAAATAACAGAAAATGCATAAATCCTAAAATATTGATTTGTTTTCAATGGTCCATTTGAATTTTTTTTTTTTTTAAATTCTCAGAATTTGGCTGTATCCAACATTCCTTTCACATTGGCATTAGTTCCTCCAATTTTGACGTTTGGGAGGTAGGGGCATGAGTGGGTCAATCCTATGCAAATTTGTTTTCGAGTGATTTGATTGTTTATGTGTGCCACGTCCCGAACCGTACGCGTGTGCATTTTACATAATTCCACAACATAGATTTTAGAGTTTTCGTCAGTGTCTATTAAATACGGTGCTAACGAATTGACGTTTATAACCCGCGTTGGCATGCAACGAAAGTTTTACGGCCACTTTCCGCATAATTGGACTGCAACGGTGGCAATTGCCATTTATCGTAAAATCGTTCAATACCGACGACGACGACGATGACAATGGCGATGGCGATGGCAATTGCGATGGCGACGATGGCGATGGCGACGGCGACGATGGCGACGATGGCAATGACAACTAAAATATTTGCTCAATGATGAACAGTAAGTAGCATACATTTAACCGGTGAATCTCAATACACTGTACTTTATAACCGTATCCTTTAAATAACAACATTCAATCTCAATTGAATCTCAACAATAAATAGCATACATTTAACCGGTGAATCTCAATACACTGTACATTATAACCGTATCCTTTAAATAACAACATTCAATCTCAATTAAATCTCAACAGTAAGTAGCATACATTTAACCGGTGAATCTCAATACACTACATTATAACCGTATCCTTTAAATAACAACATTCAATCTCAATTTAATCTCAACAGTAAGTAGCATACATTTAACCGGTGAATCTCAATACACTGTACATTATAACCGTATCCTTTAAATAACAACATTCAATCTCAATTGAATCTCAACAGTAAGTAGCATACATTTAACAGGTGAATCTCAATACACTGTACACTATAACCGTATCCTTTAAATAACAACATTCAATCTCAATTGAATCTCAACAGTAAGTAGCATACATTTAACCGGTGAATCTCAATACACTGTACACTATAACCGTATCCTTTAAATAACAACATTCAATCTCAATTGAATCTCAACAGTAAGTAGCATACATTTAACCGGTGAATCTCAATACACTATCCATTATAACCGTATCCTTTAAATAACAACAGACAATCTCAATTTAGCGCTATGTTCAAACAGCATACTGAATCTCAGAACCACCGATCCAATTCCCGACTGAACGATGGGTCAGACGAGAACCTTTTCTCACCCTACCTTACGGTATATCACAGCTTTGCGAGTTTGACTGGACTAAATCTTGTGTCATCGATTTAAGATCATTTATGATAAATCTGGCTATACATACATTGGTACAGACAGGTTTAGCACATACGACGTCTAGAAGGACATCCGTCTATAACACGACCGTTACTCCTCATATCAATAAGCGCGAAATTACACTGCCTCGCGTATACGGCTCCCGAGGTCGGAATTACGTTAATTGGCGGTTACATAACAAAGACACATTAGCGACGTCGGCATTGGTAATCCTGAACGGCTTATTGCATCACATATTATGACTCTGTTATGGAAACATAGTGCATAGATCGTTGTTAAACAACGCAACCTGTTGTCACGCGACTTATATCCTTCCCGGGTGCAAGATGTGAGTCACTTGGCAGTTTCACGACGCACGCCATCATCACACCAACGCCGCCATTTTGCGGATGCTAAATTACGTCACGCAAGGTCGTTCTAGGCCAGCTGAAATAGAATCACACTTCGTCCCTCGCAGATCTGTTCATTCGACCAGCAAATACGGCTTCTCTTGGAGGCATTTAGTCACGTCGCTATAACTGCGCGAATACTGTTCATTCTCACATGCACATGCAGTTATGTACTCGGGTAAACAGTTGAATGAACTAAGGCAAGATGGAGTGGACAAAATCGGCCAACGTGTCCGAAATGCAGCACAATGCAATGGATTCGGGTGCTATATGCACCGTTGTGATTGTTGTTGAACTGAACTGTAGAATTCAAAAGTAGTTTTGGCTTCGTTAAAACATGTTTGGCTGTAAATACGTTAGAATACGTTTATTCTGAATGACACGATTTTACAATAAAAACGAACGTAAAACCTCACTTTAAAGGGTTGAAATAATCACAAACGGTGTCCAAGCAAACTGCCAGTAAACAATTCGCCCTGAGTCGTACCATTTGTTTCGTCAATTCAGTAAGTTTAACTCGAATAAGTTAGACGGTTACATAATTACCATGACAACGACAAATGGACAGACGCGGTATATGTATATATATATATATATATATGTATATATATACCGCGTCTGTCCATTTTAATAATAAAAAATGAATATATAAACAGTTCTACGTTATTATTTTGGTAACTTGGTATCTGCCAGGTATATATATATATATATATATATGTATATACATATATATATATATATATATACACATATATATACCTGGCAGATACCAAGATACCAAAATAATAACGTAGAACTATTTATATATTCATTTTGAACGTTTGAACAGGTCGTCACGCGCATGCGCTCCCATTTTCATACACAGATGTACACACGACATATTATTTCTAGAAAAGATGTGGTGCCAAGCTTTCAATACACAGGCGTTTGTACGGTTTATACCGTTGCGAATTGTAGCTAAACATTTCTGTCGTTGTTATAGTTAAACAATAGTGTCATGATAAATTGTACATAGCCACATTGCATACAAAATGTGCCATGTTATGCCATGTGCAAATCATATTACCAATTTTTTTCCCTCCACAAATGTAGTCAGACGGGTTGGGTTGTAAGCATGCGAATTCAACTTAATAACCGTCACGTTACTGTGGTAAAATTATCAATATTACCTTTGTTGGATGAAACCCAGCGACGGATTCAAGTAAACCTCCAGCACGTCGGATGCTCATGTGTTTTAGACGTCGGTAATTATCCACAAGATAGTTTCAAATATAGCTTAAATTCACCTACGTACAAACGACATTAAACAAACATACAAGCACGAGAAACACATTTGAAATTTAGCGCGGAGACCCTTACTGTATGGAACAAAAACGCCACAATGGACACTTCGGGATAAACGGATGTTACGTATTGCGCGATGTATTATGGGATGCCAACGTGGAGCGACGTGTAAGCTGGTCGTGCCGCGCCGGACGTGAGGCGGCGTTGTGGTATCTGATTTGGCAAGGTCTGCCATGTTGGATAACCGACTGTCGGCTGCACATCGCCGCGAATGGATCCGGCGCGCAGCGTCTCCACCTGGCGATCAACTGCAATAACAACAGCTGCCACCTAACACTAGTGTACAAGTAAGCCTGGTCGTTGATGCTCGACGATAACAATGTGTCTTTTTCGTGCATTAAGGGCCTAGTACACGTGTCGACGGCAACAGCAAAACCTCGACGGCAAAGCTGCAAACCGCGAGCATAGCCTACTAGTACACATAGCTCGGTAATCTTTGACGGCATATGCAAATTTGTCATGTAAGTTGTTTGTGGACGCTATAAAAATGGCGGTCCAAAGAAGCAATCGAGAGGAGGAAGCGTTGCTCCTATTGTTGTTAGCCAGACGGCAAAGACAACGGAACCATTGAAGACAACATCGAAACTTTTGTTGCATTATTTCTATTAATTATGACTTAAAAGTCATGTTCAGGCTGGCCCCCTTCTGGAGTTTTTATAATCGTGATGGGATGACGCATATAAAAGCTCCCTTCCGTCCACCTCAAGGATCAGTTTCTCTGCTGACATCTTGGATTTTGTAAGGGTTGTCAACCGAAGGCGCCGCTAATTCAGTCGGACACAAATCCGCTACGATTTTACCTTGCATCTGTAACTACGTATTCTTCTCATACGTTGTTATGTTGGAATAACATTATAAATACTGCGTTCCTTACAATTAGAGTGTTTTAAATGTTAACTCCCATGACCATTTCATTTCTGCTGTCGCCAATTAGGGATAATTATAATTGTTATCATAACTTCATAGTGTCGCTACCTGGGGAATGACGGACACGGCAATTTGTCCACTGACACAAATGAATAACTGTAAATAACTACCTTTTGTTTTTGTTCAAATACATCGTCAATTGGTAGAGGCCGATGGTTCAATAAACGTTACCAACATAGGAAGAGGCGTGAAAACGTCGACGCCGCGAAGGAGATGCTCTCACGATTCTCCGAAGTTAACGTATTAATATATAGATATGTCCTATTGGTTGTCTGTTGCAGGTGGCCGGAGAGAGACGAGGGATATGTTGCTGGAGGCGCTTCTATTTTTGCTCGTCCTGTTGATTGTCATGCAGTTGATCGTCTTGTCCACAATGATGATCATTATGTTGACCGTCATACGTCAGTCGGCTTTAGAAGGTCTGGGTCAGTGCTTAAACATTACGGTTACTTCCGTTTTCATCACCGATCGTCGGGAAAGGGTATTCAACAGTGTCGTTTTCTATTTAAAAATATGAGACAAACACTGCAATTGAGTGTGCATGCAGTGTCATAAAAATTCCAACTTAGAAACTTATTTCGCAGTCAGTCTACCACTTTTCCGTGACGTTTCGACTGCTATCAGCAATCTTCATCAGACGGCTACCGCTAAATGGTGGCTCTTCGTTAGATTGTCGTAGATTTAACAAAATTTAACAAGATTGCCATCCAGAGAATTAACTCTAGATGGCAGGTGGACAAGGAAGCCCTTTGGCTTATCGAGAGTCCAACCCTTTTATCTACATATATCCAGCCCTTCTGAGGTACGTGTCGATTTTATTTTTAAACATATTCACACTACTAGCACCCACACAATCATCAGATAATCTGTTCCATTCATTCACAGTCCTTTGTGAAAATGAGAACTTTCCCACGTCTAATCTACACTGCTCCTTTACTAATGTAACGTCATGTCCTCTAGTCTTTCTATCTTTCTTAACTGAAAAAAACATATTTCTATCAATATTTTCATAACCATTCAATATTTTAAACACTTCTATCTGATCTCCTCTCAATCTCCTGGTCTCTAGTGTTGTTAAACCACATTCTTTTAGGCGTTTTTCATAACTAAGATCCCTCAGTTTTGGTATCATTTTAGTCGCTCTCCTCTGTACTCTTTCTAGCATATCTATGTCCTTCTTGCGGTATGGCCTCCACGCTTGTATACAATATTCTAAATGAGGCCTAACTATTGTTTTGTACAGCGGTATTATTAGTTATTTTTCTTTATATGCTATATTTCGCCTAATCAATCCAAGGATTTGATTTCCCTTTGAAGCTGCAATTCCACACTGCTCTGAAACCTTCATGTCAGCACTAATTGTCAGCCCTAAGTCTTTTTCTTTTACAGTAGTACTTAGTACAGTTCCCCCCATTGTATATTCTACATATTCGTTCCCATGTCCTGTGTGAAGGCATTTACATTTCCCAAAATTGAACAACATTTGCCACTTTTCAGACCATTTGATCAATCTGTCAAGATCATCTTGTAAATGCTGTCTATCTCCATCACTTTTAATCCTTCTAAACACTTTTGTATCATCTGCAAATTTCAACACCTTACTAGCTATATCATCGTCCAATTCGTTTATATATATTAAGAATAATATAGGTCCCAGTACTGATCCCTGTGGAACCCCACTCAAAACTGATTTCCAGTTTGAAGCCTCCCCATCAACAACTACCCGTTGTCTTCTGTCAATCAGCCATTTTTCTATCCAGTTAATTATACCATTTCCTATGCCATGGGCTTTTAGTTTAAGCAGTAATCTCTGATGTGGCACTTTGTCGAAAGCTTTTTGAAAATCTAAGTAGATGATATCTACTGGTGATCCATCATCTACCCACTTAGTGATATCTTCCAAAAAACATAACATATTTGTTAAGCATGACCTCGCTTTTAGAAACCCATGTTGAGATGGGTTGATCAAGTTATGTTTAACAAGAAAATCCACCATGTGATCTTTAATTAGTCTTTCTAATAATTTACAAATCACCGACGTTAAACTAACTGGTCTATAATTATTTGACTTGTTTCTCGAACCTTTTTTAAATAACGGTATAATGTTTGCTTCTTTCCATTCTAAAGGAACCACTCCCTCTTCTAATGACAAGTTGAAAACTGTTGCAAGCGGTATGCTAATTTGTTCTACAATTTCCAATAGTAGTTTGGGTGGAATACCATCCACTCCAGGTGATTTATTTTCCTTCATAGCCCTAATTTTCTTAGCTACCATTTCTGGGGTTACAATTAACTGTCTTAAATAGTCTGATTCTGCCCCCTTGAACTTAGCCTCTGGTACTGGCAGTGAACTAGTGTCTTCTCTGGTAAACACTGAACTAAAGTACTCATTTAGGTCTTCTGCCATTAAGAATCCTTCTGATATTATATTTCCAGCACTATCTTCTAGAGGACCGACCTTATCCTGAACTATCTGTTTGCTTCGAACATACGCATAAAAACTCTTGCTGTCATTTTTGATATTACAAGCTAATTTATGTTCATAGCTTCTCTTTGAATTTCTAATTTCAGCTGTAGCTTGGTTTAGTGCTTCGTTATAATTGTTGTAGTCTTCGTCATTTCCAGTACGTCTATATGACTTCCACATCATTTGTTTATACTTAATTTTTCTAATAGCTTCTTTCGATAAGTATTTCTTTCTGGTCCGTTTCCCTTGTTTTTTGAAGGGAACAAATTTATCTACGATGCACTCTATTTCATTCTTTAAGATATTCCAGCATTCTGTTGCTGTCTTATTCTTCAGTGTATTATTCCAGTCTATCTTTGCTAAATATTTCCTCATTTCCTTATATCTTCCTTTGTGGAAATTTCTCCTGAACTGCTTTTTATTATTTCTTTCTGATTTTACTTTGATGGTAAAATGTATCTGGTTGTGATCACTACTTCCCAGAGGCTCACATAATTTAACATTGTCAACTAATTCATTCTGTGAGGACAAAACTAAGTCTAACACATTCTCTCCCCTGGTTGGTTCTAGCACATGTTGAGAAAGGAAACTATCTTGTACTAAAACTAAAAACTTGTGGTCCTCACTACCCATACTCTGTAGAGATTTCCATTTGATATGCCCATGGTTAAAATCCCCCATAATAACACAGTCCCGTTTGCTCACTTCCCTTATAGCGTTTTGTATTTTTTCATTCTCTTCTATGCTTATGTTTGGACTTCGATAAACTAATCCAACCGTTAACGTTGAGTTTCCTGTAACTATGTTACACCAAACAGCTTCTTCGCAATCTGCTTCTCTGTCTAATTTTATTTCATCAGCCTGGATAGATTCTTTAATATATAACATAACTCCACCTCCCCTTCTTCCTATTCTATCTTTCCTAAACATTACATATCCTGTCAGACCCAATTCGGCATCTGATATATCGGTGGTTGCCCATGATTCGGTTATACCTATTATGTGAGGGTCAATATCTTCTACCATAATGTTTAGGTCATTTCTTTTGTTTACTATACTCCTTGCATTAAACAAACACATTTCAGAACAGTTTTCCAGACTGTTCTTTGCTGAATTATTTTTGCTGTCTTTATCTATGCCTCCAGTTTCAGGCTTCTCTGCGAGTCCCCCCTGCGAATTTAGTTTAAATAGATGCAACCTGTCCCACTGTCAACAGATCGCAGCAGATTCTCTGAGAATACTGCTGCCCCCTTTCCACTTAGATGGAGGCCATCTCTCATGTACATATCTTCTCTCCCAACAAAGTACCCCCATAAATCTATGAATCCCACGCCCTCTTCCTCACACATCTGCTCAACTAGTGCGTTGATCGCCATCCTCTTACAGTTTCTGTATCTTGCCCCCTTCCTCCCATTACTGGCAAAATTCCTGAGAGAATAACCTGTTCCACTCTTGTCTTCTTTAGCTTCCTCACTAGATGTCTGTACTTCTGAACTATCCCAGTTGTTCCCTCCTTGTCTGCATTGTTTGTCCCAACGTGTACTAGTATAGACCCTCCCTTGCCATGCCCCAATACCTTCTCTACCCTTTCGGTCACATGCTCTATCCTAGCACCCGGTAGACATACAACAACGTCCTTCCCCTCGCATATAGTCTTGTCTGTTTTTCTCAGAATTGAATCGCCCATAAACACTCTCTCTTTTCTCCTTGCCCCCTCAATCACTGCCTCGGAGTAGCTCCTCCGGTTTGCATATGTCTGGTTGTTGACTTTTCCTCTTGTCGTCTTCTCTCCTGTCACATTCTCTTCCATTGCCTTCTTTCCTTTCGTGTTTTCTCTGGTCCTGTCATCTTCTCTTCTAGTACATTTACTCTCACTTCCTTTCGTCCCTTCTTCTTTCCTCCCATCACATTTTCTTCTCTCCTCTCCCGTCCCTTTTCCCCGGCTATCTCCTTCACTACGGTCACTTTCTTCCCTGTCACCTTCACGCCTGTCATGTTTTCTGTATTTTGCTGAACACTCTGTCTTCTTCCATCAGTCTTCTGTCTCACAGTCTTACCAACTGCTTCTGTGGTATCTACCTCTTCACCACCTGTATCGCTGTCGCATCTCTCCTCGTTCTCTACAGTCTGACTACCTGTTGATCTATCCCCACTGGCCCGTTTTCTTTTCCTCTGCCGAACACTTTTCCTCCGTCCCTCTGTTTTCTCAACGTCTTGTTCATTCACACCGGTCACCTTCCCTCCTCTCAGTCTCCTTTCTTCAGTCTCCGTGTCACAACTCTGCTCCTTCTGTGTTGTAGAATTCTCAACTCTCTCCGCGTCATCCCTCTCTGCTCCATCTATTTCTATGTTGAGTCTCGCCTCCATCTCCTTCAACTATGTCCGTCAACTTACACACCTCCTTCATCAGACATTCCACCCTCAAACACCCCATACACCGAAAGGTGAATCCGTCATCTTTGGTCTCTGCCCATGATTTTGGACAGCCAGACAACGCAAAATCCACCCAGCTCTGGCAGTCGTTGCAAACTAGGTATCGTTTTGCCCTGAGTTGCCGCTTGCAAGGTGCCATATCAGAATTTATTTATGTTCAAAATAGTTTTTATATAGTCTTTGAAAAGACTTTTCTGTGTACAATTTACACCAGATTGTTTAGGTTATAGTTAGTTATATTTGTAAACACACAGTGACACAACGTGCCTTACCTAGTTACGATGTAGATGACAATGTATTCAAGTTAGGCTTAGATACAAGGTAGTCTTTACAAAGACTGTTTCCTGTGTACTAATAGACACTTTAAAAGATTGTTATTTCAGGTTTTAATTACTCATCTAACTACACCGATTATCTCAAATAACGCTATTCTATTGTCGTTCACGGTACGCTAACTTCGCCACTGACCTACTTTGTAAACAACGTTCCGATTACATTAACGTCCCCAATTATCGCTCGCAAATCGCCTACTTTTAATCTACCCTAGATTACTCCCTCTAGCTAAATTTATCAAAAAATATTGCTTAATATATATCTATAATTACGTTATGTATGATATACGCTCAATAATATCACTTATCTTGATCAAATATCCTTATATTTTCGTAAGTTTGCTGCACCAAATTCAAACCAATTCACCACCGGAAGTCCCCCAATTCACCACCGGAAGCCCCCCAATTCTCTAGATATGTGAGAGTAGGTACCTGCTCACATCTCGATTGATACTGTCTTTCTTTGTTTTATCTATACAGCTTCTTTGATTCTTCTTGTTCTCCAGTCCGAAGCCCTATATAAAATGTTGGTACTCTCCCAGTATTCTAAAGGATAATGTTGTGTCCTGTGATTTATGATAGCTGATTGATGTACAATCAGCTATCTCTTTTCCGATGTTTTCTGTTGCTTCGGGTATAGTGTATGCCTGCCAATATTTTCTCAGCGTGAACATTGTGTTCTTTTATGCGGGTTTCTAAGGTATAGTTCGTTTCCCCTATGTATATGGTAATACACGCTATGAAACATACACCTTCGCACATCATGTGTGGTTCCACGTTGTCTTTAGGTTAGGGGTCGGCAACCTGCGGCCTGCGGGCCAACTGCGGCCCGCAGAGCTATTTCATGCGGCCCACGGACTAAAAGCGAGATTGTACACATGCGGCCCGCGGGATGACGACAGTTGGTGCACCTTCCGTGGTCGGAAGAACCATTATCCACGGCATCATCCTTCAAGAAAGCATGTGTGGCAAGTAAATGAAAATGCCAAACATAATCGTGAAGACTGTGAACTATATTCGTTCTCGTGACCTAAACCACCGACAGTTCCAAGATATTCTTGCCGGTATAAATGTGCAATATTAAGACATCAACTCCTCCGAGGTACGCTGCATGGTGCGACGGGTATACTAGCCGAAACATGGGACTAGCTTGTTTACGGAACAGAGGGTACATATTTAACGAAATTCGCTGACCGCAGGCTGATGTGCGAGTTTGCATTTCTGTCGAGATCATGGCGCACCTCAAGCTGCTGAATATTCAACTTCAGGGAAGAGAACAACTCATCAATGAACACGTCTCAATACCCCACCAGGAGAAAGTTTATGACGTCTGTAAACTGATGGCATCCTAATGCAAAATCAACATGCGTAATTAGGATCCTATGGAAATTGTTTTGGTTAAGTAAGCATCCCTTAATGGTAGAGTAGCCGCACAGCGGCAAGGGGAATGGACATAGTTTAAAAACCTGTTTTATAGTATACCTATTAATGATTATCAGATAACTGTTGAAGCAGTTGATGCTTTTGATATTGATGAACGGTAACCAGCTCACTGGTAAGTAAAACAAGTTGTAGTCAAGGGTGAATAACCTAGCTGTTGGTGCACTATATCTAGACGTAGCTGGGAACACTGGGAAGCCTGATACTAATAAAGGTGCCCTTCTCGTATAGCTTACTTAGATAATGCCTTTCCGTTCAATTTTGCTATCAAGGTCGACGTGAATTATTGAAAGCATGTGTTTTACATTATATTATTATATTACAACTAATTTGAAGACTTTCACAGAAAGTGTCTGCACTGGCTAAGGCATCGTCTTGCATTGTTAGAAGCGGACGCACAACTGCTGAAGCGCTACAGCCACAAAGAGTAGGTGCCTGTAGCCAAGAAGAGTATGGGATTGACGCGCAGCCTGAGATGCAATGGTGCAGGCAACATGGCTGGCATTCTCCGGAAGCTTCTGTACGTGGGGAAGCGAACTCCCAAGAACAACTGACAAAATGGAAGGATATGTTCAGCAGGCATGGACTGAAAGTAAGTTAGAGAAGTCACAGGTACTCAGGGTTGGGGAACAAACAAAGAGCGCTGGAAATACACCTGGCGGGGAAGAAACTAAAACAAAGAGACAGCTTTGCACACTTGGACAGAGCGCCATGCGCAAACGACAGCTCAGAGAAAGAAATTCGGAGGAGGATATAAGCAGGGGCGATTGCATGGTGTATTATAGTAGAGGTGTGGTGGAAGACAGACACATATTGTGTAAGCTCAATGGAAGTGTGTGGCTTAAACAAAGAGACTATGGCAGTGGCAACAGGAAGTGTTACCACTGGGTCAAAAGAATTGCGAGAGTGAATAGAATCAACAAGCAAATAATGAAGAAGCTGAGGAAGCAGGTTGGCGTGGGTTTCAAAAAGAAGCTGGCGAGGAGTGGCTGAAGTGGGCTGGGCAGATAGAGCGAATGGGATGAAAACAGCAAAAAAGCAGATGCGCGGAAAGTGGAAAGGAAAAGGAGACGAGGACGACCAAGACTACGTTTGGAGGATTGTGTAAAGATAGCATTGTATGGATTGGGAGAGGAGTGGAGAGTGAGAATAATAGTAGAGGGTAGTGGAGATGCTTGATGGAGGCAGCAGTGAGGTTGATGAAACAGAAAAGAAAACATAAATCGAGGATCAGCTGAGGCAAGCCTCACCTCGCAGATTTAGGGAAAGACGAGGAGAATAACAACGTAAGATATACTATACATCCACCTTTAACCATGGATGGTGGTTACCTAGGAGTCATGTGTTTTCTCCATTACCTCAGGTTTCCATGCTTCATGTCGACCTTAAAATGCATCAGATTTGCATTGATTACACAGCTGCTAAAAATGCTGGATCATCAGAGAGTTGGGCTTCCACATGTATTTATGCTTAGCTACGCCCCTACAAGTCTGCGCAGAACGGACATCGTGACGCCATCTAGCGGTCGTTGTCTGATAAAGATTGCTGATAGTTAAGCTATTAACACACTCCATAAAAGAATCACATTCGTGAATGGGCAAACAAAAAGAGGAAGCAGCTTTAACGTGTTACAATAGCAACATAATGTATATTTTATGAAAACAAAGGCATGTGCGTATAAATGTATTATCAAGTTTCATTTATCACCAAACTATGATAACAGACGCCCATAGCGAAAGTCTCGCCTATACTGAAAGGAGATCAATCAACAAAGCGAAAGTTGAGTAAAAGAGAAAAGAAATGCATCACCACGATCACCACATTGTGTAGGTGGATTAATGAGCATGTGTGTAGGTGTGTTTGCGTGCGTGCATGCTTGAGCGTGTTCAACTTCATGCGTGCGTATGGGGTGTGTGTGTGAGTGTGTGTGTGTGTGTGTGTGTGTGTGTGTGTGTGTGTGTGTGTGTGTGTGTGTGTGTGTACGTGTGCATTCTCGCGCCTATACGAATGTATACATTGATTCGTCTGCTTGTCTAACTCCCATGTTCATCGAATGATCTCCCAGTACCTCCCTTTCCTCACCCTTTAACGCCATAATTTCCGTCGCCAGCAGAAGGTGGAGACGGTCCGGTGCTCGGCAGGATCAACCCGAACATTCTCCGGGGAGGAGACATTGACCTTGGCGGCATAGAGTGACGTAACGTCTGGGGCCAATGACCACATGCTTCAATGGAGGAGGTGACAGTTCTTCATCACATGTTTTGTTTTGAAAAATAACCCGACCTTAATTGCTATTATGTTGTCGCTTGATGCCGATTCTGTTAATCTTTCTCTCTGTCTTTCTGACTCTCAGTAGTTCTGTTCGTTCTTCCGTCCGTCCGTCCGTTCCTCACTCACACCATCATCCTCTCACTCGTCTCTCACTCACCGTGTATTAGTCGCAGCAACAAAGTGATCGCGGTCCATACAGGTTGGACAAAAATGTTAACAAAGCTTTCTCACCTGAAATGGGTTCGTTGGTGGTATGTCTCACCACCAAAAAAACCCACCCGACCCATGGCAAAACCTCTTTTTCGGCTCAACTCCAAGATAGCTGACATTATATAGGGTCTAATATTCAAATGGACCTAATGTTGGAACTAAGCAACATAAAAACATGCTTGAGGTGTCATTTCCAACTAAATTAAAGATGTCCATTCGTTTGGTGACACTTTGGAGGTCAATAGAGGTCAAGGTCATGCGATAAGGTCAAGGTCAAGGCAAAATTGTATATAATAATCTGGAAAATATGCTGGATTCGGACCAAAGTGGCATGACTCTGCAACGAAATGAAGTTACAAACACATATTCAGGTGTCATTGCAAACAAGTTTACTATGCCTAATCATTTAAACCACATTTTACAGAGTCACGTTTCAATTGTCTATTTACAATCCTGTATGATCCTGATCAACATCCCGGTCATCATCATCCTGGCTCTCCACTTGTGTCACATTCATACATGTGGTGTCCTTGCACTGGCCACATGCTGGTGTGCACTGCAGTCCATTCTTACGGCAGGTGCATGTTTTTTTATCGCAGTGATCGCCGCAATTGCATCGAATTATCTTGAGGAGTCGCTCCGGTGCCGCAGGCTGAGACATTCTGATAGGCTCGAGACTAAGAGAAGATGCTACCCAACCCCAAAGCTCGGGGAGATGTCGTTGCTACGCCATCCCTGCACATGATGATAAGTCCGATGGCTATGAAAGGCGGCTGAATCATTCGTTGGCGGAAGCTTCTCTGGAGAGACGTATTGTGTAGAACTGTGATGTCTGCTTTGATCAGATGCTCTGCAAGGAGGTTGATGAGGGCCTGCTTGTATGATGTGTTGGCAAGGAAAGCTTTTTATCCTCATTGTTAAATGCATTTCTGTGGAAACTGAGACTGAAGCACCAACGTCGTTCCCCGTCCTACGACGATGGGCATCGTCCTTAGTTTTGGAGCCGTTATATCCGTCAAACACAACCAACGCACGGCCATAGCTGCTGCGTACATGCCGGATATACATAGTGCAGATCTCGGCATAGTTGGAGTGCTTGGGCCGTGAGAACTTGTGGAGCAATCCTCCCCCATCAACAATAAACTGCAAACCCTTGTCGAGCGTGGGACAAGCTTCGGGAGATGGTGTATGATCTCCGCTTTGTCCCCAGTCCGCATGCGCATGTGATTGTCGCACAACTCATACTTGAAGGTCATGCATGGCAATATCGCCGCTGGGGTCCATCTCGATTCGTTCCCCGGAAGCAGTTTTGACATGGACAACTGAAGCTAGAGTATTCACTTGATTCTTCTGGCAGAACGTGTATTCTGCCACAGAATGACCGATCATGGAAGTTAAGATCTTCTCTCCGACACTTAGAGTATCGACCACGTTTACTGACCCCTCTGTCATCAACCCTGTTGAAAGACTAGCAAGCTTTTCTGAAGTTGTGTTGAATGGTCCCTGCTCAACAAACACCTGAAGCAGCTTCTGTATCGGACATGTCACGTCGGATGCGTGATGCTGCCAGATCACGATGCTCATCACTTGCATTCGAAGAAAACCCCGCTATCTCGAAAATGGACTGGCTGACGTCAGCACATACGGTTCTGGAGAGCAGGAAGAGAAGACGAGTACTCTCATTGGAGCCACGGCCGTGCGTTAGACCCCCAGTTGACTTAATACCAGCCATCAAAACTTGCTCTATGAAGATATCTGTGAATATACATGACCATGCACCATCACTTCTCATGACCGGGAAGAGACCCTTCATGAAAGCTACATGTACGTCTGGGTGAGTGCTCTCGAGGTCCAGCATTTTTGGGATGAACAGCGCAAGAGATTTTGTGTAGTTATTGTGCCCAACAGCTGCAGGATAAGCGTGCATATAACACAAAGACTGTAAATACAGGGGCCAGTTTCATAAACGCGCAGATCGGATGAAGGCCCTCACAACTGCGACCATTATCTGATACTGCGTCCACAGTCTGGCGGTTGCATGCTTTTGCATTGAGGCACGCCAATCATCAAGTGCAATCTGGATGTGACAGAATGTGGTGCTCTTGCGTGCATCATCCAGACTCATCTTCGTCTCCTGCACATTTGTACTAGCTGAAAGATGCGAGCGAGAAGAGCAACTGCGTTTAAATCACCTGAAAAAGACACAAGGTTATAACATATATTACGCATAAATGTTGATAGGAAATACAATTAATTGCATAGAAATGTCACTGTTTGTACGTGTATAGCATGCATGTAGACATCTAGTTTGTGCAGTTCATACAAAAACGCGGTCCATAGAGGTTGAACAAAAATGTTAACAAAGCTTTCTCACCACAATTTTTTTTTTTTTTACGTTGATGTTGACCTTATTGCATGACCGTGACCTCTAACGACCTCCAAAAATGTCACCAAACGAATGGACATCCTAAAGTTAGTTGGAAATGGCACCTCAACCGTGTTTTTATGTTGTTTAGTTCAACAATTAGGTCCATTTGAATATTATACCCTGTATAATGTCGGCCATCTTGGATTTGAGCCGAAAAAGAGGTTTTGCCATGGGTGGATTCGGGTGGGTTTTTTTTGGTGGTGAGACATACCACCAACGAACCCATTTCAGGTGAGAAAGCTTTGTTAACATTTTTGTCCAACCTAAATCGTTCGTTGCTGAGACTTTCTCTTGCTCTCTCTCTGTCGATCTGCTGGTGTAATTTGCTTCAGGGGATATCTCAAAAACGATAACTCGGAGGAGTCTGAAGGTGATGTGGAGGCACAGAAAACAACGACCCGTGGGGGAAACTAAGGCGGGAGTTGCACTGGACATGTAAAAATCGACAACAACCATTACGACCAATCATACTGTAATTAGGTCACCGTAGAATAAAGAATCATGATGAGATACAACAGAATTTAGTGACAAAACAATTCAGTTTGCCTTCTTTGTTGTTGCACCTACAACATTGTAGAAAGTGGCTCGCTTTGTTAAGTATTTAAAGGCACATATCAAGTAAACATGCCAGTTTGTTTGTGCAATTAATTTATTTTTGATGGAGTCATCATACAAATTAATACTTTTGAACGGGTCTGGTCACAAATCGGCTGAAAAAATGGCTAATGCTAAATCAATCGAGGATGGCGTTTTAAGTGGTATTGTTACACAACGTACTAGATTTTATTCCATATACATTACATATTGTCAGGTTAAAATAAACATGTAAACCAAACCCCTAAGTGTGTACATCATTGATAAGTATATATATTATGCTTAAGTTCAATAGCCTCCTTGCTCCGAATAATTATGTGTTTAGATTTTGTTTAAGTTGCAATATAAGTACTTAATTGATTATATTTTATTTAGTACCTTATTCTTAATAACTGAATAATATGTCCAATGAATGCTGTCCCAAAAATTGTGTTTAATTAGCCCGTAAATATGTTCACAATTTTAACGTTGCGTCCGCAAAATTTTCCAGATTCTAAACGCGCTCTTTTAACAATATTGGGGAAGCCGACTAGGTCAACAAGAAGACTTTGTTTGATTGTTTTGGATTTTTGGTGCGTTCTGTTTGCCCACATTTAAAACAACCAATTCTGCGAGCTTCCTGTTAGTATATATATATATATATATATATATATATACCACGTTGTGTGAATCCACGTAACGGAACAGAGAGCAGATATCATACATTCAATGCACACATGAGAATACTCTATTATCTTGTGGAATACACAAACACAGCGCTGCACAAACGATTCTAGGCAGATATACAATAAAAAACGTAATGGTGCAAATAGACAGCGAACCGTAAAAAGTCAATGTTTCTACACTATGGTCGCTTTGAAACAATGCAACATGCTTGTAATCAAACTTATAACCAGCGCTGGGACTTGTTTCTGGCTCTTCTACGACGAGTGGCAGAAATTAGTTGGAGAACCATTTTCGTGTACTACTCTACTCGGTACCCCCCCCCCCCCCCCCCCCCTATTCCCGGTGTATCCGTGTTATGTTCACGCAGTCCTTTCTCTGTTTGTACTGAATTTACGCCAACTATTGGGTAGGTTGGTATTGGGCAATCAACTTTATTAACACAGGGATTGCCACTGTGCACATATAATATATACAATAGTCACATCTTGTGCACAGCCAGGTACATCCAGATTACAGAGTGATGGATCATTCCCCATAGCATCGGACTCTCAGTCGACAGAACACCAGATTCGAACCATGTCCTGCCGTGTCGAACCTTCGTTCTCTCTACGTTGCTCCAGTTCATTCAGCTGCATGAATGAGTACATGGCTAAAGACAGTCGTGGATATTTGTGTACGAATAGTCTTCGCGAATTAATTGCAGCGTGGCTGAAGCTTCCCAGAGAAGTCGAGATGGTGTTCAATTGAACAGGTCTGCCATGGAGTAAAATGTAAAGCGCTTTGAGCAGTCCTAAGCACTGTATATTGCTATATATAATAACATACATTTTCATTTTTTTTATACGACATAAGCACTTTTGTATATAAAAAAACAACAAACAGTGAAATGCTTATACGCTGTCATTAAAAGGGTGCTCGTTAAACATATAATACTATTTCTGGCCAATTTATTAATAACAATGTAACTTCTGCGCCTAAATAATTGGAAACCAAGCTCAGAGGCAAATTTATTTACTAATTTAATTTTTGTGTATATGTATTGTTAATAAGGTGACCGAATTAGCGAGACTAATTTCCTATACTTTACTGTATGGATATAATTGAGGACTGTTCTGCGAGGTGGCTGCATTACCGAGGTGACCGTAATGTGAGGTTTGACTGTATGTGTATTCGGTAATGTTATCTAATTTCTACCTACTATGCGGGTTTATTGGTATGTGCGCGTTCTCCAGAGATCCTCACTTGCCGATAAATCGCTGCCTGAATGTTGAGTGTTACTGCGTCCGGGAAGTATGATCTACAGTGTAAGCGATACTACCCAGGAAGTGTAGAAATGTCCACTGGAGCAATAGGCTGGCAAACGAGGAGCTGTGTGGCTATTTTCAAACAACTTTCTTTCTCGAGATGACCACTGCTGTCGTCACACTGAAGAACCAAATTCATCCCGTGGACGCCCACTCAAGAAAAACTGAGGTAAACAAAATTGTTTTCCCGCAAACTGATGCGTAAATAAACTGTTGATATGGCTGACATTCCATCCTTAATTAAAAATCAACCCTCATGGAAACGGCACTGGCTCCAGTCATGTAACCAATGATGAAAGTGGTCTAACCGCGAATTACCCGTGTTTGGGAGTTTCTGACGCCCCCTTTTTGCGTTGCGCCAGGCCAAATATGTAGCCAGACAACACCAACACGTATACCTTGAACCACGCAAGCGAGGACAGGCCACTTAATTTTAGAGAACCTGCAAGAAGTTCGATCAACTTGTCTTCACACTCTGAAATTATTTCGCGCCTCGATATAGATGGACTTTGTAGATAATAATAAAGTATACATGTAGTGTTAAAAGGTAACTAGTTATACAGTGTAGTAAAGAGTCCGTTAGATTGTCCAAAGTGTATAATCTCCAGCAGGCATGGGGCAATTAAGTTTGAAAGTTAATTAATAAAAAAATTGCTATGTTTGATGTCAGTTGGGTAACTGAGTGCTTCTCGTGTGTACTATGATCATCAAAGCTAACTACATCTACTGAAATCAGTGACTATCACCTCAGGAATGCATAAAGTAATACCAAATAAAACAAAATTAATTGGACGTTAATTGAGATTTTTTAAATTAAATTAAATTAACCTCTTCCAGAAAAGTTAGTTAATTAAATTAAATTAAGCTAATTGAGTACATTCAATTAACAAATGAACAATTGAAATTAACCCGTGCCTGAACTCCAGCATATACCTGTTATTTCCGCTACAAACTCGACTACTATGGAAATCATTCATACATGTACGAAGATAATGTAATAATAATAATGACACACTTCTATAGCGCCTAAATCCCCAGGAATCTGAGTTCATTATTTTCATCACCGTCTGTAGGTATTCATTGATACAGCTACGTGAAGTGTGCTAACGTGGAATGAATAAATTGGCCAAAGCATCCGAAAAACAGGAATAGGTTTAAAATCAGTGATCTTTCGGTTGAAAAACCGATGTTCTCAACAACACGCTACGCGATGCATATATATGTGTTGTTATTATTTTATGACGATGCTACTCTACAACAATACAAAACAAATTGAAAGCATTGGTAAGGTCGCTGATTGTGTGATGTGAACGAAACATAACGCAATCTGAACTAACACACCTGGTCATTAAACTGCCACTTGATAGGATATACTGGAAACAGCAGAACCGAAGCACATTTGAAAAGATAGTGAAACTAGTATCCAAAGACTAATCTACATGCCGCGACTTTATGTTGTTGGAGGCAGATAGTAACTACGTAGGAGACCAGATAAGCAGTCGTGTCGTTAATACTATAGCGTATGTCCATTTTGTGAGGCTATTTGCGTTTTTTTTATGTTAGATAAGAAGTTTTTTATTTCATGCGGCCATGATATTTTGTAAGGTAGAAGGAATGACTAGACAAATCAGAGCTAAATGGAGTATTGAGAATAGAGAGAGAGAGAGAGGGAGAGAGGGAGAGAGGGAGAGAGGGAGAGAGGGAGAGAGGGAGAGAGGGAGAGAGGGAGAGAGGAGAGAGAGAGGGAGAGAGGGAGAGAGAGAGAGAGAGAGAGAGAGAGAGAGAGAGAGAGAGAGAGAGAGAGAGAGAGAGAGAGAGAGAGAGAGAGAGACTGACAAAATACATTTTACACATTTTATTTACATTTTTATTTACACATTTTTATTTTTACACAAAACACATTTTACACACACATTTTACACATTTATTATTTTTATTTTATTTACTTACACATTTAATATTTTAACACATGCCACACACACATTTACACATTATTTTTATTTAATTATTTTACACATTTACACATTTTACTATTTACATCTTTATTATTTTAATATCACACATTTATTTTTAATATTTAAACATATTTATTATTATTTTTATTTTTACATGATGCATGCACACATTTTACATTTTATTTTATTATTTTAATATTTTACGACATTTTATTTATTTATTTTTTACCATTTTTACGCTTTATTTATTTACCATTTACATCATTTATTTTTAATATTTAATATTACTTATTTACACCATTACACGTTTAATATTTTTATTTTTATTATTTACGCATTATTTACGATGATGATGACATTATTATTATTATTTTATTATTTTTATTACGCCACATAACATTTTACTTTATTACACCTGACGCATTATTTATTTTAATATTTACATTTTTATTTATTATTTTATTTTATTATCTTAACATTTATTTTTATTTTCATTTACGAGGAGATGGAGAGAGGAGAGTGTGTGTGAGAGAGAGAGAGAGTAGAGTAGAGAGAGGAAGAGAGGGAGAGAGGGACAGAGGGGCAGAGGGAGAGAGGGAGAGACTCTCTCTCTCACACACACTCTCTCCCCCTCTCTCCACCTCCCTCAGAGAGAGAGAGAGAGGGAGGGAGACAGACAAACAGACAGACAGACAGAGATAGAGACACAACGACACAGCAGCCCAACGACACAGCGACACACCGACACACCGACACACCGACAGAGACATACATAGCGGTTCTAGTCATTACACGTATAATTGCATCTTACGGAAAGTTAACCATTTCAAATTGGTAGCTACCTCGAAGAACATCAGCAGAGGTGTTACGCTTGCATAATCGACGTCACATATAATTGATCGATTTATCAGTTCAAAGCCCCTCTCTGTTGCCGCTCTGGCAAGGGGTGGATTTCTTCTTCACTTGGATCAACCCCATACTTCCAGTGATGGCTGTCAAATCTGACGGGAGCATGTTCTGTGTTAGAAACATTTAACGATTGAGACATGAAACTGTGTATCACTTCAAAAAGCAGTAATATTGTCAGTAGTTGCCGACATGTTACCGGATTAGTTCCATTTGTTACAGCTGTTTTGTCAACTGGTTTAGCCAAACGCGAATCATGTTCTTTCTTGCCTAAATGTGAGTAGTGTGAGAATAACTTAAACAATATCCCCCCGCAGTTTTAAAAACTTAATTGATTATGGTAGTTCTGTCTGGTAACTCCCCAAAACCAGTTGCCGGGCAGACATTTAGTATTCAACCCACTGCATTTTTTGACACTTTTTTAGGGAGAAGAAACTCGTCAACATCAACGTAGAAACACTTATATAAGACTCATTTAAATTGATGTCAGATCCGGAATTAAATACATTGATAGTTTGTTTTATTAAGCTTACCAAGTCCGCACACCCCCGCTGATGCAAAATAGTCTATTTCAGGCAACAGGGTTCTGCTTGAATATAACTTAAGGGGATGGTGTTGGTGGAAAGAAGATGAGGAATTGAGTTTTTTCGTGATGCTCAGGGGTGATTTTGTGTTTTCCTGAGTCTCAGGGGGTGCAGTTGGAGGTTTAGTATGAGTATCGTCGCGGTGCTATTTCCGGTCTAAGAACGCCACCACCAATTAACTACGTTACAGTGTACCGGCCTGATAGAGCACATCGCTGTGAACAAATTAGCATATATCATAAAATACACGCATGCACGCACGCACGCATACTCATACGCACGCAACCATATACATACATACGCACACATACACACACACACACACACACACACACACACACACACACACACGAACGCACGCACACAATATTGGAAAGACTAATTAATGTATAACAGGTTGTTCAGATGTATGAATAAACATAGTATTATGTATACAAAACAGTTTAGTTTTCAAAAAAAATAACTCTACTAACGTGACATTAATATCCATTGTAAACAAGATATCAGAAACCTAACGAAATAAACAATTTATGCTAGGGGCGTTCGTAGATTTATCTAAAGCATTCAATACAGGTGATCATGAGATATTGTGTCAGAAACTCCAAAGTTATGGTGTACGTGGCTTAGCCAATGACTCGATTAAAAGTTACTTATTTAATTTAATAGAAGTCAATATGCGTACTACAATTATACAGCTCCACAAAACAAACTATTACTTGTGGAGTCCCGCAAGGATCTATACTGGGGCCATTGTAGTTTTCTATAATAAATCAATGGAGCTAATGTCTCAGATATTGTTTTGTCCATATTATTTGCTGATGACACTAGTCTCTTTATAAATGGTGATTATTTGCATGGTATAACTAATAAAATTTATATTTTTAGTAAAAGTTTGACTAAATGCCAACAAACTGTCTTTCAACATTGTTAAGACCCAATAAGTGGTATTTTGAACACCAACCAGAAAACATACCAAACCGACAAAACGTAAACTTAATGATAATGCTATTAAACAAGTATCTTCGACAACAGTTTCGAGGAGTTACTATTGATAACAAACGCAACTGGGCAGAACACATTAACCAAGTCAAATGTAAAATTCCTAAAGGTGTTGGAATAAAAAAAAACCAAAACATTACTAACTAGATCGCGTTTGGTCACCTTATATTACTCGTTGTTATTTTCACACTTGACGTATTGTATTGACGTATTGTATTGACGTATTGTATTGACGTATTGTATTGACGTATGGGGAGGTGCATCTGACACATATTGTTCAAGGATTATTAAGACACAAAAGAAAGCAGTGAGGATGCATGTTTCAGCCAACATATGTTCATAGTTACAATACAAGACAATCTACACAGATGCACATATTTGTGGCAACTTTAGAAACAAGACTTCGTTCAATAAGAAATAAGGGTGCTAACATATGGAACTATGTCAATATAAGACTTATGTTTACGACTTTTCAATAATTAATTAGAAATGTGCACTAAAACAATTCAAATTTCATAATTATGTTAATATATAACATATTTCATTCACAATTATGTGTTCTACACCTGCACGCAGTTTTTGTTTTCAATATTATGAGATTTGTATTTACATTGAAATATTCAATAGGGAGTATAACATTATCTACTGTTCTGTTCTCGTTACGCTATTATATATTATTTATTATTATTCTTCTTTTGTATCTGTATGTACTGTAATAAGTTCAGTAAATTTAATTTAATTTAATTTAATTATATATATATATATATATATATACATACAATTATATATATTTATATTTATATACATCATCATTATATTTGGACACCTTTTAAGGTACTTTTCCTAAGAGTACATCTTATGTTTTAACACATAGACAATATTAATATATGAATACTTCAGCTTTAATACATTTTATTCGTGCATTACGTCAGAGGAAGTACAGCAGAGGTACGGCATTATGGGAAGATGACACGTCCGTCATTCGCTGGCAAGAGCGAGTATAGGCCGGCGGCGCCTAAACAGCCTGTGTGCCAACAACATGAGGCGACTAGAAACCTTTCTTTGAAGAAGAAACACGCAGACATTGTAGTATCGTTGCTGCCGGAGAAACTGTCGCAGCGATCACGTGAAAGACTCATGCATCACTGGTGCATTATACGTTGCTGGACTGCTGAAGAAAATGTGGCAGCATGTTAACGGAAATGTTCCTCACTGTGCTCCTGATAATGATAGCTGTGGTTGTGCTTGTCTTTCTGCTAGACTACAGTGGCGACAGTGTTTGTAACAAACTCTTTCCCAACGTGTAATTAACTTCAGCTTGTGTCAATTACGGACAACGGCTAAAGAAACACGTGAAACGAATGCGGCATCTTACGTAAATGCGTCGTCTGCTCGCATCGTTCGTTTAACAAGTCTATCTATTTGACGGGAAGATATTCCAAGTAGTATTAAACTTCACTAACACTTATGCTGGGAATAAAATAAACGACTAGACTTTATAATGGTTGTGTTTGTCGCGTGGAAACAATTCACATCTGAAGTTTGCCTGGTGACAGTGCCACAATAAGCAGGGGCTGCAGTCAGACGTCAAAGCAACCTGCAGCATGATTGGAGCGATTTTTGAGTACATAAACGAATTCCTAAAGTTCATCAACAGCATCATGACGACGATGATCCTAGCGAGTGTACTCTTGATCCTTCTCCGGATCTTTCTAGCCACCAGCCGCGACAACGAAAGATCTGAAAATAATTTAATCCCAAAGGTCAAGCCGAAACAAAAGACACTCAATGACTGCCTAATAGGTTACGCGTAATAACAATACCTCGAAAGAAAACGATGTTAACATTGCTTAACTGTATTTGTGTTCGGTTGAATTGGTAGATAGTATGTATCCAGTACTGCATCAACACGAACGACAAAATTATGTATAAAGATAGTATAAAATAGTTTCTATTTGATGGCGTAATGACCACAGGGAGCAGCACCTGACAAATTATTGCAGTAGACATTGTAAACACAAACACACACGCACAAACACATACACACACAATCATATTTTTATTTACAAACGAACGCAAGAACGCACACAAGGACACACACACAAACGCATGCATGCATACAAGCACACACGCACACACACACACACACACACACACACACACACACACACACACACACACACACACACACACACACACACACACACACACACACACACATACACACACACAATCATATATTTTATTTATTTATGAGTGAGATAAAGATAGAGAGAGAGGGGGAAGGGAGCGAGGGGAGGGATGGAGGGGAGATAGAAATAGACTGATAGGCAGATATATATATATATATATATATATCTATATAGATAGATAGATAGATAGATATATAGGCATATATAGATACAGATATATATATAGATAGATAGATAGATAGATATGCATATATATATATTTGTATATATATATATATATAGACAGAACAGTGAAGAGACCTTAGGAAAGTACGGATATGGAACGAGAAACAGAGAGGGACAAGATCTGGTTGAGATGCTACGCAGAAATCAGCTAGTGGTGGTAAGCTCCTTCTTTCAGAAGAAGGAATCACACAAGATCACATACACAAGTGGAAACAACAGAACAGAGATATATATGCTGATTGTTAGAAGCAGCCAGTTGATCAAGGTTAGGGACTGCAAAGTTCTGGCAGGAGAGCACATAACGAGCCAACATAAACCAGTGGTTTATGAAATGTGGATAGGAATAGGCAAACAGGGTAGGAAGAAACAAAGACAGGTAATAAAATGGTGGTAATGTGAAAGAGAGGTGATGGCCCAATACAAAACCGAAGTAGAGAGAAAGTTCAGGCTACCCCAAGAACAAAGGGAGGATGTGGAATCAGAGTGGAAAGCACTTCAGGAAGGCTTTGTTAGAACAGCTGAGGAGATATGTGGCCGAACATCAGGAAAGCCGACACAAAGTCGAAAGAAGAAAGAACAGTTGAACAAGCAATACGAGAAAAGGAGGCACTGAAGTGTTTGGAAGAAGCGGGTGATGGAGAAAAGACAAGGCTAAAGCAGAAGTACCGGGAGAAGAAGAAGGCAGCAAATAAGGCGGCAAATAAGGCAGTTGCTAAAGCAAGAGATGATAAACAGCAGGAATTATGCAATAAGATTAAAGAAGATGGAGGGAAAAAACTGATCTTCAAACTTGCCAGGGATAGAGATAGAGACAGCAAAGATACTATACGAACATCAGCAACGAAGAGTAGCGACGGGACACTGGTTACTGGAGCAAAACAAGTGCTGGGTGTTTAGGAGGAGTACTTCAAGAAACTACTAAATCCGGAGGAAGAATATAAGATAGAGATACCTCATACCGTAAGGAGAGAGCTGGAGGTGAGGACAATAACAGAAGAAGAGGTGGAGAAAGCAGTAAAGAAGATGAAAACAGGAAAGGCTGTAGGAGTGGACGAACTCTCAGTGGAAATGGTGAAACAGACTAGTTGGAATCAAGTGGCTGACGAGGCTGTTTAATGTGTGCTTCACGGCAGGAGAGATACCAGCAGAGTGGCGAAGAGGAGTGATTGTGCCGATATGGAAGGGGAAAGGGGACATCCATGACCCAGGGAGATACAGAGGCATCACATTACTGAGTCAAGCCCTGAAATTGTTGAAAAGGATACTGGATGCTAGGGTGAGGCTTTCAGTGGAGAGCAAAATCGGACAGAATCAGCTGGGATTTAGGAAAGGGAGAGGAACAGATGATGGATTGTTTGCCATCAGACAAATTATCGAGAAGAAGAGAGAATTTAAAAAGGATGTAGAGTTCGGCTTTATAGATATGGAAAAGGCAATTGACACCGTGCTGAGAGAACTCGCATTTGCAGTCATGAGATGGATGGAGGCTGGAGAAGCAGAAGCCAGAATGGTGGAGGAAATGTACAAGGAGACAACAGCGGTTGTGAGAGTCGAAGGAGAAACATCGGAACAATTTGGAGTGGAAGTAGGACTCAGACAGGGAAGTGCCTTGAGTCCCCTGCTTTTCATTATGGTGATGAACCTGATCAGTGGAAAGATATCGGAGCAGGAAGAACTTAAGAAGATACTGTATGCAGACGACCTAGCAGTGGTGGCTGATAACAAAGAGGAACTACATAAAGCTTTGCAAGAATGGAGTGACACCTTCAGAAAACACGGCTGAAGTAATGTAGATAGGAGAACAGCAGGTAGATTTGCATGTAGTTATTGACGGAAAGACCATTAAACAAGTGAACAGCTTTGTATACCTGGGAGGTACAGTGTGTGAGGATGGAAGGAGTAGTAAAGAAATACAGAGGAGGGTACAAGCAGGAGCAGCAGCATGGAAGAGGGTAGAAGGCATTATGTGGGACAGAAAACTGAAGAAACAACTGAAAGGAAAAGTGTTAGAAGCCTGCGTTATACCAGCCTGTATATATGGGTTGGGAACACTGCCACTGACAGAGAGACAGGAGTAGAAACTACAGGTGGCAGAAAATAACTGGGTCAGAAGAATATGTAGAGTAACACGGGAGGATAGAAAGAAGATGAAGGAATTGAGAGAGGAGATTGGAATGAAAAAACATCTAAAGAGGAAAGTAGCCGGTAACAGAATGAGATGGGCGGGACATGTACATATAATGGGTGAAGACAGACTGGCGAAAAGAGCGTGGAAAGTAGAAGAGGGTGGCAGACGAAGGAGAGGAAGACCAAGGTTGAGATGGAACGACAGCATAAAATGAGACATGGGGAGGGCTGGCGTGAACAGCCATGAATGGGTGGCAATTGCGGACGAGAGAGAGAGGTGGAAAGAACTGACAAGAAAAGTAGAAGAAGCTACCAAGTGACGTGGACCCCACCCCGCAAGGGAGCAAGGGGAAGAAGAAGAAGATAGATAGATAGTTAGACAGGCAGACAGCAGGCAGACAGACAGACAGACAGACAGACAGACATATAGACAGAGACAGATATATAGACATATATATATATATATATAGATGGATAGATAGAAGATAGATAAATAGATAGTTAGATATATATATATATATATATATAGATACATAGATAGATAGATAGATAGATAGATAGATAGATAGATAGATAGTTAGACAACCAAATTTACATGATACAAATCAGAATATCATATTACTTGTTTTTATAGTTGATAGATTACTCAATGTATCAACATGCATACATAATACAAGAATTGATTATAGTATATATATATATATGTATGTATACGTACATATGGATACCTAGGTATACATTTCAATACGTATTATGAATTACAAATAAAGCAATTATAGATACGACAAGTGGATTCATAATTTATGTTGAAAAACCATAATTATAGACTGTGGGTGTAAATTTTATTAATGATAATACTTGGTGTATTGTTAACTGTCTCTACTATGTTGTGCATAATGCATTTTTTCGCAAATTCATGTTTGAATCTGGACATATACAGATTATTTCTTTCACGTGTGCAGTGCTGATGAATATCATAGATGTGTGTGTTAGGAAAACATTGAAGTAGTAGGGTAAAAGATTATTAATTAATTTATAGTAACATTTTAATTGTTGCATATTATAGATGTCATCCAACTTTAGCAACTGAAGTCTTTCAAAAATAGGACTTGTGTGATAGACAGGCAGACATACAGGCAGACAGATATATAGACAGATATATATATATATATATATATATAGATAGATAGATAGATACATAGATAGATAGATAATTAGGTAGATATATATATATATATATAGATAGATAGATATATATATATATACATTAATACATAGATAGATAAATAATCAGGTAGATTTATATATATATATATATATAGATAGATAGATAGATAGATAGATAGATATATAGATATATACATTGATACATAGATATATAGATAATCAGGTAGATATATATATATATATATATATATATATATATAGATATACAGCTAGATAGATAGATAGATAGATAGATAGATAGATATATAGATATATAAATAGATAGATAGACAGACAGACAGATAGACAGACATATATATATATATGGACAGATATATATATATGGACAGATAGATAGATAGATAGATAGATAGATAGATAGATAGATAGATAGATAGATAGATATATATATAGATATACAGATATACAGATAGACAGATAGACAGATAGACAGATAGATAGATAGATAGATAGATAGATAGATAGACATGCAGATATGCAGATATGCAGATATATATATATAGACTTGTACTTGTACTTGCCATTGTGGATTGGATTTGGAAGCCAACCCACCTAACGGTCCAGGCTCTGCACCAGTCGAGCGACAATAAATTTTAGTGTCGCGGGCAAAGTCTTTCGCCCAGACAGATGTAGGCTATCTGATGAAAAGTTTGAAAGGATCATGTTTGTGCGGTGCAACAAGAAATGACTGTTGAGAGCTGAACATCTCAAGGGTTGACGCAAAATGTCCGTGTTTTATGTGTTGACGACTTGACTTAAATAAATAATGAATAAATGCATAATACTGCTGCTTTTGTGTTTTCATCCCTTTGACTTTCACCATTATGAAACATAAACGTAGTGTTCAATGTACTTGATCCATCCATGATATACAGACAGACAGACAGACAGACAGACAGACAGACAGACAGACAGACAGACAGACAGACAGACAGACAGACAGACAGACAGACAGACAGACAGACAGACAGACAGACAGACAGACAGACAGACAGACAGACAGACAGACAGACAGACAGACATACATACATACATACATACAGACAGACAGACAGACAGACAGACAGACAGACAGACATATAGACAGACAGACAAACATGTAGATTGATAGACGAACAGACAAAGAGGCATGCAGGCAAAGAGACTAAGAGGTAGAAAGAGATAAGACACTTTTCCTTAAAGTGAAACAAAAAGCATTGTGTTGGTCCTATCTAAAATATTTAATAAAAAAAACATAAATTAGCAACTACAGTAAGGAATATTATGTCAGCAGTATATAAGAATAAACTTGTAGAAGTCAGATAATTGTAATATTTTACGGACAGTGCCATTGTGACAGAACGCCTGACGTCACCAATGCCTACTCCTTCCAATTCGACAGTTTATATTGGCGGTATTTATAAATGATACGTCCACATGGTGCGCTGTATTGCATTATAACTATTGTACGTGTTAATCTGATTCGAAGGGAATACGAGAAACCAACATATGAGCTGACATATTCATGTGCATGTCTAGGAAACAGGGGTATTCGACGTAACCACAACGTCAAAGTAAAAGAAGCTATAATTTTGTATTGTTCATGCATCGGGGGCGTGTCTCAACATGTCAGCCGCTGAGAACTGTAAGATTTCACCAGAATCATACACTATGAAAACACATTCTGCGTAAACCACAGGCGTGATATGGCTGATTGTAGTTGCAAATGGTTAGATTTTATTACCACTTTTAGGTGCATAGATCCACACAGTTGCCTTTTGTTTCCCTTCAGCAGACCATCGTCTATGTGTAACAGGCAACGAATCTATTTACTTACGTTACAATTTGTATTGCGCACCTCATACTCTGTCATTTTGAGGATCAGTTTGTGTTTAAATTTTAGTGCGTAAGTTTTATTTTAGTAACATATTCATTGCCAGGCTGCTGGCATGGGATTATACTAGTGTACGAGGCAGTCTGACTTGAGCCACCTTACTTCTACAGAGGAAGACTGACAGTTCTTGTTCTTAGCAGTTAGCATTGTCAGCCACTGTCAAGTGGCATGGTCTCCAGACTACATCAAAGGCATTTCCTGTCTAAATGGTGGGTTAACTGCCAATTGACTCTTTATGGACATCCTGGTGGCTTAATTAAACATACAGGTTTATGGCCTGAACTGATAGTCTACAAATATTGTTTGCTTAACTGGGAAAAGATGCTGCCTGTTGCCCTGTTTGGATACCATAGCCATGGTCATCAGAGAATGAGGATGTACTATGTGTAGGGATGATAAGGTGGTGTTGTATCAGAAATAACAAAGTATTTAAAAAATAGTTGAACATTTAAATATTTCAGGAAAGTTTCATTTTATAACCAAATATATTAATTTTCCCTAGTACATATTGAGAAAGTACTCATATATACTCGTAATGTACTCGTAAAATCTGAGTACAATGAGTATGAGTACGAGTACGAGTCCATGACCCACAAGTTTTATGAGTACGAGTACACGAATACCGAGTACTTCGGCCCCAGGTCTGGTCTGCATATTTTACTGTCATGCTTTTCTTATAATTATTGTCTCTGATTCAAACTATAGATATGTTAGAATTACGGTGGAGTTGGCAGGTTAAACAGTACATTAGACAGGCCGCTTTTAACAGCAGAGCGGTGTGCTCTAAACAGGAAAAAATGGGGGGTGTGACATCCAGGAGGATAGCGAGGGGTCAAATTGGCATAGGCATTTAAGTCGATTAAGTCATTACGGTTATATGGAACAAAATAAATTACTTAATCAATTATATTAAAATGAAGCCTTAGCAATTAAGATCTTGGGTATCATGATTTAACTCACCGACAATTATAACTTTAATGTGAATTCCAATTTGTAATAAAAAAATCGTGTATTACGTAGTTTACAAGACAGGAAGTTCTATTGCATTATGGGAAGATAACAAGGTGAGCAGAAACCAGCGGCGGTTATACTGCCGGGGGTTTTATAATCCTTGCAGCGTCCACAGCACTTATCTTGCGGCTTTTGTTACGAATTGGATATCCGTTGGGGAGAAAAACGGAAAAGGACAGGAACGATCAGTGGTGTGAGTTTGCTACATAACAAGTGTTCACCATTCTAAGCCAAAAATCGGTACCTAAACATAGTGTGCATCGATTGTGGAAATTGCTGCTGCTTAGGTTCCAACCATACAAACAGTTGCGTGGAAGGAGAATCACGGGGACACTATAACGCCATTACCGCAGCAGATTCGATCGCAGCGATTACAATAAAAACGCCAGAGTTGCCGGTGCTAAACACGCGCGCGGTTGAAGACTATTTGGCAACATGTTTGCTGTAATTGTGTTCGCTTCCATCGCCTTTATGATAGTTGTGTCCTTGGTTGTTCGTCTGGTGAACACAAGTGCAGGCTGCAGATGCCATGACAGACAAGATTAGCATGGGAAATGCATGGACAGTGACACAAAAAAACGTTGAAGGAAATTGGCACTATGTTGTCCTCCACAACCGTGACTCTCTTCAGTCCGGGCTTCACAGAGGCAGCTCGGTGTTTGCTTGTTCATCTGCTGAACTATAGCTGTCTTTCTTTTCTGGTGAAATGGCACGAATTTACTATTTGACACGTGTGTACGGTGACAAGGAAACTTCAGGGAGGATGTTGGCATAACATGCATGAATCTGTTTAAAGTATCCATATCGCTGAAGATACGAGGTTCGACGTTCGTTAATAAAATGTTTCTTCGGAGCCAACACAACAAAAGTGAAGAACGCACGTGAATTTCGTCGCCAGGGGTGTTATTTCCGCAACCGTGTTGCCATAGCTGATCGACCAACATGAGTGAATATGTAAACATGAATGTTCTTACTTTATTTTACGTATATTTATACATACCTTTCATATCTTCATACAATCAAGTAGAGTTCACCGTTAGTGATGGCGTAGTGAACTGATTGCTATCTGATATGGCCTGGTTACCAACATTTAACCTTGACTTTTACCAAACGATGAACTGAACATAATGTATGCTGCATGCTATCATGATGACACAGGCTGAAATACTTGTAATGCTGATGCTTCAAGCTGATCTACGCTACTGATGACTAATGTCGTCACACACCGTGACAGTGAACGATCAATCCAAATTAGCCAAGAGGACTTCCACTAGACGGATCATTATTGCACCATCTCGTGAATTTCGAGAGACTCCGATATCACTGAGAGACTATTAAAGACGCCCATGTTGTGACTAAGAGATGAGAGTGGTTCGGCTACGCTGTCGCCATATGGTGGGCAAGAGGAAAATCAGTCAAGACCTGCATCACGTTAAAGATTTCACGTCTACAAACGGATATGCTAGACAGATGACACGATGACGTAATAAACTTGTGGTCAGGTGATAGACATGAGAGAATTAGACATGTCAAACGCTTGTGCGGAACATAAGACACGATAACGTAATAAACATGATCAGGTTATAGCCTTGAGAGTTTGAGCCATATGATTATGACGTTTTATTTTAACGGTCATATCAATCGCAGTAAGCAGATATTGCACACAATGTATCTTGAGAGCCTGCAGCATGATTGCAGTGTTTGACGCACTCCTGGAGATCAAGAAGGAACGGCGATGTCCTCAGTGCAGGATTTAGGGCAGGGCAAACGGGGAAGTTGCCCAGGGGACCCAGCAATATAATTGTATGGGGGCCTCCGCAAAATGGTGTTTGGGTAATTTCGTTGGGGTCGAAACGTTTTTAGACGTAACTAGAATGGTTCAGTATGATATAAATTGGTGCGCTAAACAAACAAAGTCGTGTTTGCTGTGAAGTCTCTGTTATAGAAGGTAGGAAGAAATGAGAATTATTATGATACGATACCCGGCCAATCACTGTCCAGCGGCCACCGCGGTCAGTCCTGTATCCGACGTTGGATGACATACTGTGGGATTTAATTTAAAGATGGCTGCCCTGAGTATGCGTTTTACGAACATGATTTTAGCGCCTCTTGAGTTTGAGGAATCCGTATATGGTTCATATATGAATACGTATATATTCACGAGTATGTCCATTCTTGTTGGCATTTGTTTCGGAGCTATATTCTGAACAATAAAACAAATGGCAGTGCATATATTGGTGAAAAGAAATATGTCATTGATTAAGAATGGACAACACAAATGGTTACATTTCGAGTTCACGTCACGCCATTGTGTTGACAACACGTCTCGAGGTTTATTGGCAACATTTTGTTGTGCAGCTACCAACATGTGTTCTCAGCAATAACACTAGGCCAATATCAAGATCAAGTCAATCACCCACAAGGAGTGACGGTTGTGCTGTAAGTTTAACAGAAATCCACAATCCTGGGAGAGGTGAATGGTGACAGGGCCAGATATATCACAGGTATCTAGATGGAGTTGGAAGATAGTGTTTAAACTGCAAATTAAAAAACTCAACAAAGCATAAATGTACTACACTCTGGCATACAATACAACTTTGCTAAATAAATATTATCTATAGTGTCAACACTTAAACATTTGTATAATCCAGCAATCGCTGAAATTCGCGCATATATGCAGACTCTGAGTACAAACTTAGTCATGGACAAAACCACATAATGCAAACGGTATACACTGTTAAGGACACACGGAAATATAACAGGAGATATGTTGACGAAACGACAACAAAAACGCCAATTATGACAAGGATCACAACCAGACTGACTGACGTACTAAACACAATACTTCCCACCACTGCCGATTTCGCCATATCTCGACACAAACATGTTGGATGATGGTGCTATCCAGGCGTAGATGGACAGTTGACGATGATGCCCAACAATAATGTTTCATATACAATACATCCCAGTTGGCAACTGTCAGAAGAGTATATATTGTATGTTGTAGGTATTTTTAGAGACATCCTCAAGGAACGTGTGTATGTTTTTCAACACTTTTTTATTTCAAATTATGAATCCAGTTGTCGTATCCATAACTGCTTTATTTCTAATTCGTAATACGTATTGGAATGTATACCTAAGTATCCATATGTACGTCAATGTGTACACGAGTACATATAATCAGTCCTTATATTATGCATGCATGTTGATACATTGAGTAATTATTAACTATAAAAAGAAGTATATTGCTATTCTGATTTGTGTCATGTAAATTTTGTTGTTGTTTATATTTATGGGGTGGCTCCTGTGCTAGCGATATTATATATCTTATTGGGAGTCTCCCGACCATATCTATTACCTACGTTATTCGTTATATATGTATCGTATTTATAGGTCAAATAAATTGATTCTGAGTTCTGAGTTCTGAGCAAGCAAAACGAGAACGCAGAATACATAGCGGAACCACTCAGAGGTTGTTTTGTTATTTGCTACAATGTACAAGGTCACTCGTTTCCGGTTTCCTTACTTTTGAAATAAATTAACGTTTTGCCGTTGAAACTCACTTTTGTCCCATTTCAACCCATGCCATTGCCAACAACCTGTGAAATCGGAAACATTAATGCTATGCTGTGTCCTGAGTTGGTGTGACATAGTCCCCAGTTTCCTTGGTCGAGGGAAGAAGTAGGGATGATTAGCATGGATTCCATTCCCCGCTGTTACAGATGTCTTCCTCGCCCTGTCATCACAATCATAATAATACTTTTATATGTAACAGGGTGGATGAAACAAGGAAACTGCTGTTTACCCAGGGATCTGGTACTACTTGGAATACCCCATCAACAAAACATGGATTGCACCAACATGTGAGAAGGGCTGTTTATAACATTGGTTATGTGATGTCACAATCTCTTGTGCCAAATCTCCATATGCCTGGTGTTGGAAAATTTGGTTGGAGTGCAACTGGTTCAGTATGGAAACCATGCTGGACTCGAAATCCCAGAGGCACCGATGCCATGTCATGACCTAGTGCACTGTGGTTGCAAATCTAAGCGTAGTCTAATTTAGATATTATTTTTCATGATTATGTATGTTGTGAGGTATCTTTTGGTTGATAATATAACTGAGTAAAAGTTGGCAATAGCCTGAAAGGTTATAATCGTGAAGACACGCACCATCAACCAGGTATGGATTCCTAAACCCAACACAAGTTCAGATCATGTACCTATAACGTATATATGCATGGCAGCCATCTTGATATTCTGTGTGACCATCATTTGATGGTTGTAATCTATCTATATTATTTTATACGTATACTACCGGATTAAGCACGAAGAGTATGTTTTTGTGTTGCACATAAGATGAACTAAACCAAAATGTATGGTTTTGGACGTCGGCCAACTTGAATTTAAATATCTCTGTCATCTGGGGATACAAGTCATGGGGAAGAAATCCATTAATTAACCCTGAATATCCACAATATCATGTTTCTATCTTGTGTAGAAGCCAATATATTTGGACAGATGATTTCGATGGCAGCCATTTTGTTTTTCAATATGGCTGTCATCT
The DNA here is from genome assembly GCA_020002185.1 of Paraescarpia echinospica. Taxonomy (NCBI): domain Eukaryota; kingdom Metazoa; phylum Annelida; class Polychaeta; order Sabellida; family Siboglinidae; genus Paraescarpia; species Paraescarpia echinospica. The sequence goes on along the minus strand of CM034539.1, from coordinate 56,595,332 downwards.
GGGAATAATGCAAGTGGCACGACTGGATTCATTGACCTTAAAACATATGAACCACATATGGATTCGTCATATGAAGTCTACAATATCAAGAGGCACTAACAACTGACATTATGGTCGTAAAACGTTTGTGTATGGTAGCCATCTTGAATTTCAATAAGGTCGTCATCTGAGGATATAATTTACTCATTAATGTTTTATTTTCTATTTATTTATTTATTATTATTATCTGTTTTGTACGTCTTGATATTTTTAGCTTAGATTTGTTTAGTACATTTTATATTTTAACGCAGTTCTAGCCTTTTTATATTTTTAATTAGCTTAACTAGCCTATTATTTTAATAATTTAGTCATTGATATTTTATTGTATATTTATTTATTTATTATTATAATTGTTATGTATGTCTTGATACTTTTAGTTTAGGTTTGCTTACTCCTTTTTATTTATTTAATGCAGTTTTTATACGTTTAATTCTATTATTTATATTTTAGTAGCTATTAGTTGTCAGTGTCAGCCTTGAACAGTGTCGTATTCTGTATATGAGTGTATAAATAAAGTATACTATTATTATCATCATATGGCAGAAATGGATTCCTTTGAAAATTTTGATTTAAACACAAAGAACATGTTTTTATGTTACTTAGAAGCTGATATATATGGATAAAGGATTTCCATGGCGGCCATCTTGAATGTCAATATAGCCATCATCATTGGATACATGCACATGACAGAAATGGATTCCTTTATCCTGGAAATATTGATTCAGACACCAAGATCATATTTCTGTGTTGTTTAGAAGCTGATATACAGTGTACTTGCCTAGTGCATTTCCCTGGCGGCCATCAATATCGATGGGTACCTAGCTTCATAAGATTCTATATATCATAAACTAAATACGTGCCAATTTTCATGCCTTTGTCAAAAAGTGCACCATTCTAGTCATCCAAACGAAAATGTCATTAAGACAATCTAAGGAGCAATTAGTATTAGGCGTAGAAAAAGAAATATAAATCTGGGTATCATCTGAAAAAAAGATGATAGTTTTGATTATGAATTAATAACAGAGCTTAGCGGTGTTGTGTAGAGAGGGGAAAGCAAAGGCCCAAGAACAGAACCCTGAGGAACGCCACATAAAATGGGCAGTGCAGCCGAAAAGCAGTTCCCAATCTTAATGGTTCGGTATCTATCAGTTAGGTATGAAGAAAACCAGTTCAGAGCTGTGCCAGATATGCCATACCCCTACGATAAACGTTTCATTAGAATGTTATGACCGATGGTATCAAAGACGGCAGATAGATCAAGTAAGGTTAGGGCAGTTACTTTACCGTTATCAATGTTTAAGTTAATATAATTACGTACTATATCTTAAAAGAGCCGTTTCTGTTGAATGATATTGTTTATATGCTGATTGTAACACATTAGTTAAGACATTTGTGCTAATGTGAGATCTTAGACGGCTAGCTACAACGTTCTCTAGTATTTTAGAAATAAAGTTAAGGTTAGAAATACGTTTTGGTCTTGTTTAGGCCGGGATGACTTTTTAAGAACTGGACTGATATGGGCGCATTTGAAGTCATCGGGAAAGAAGCCAGAACACAGTGATGCATTGGTGACATTTGTTATAGGTGTGAGTAATGTATCGATACATGCCTTTAGCAGTATAGTCGGAAATCGATCGAGAGCACAAGGCTTATTTAGGAGGCCATACTTACTTTCCCCACTTCGTCAACTGTAGCAGATTGAAACGATACAAGTAGATAATTTACATAGAGAGTCCACTTTTATAGTACTTAAAGTATGATCTGGGAAAGCCGAGCGAATAAGAAAGATTTTGTCCTTAAAATGACTAGAAAACGAATCACACGGAAATTGATACATGATTAGGTAGCAATGGAGCACTTCGTCTATAGAAAGTCATTGATGCAGTTCAATAATTGACGTGGACTATTGGACTTATTTGTGACCATATTTGTGTAGTAATCGCATGCACGCTCTAAATGATAATGATAAATAATAAAAGTACTTATATATAGCGCCCGATCAATTGAAACACACACATTCACACACACACACACACACACACACACACACACACACACACACACACACACACACACACACACACACACACACACACACACACACACACATACCCGCACACATGCACATCAATTACGAACACACACACACACACACACACACACACACACACACACACACACACACACACACACACACACACACACACACACACACACACACACACACACACACACACACACACACACACACGCTCACATTAGTCTTTTACATAAAAAGAAAAGAAATGGTAAGAAAATAAACATGTAAAATATATAGCATGACATTAAATATGGTTACTAAAACAAGTTAAAAAAGAGAGGTCATTAAAAAAACTGTTAAACAAATACATATTATATTAAGATATTCTTAAAAAAATTATTTAACTACATTCATTTATTCAAGAAGAATAACCCTAAATATGCTAAGAAACTGATAGAACAAAACATATTTATATAAAGAAAACACATAAAAAGTCCTCATCGGTGAATTATATAAACGATTGTTTAAAAAGGTGATTTTTCAAAAGTGTTTTAAACACTTGTAATGATGTTGCTGTTTTGAGCGTTGGGTGCAAATTGTTCCATAGAACCGCCGAGCAAACCGCGAAACGGCGATCACCATCAGTGAGTTTGTGACGCCGGTACAAACAAAAGACGAGGCAGTGAGATCGTAGAGTTCTGTTGATGGGGCGGTAGCTAATTAATTCACTAAAAATAGTCCGGCTCTAGACCACTCAAGGCACAATACGTAAACGAAAGCACTTTTTAGGTCTCAAATGAACGGGCAGCCAGTGTAAACGCTGCAACACGGGCGTAATGTGTTCTTGTTTCCTCGTGCGAGTAATGAGGCGAGCGGCACAGTTCTGCACCATTTCTAGCCATTGCACCACCGTGTGTGGGAGACCATGAAAAGTGCATTCCCGTAATCTAAACGGGATGTCACTAGTGCGTGAACAAGTGTCTTGCATGATTCTTCGGTCAGCTGTGTTGACCGAAGAATGTTTCGAATCTGATAGAAGCAACTTTTTCACAATGTTGGCAATCTGCTGTTCCATTTTCAGGTTCCTATCAAATAGAACACCCAAACTGCGCACACACGATGCAGGTTGAATTCGATGGCCGGCTATTGTAATGTATACATTGGTAAGCAGACTGTCGCGTTTTTCTTCGCTGGAGAAAAAACGATGGCCTCAGATTTCTCTGTGTTAAGTTTTAACCCTCCTCAGTACATTAGGAGTCCATGCGGACCCAGGGCTATATTTGTTGTGATATTTTGACCAGAAGGAGAAAGGCCAGCAATGCAAACAACTGTGTCATGTGGGCTACGCCGGGTCTCAGTGACAGACAGGATATATACTTTCTAACACATTAGAAAAAACACAAAACGAGGCTGTCCTATCTCGAACAGATCGAACATTTTGTAGTTGCTACCCGAATATCATGCCTAACAGCTGGCTCAGGATTCAGACTTATATCTCCTGCTAGTAGAAGAATTGTAGCTAATTTCAATGTTGGTCTAGAGCAGGGGATTGGCAGCAACCTTCGATTAAAACAAATGTTAAGACACGGTAAACTGTGTAAACAGGACAACGAATCGTGTATTGTCATGGGTTGAGAACATGTTGCGTTGCCATTGCCATTGCAAATTAAGTGGCTTGCACAAGGCAAAGTCATCACTTCTCGAAGCCATGTAACAGATAAAAATAGACCACATAATAGAAATAGTGGTGACATTGTTTTAGTGACAAAGTCTAGCGTCCTCAAAAAGTGAATTATTAATCAATAAGCACAATCTAAAAGTGATATGTTAACAACAACGACAACCGTAACTATATAAGAACAGTTCAGTACAGGAGGAGGACCTACCCCAACATTTCAGTAATTGCTGAGAACCCAGCTAATGCGAACACGTTTTAATAACTTCTAGGCATATGTCATAGTAAGTCCTACGACCTAAAACCTTATTAACAAGTTTTAACAAGATTTAACAAGATTGCCATCCAGAGAATTAACTCTAGATGGCAGGTGGACAAGGAAGCCCTTTGGCTTATCGAGAGTCCAACCCTTTTATCTACATATATCCAGCCCTTCTGAGGTATGTGTCGATTTGATTTTTAAACATATTCACACTACTAGCACCCACATATTCATCAGATAATCTGTTCCATTCATTCACATGTTTGTGAAAATGAGAACTTTCTTACGTCTAATCTACACTGCTCCTTTACTAATGTAACTTTATGTCCTCTAGTCTTTCTATCTTTCTTAACTAAAAAAACATATTTCTATCAATATTTTCATAACAATTCAATATTTTAAACACTTCTATCTGATCTCCTCTCAATATCCTGGTCTCTAGTGTTGTTAAACCACATTCTTTTAGGCGTTTTTCATAACTAAGATCCCTCAGTTTTGATATAATTTTAGTCGCTCTCCTCTGTACTCTTTCTAGCATATCTATGTCCTTCTTGCGGTATGGCCTCCACGCTTGTATACAATATTCTAAATGAGGCCTAACAATTGTTTTGTACAGCGGTATTATTAGTTCTTTTTCTTTATATGCTATATTTCGCCTAATCAATCCAAGGATATGATTTCCTTTTGAAGCTGCAATTCCACACTGCTCTGAAACCTTCATGTCAGCACTAATTGTCAGCCCTAAGTCTTTTTCTTTTACAGTAGTACTTAGTACAGTTCCCCCCATTGTATATTCTACATATTCGTTCCCATGTCCTGTGTGGAGGCATTTACATTTCCCAAAATTGAACAACATTTGCCACTTTTCAGACAATTTGATCAACCTGTCAAAATCATCTTGTAAATGCTGTCTATGTCCATCACTTTTAATCCTTCTAAACACTTTTGTATCATCTGCAAATTTCAACACCTTGCTAGCTATATCATCGTCCAAATCGTTTATATATATTAAGAATAATATAGGTCCCAGTACTGATCCCTGTGGAACCCCACTCAAAACTGATTTCCAGTTTGAAGCCTCCCCATCAACAACTACCCGTTGTCTTCTGTCAATCAGCCATTTATATATCCAGTTAATTATACCATTTCCTATGCCATGGGCCTTTAGTTTAAGCAGTAATCTTTGATGTGGCACTTTGTCGAAAGCTTTTTGAAAATCTAAGTAGATGATATCTACTGGTGATCCATCATCTACCCACTTAGTGATATCTTCCAAAAAACATAACATATTTGTTAAGCATGACCTCGCTTTTAGAAACCCATGTTGAGATGGGTTTATAAAGTTATGTTTAACAAGAAAATCCACCATGTGATCTTTAATTAGTCTTTCTAATAATTTACAAATCACCGATGTTAAACTAACTGGTCTATAATTATTTGACTTGTTTCTCGAACCATTTTTAAATAACGGTATAATGTTTGCTTCTTTCCATTCTAAAGGAACCACTCCCTCTTCTAATGACAAGTTGAAAACTATTGCAAGCGGTATGTTAATTTGTTCTACAATTTCCAATAGTAGTTTGGGTGGAATACCATCCACTCCAGGTGATTTATTATCCTTCATAGCCCTAATTTTCTTAGCTACCATTTCTGGGGTTACAATTAACTGTCTTAAATAGTCTGATTCTGTCCCCTTGAACTTAGCCTCTGGTACTGGTAGTGAACTAGTGTCTTCTCTGGTAAACACTGAACTAAAATACTCATTCAGGTCTTCTGCCATTAAGAATCCTTCTGATATTATATTTCCAGCACTATCTTCTAGAGGACCGACCTTATCCTGAACTTTCTGTTTGATTCGAACATACGCATACAAACTCTTGCTGTCATGTTTTATATTACAAGCTAATTTATGTTGATAGCTTCTCTTTGAATTTATAATTTCAACTGTAGCTTGGTTTAGTGCTTCTTTATAAATGTTGTAGTCTTCGTCATTTCTAGTACGTCTATACGAATTCCACATCATTTGTTTATACTTAATTTTTATAATGGCTTCTTTCGATAAGTGCTTCTTTTTGGACCGTTCCCCGTGTTTTTTAAGGGAACAAATTTGACGATGATGCATTCAATTTTACTCTAATATATTCCAGCATTCTGTTGCAGTCTTATTCTTCAGTGTGTTATTCCAGTCTATCTTTGCTAAATATTTCCTTATGTCCTTATATTTTCCTTTGTGGAAATTTCTCCTGTACTGCTTTTTACTATTCCTTTCTGATTTTACTTTGATGGTAAAATGTATCTGGTTGTGATCACTATTCCCCAGTGGCTCACATATCCTGACATTGTCAACTAATTCATTCTGTGAGGACAAAACTATGTCTAACACATTCTCTCCCCTGGCTTGTTCTAGCACATGTTGAGAAAGGAAACTATCTTGTACTAAAACTAAAAACTTGTGGTCCTCACTACCCATACTCTGTAGAGATTTCCATTTTATATGCCCATGGTTGAAATCCCCCATAATAACACAGTCCCGTTTGCTCACTTCCCTTATAGCGTTTTGTATTTTATTTTCATTCTCTTCTATGCTTATGTTTGGACTTCGATAAACTAATCCAACCGTTAATGTTGAGTTTCCTGTAACTATGTTACAACAAACAGCTTCTTCGCAATCTGCTTCTCTGTCTAATTTTATTTCATCAGCCTGGATAGATTCTTTAATATATAAAATAACTCCACCTCCCCTTCTTCCTATTCTATCTTTCCTAAACATTACATATCCTGTCAGTCCCAATTCGGCTTCTGATATATCGGTGGTTGCCCATGATTCGGTTATACCTATTATGTGAGGGTCAATATCTTCTACCATAATGTTTAGTTCATTTCTTTTGTTTACTATACTCCTTGCATGATTATCGCTCAGTCATCGTAAAACGTTCAATTTAGATTGAGAGATTAGAAGGTAATAACATTATTTCAACAGACAGTTACGCTAGTACATAGATTAAGTACAGCGTTATCCACGGATGTATATCTTGGCAATGGCAAGAAGAATTTATAGTTTTAATTAAAGCGGACAACAACAACAATCCAACCAGTAACTGAATAACTAATGCACTCTTATGCAACCTGCTCACCATGGTAACAAATACAATGCTATTTCTAAGGCTAAGTACAGCTGCAGGGAAAAGGAGTTACAATTAAATTGTTGTAGAATAATAATATATTTAATTAACTGTGTATGACTTGGGCCAACTCTAGTCGCTAGATTGTATCTCAAAGACCTGTTATGTGGCGGAGAACCAAATGCAGACACAACACTACAGCTCAGCCAAAGAAAAATACAAAAACACTCTAAGACAGTGTACTGTATATATTATACAAATTACATTAATGTTATATAATTATGTGCACAATATAAAATGTTAATGTAAGTTGTAATTAGCAACACGAAGATAAGTAGCACATAAAGAATAGTCATGAATGAATAAACAAAGACCTAGGGAAATCAAACATGTAAAATGACTGCGTGAGTTTACGGTCATGAGCGATAATACTGAAAAATATGAATCACGGTAACTAAAAAAGTCTAGAAATAAAACTTAGGATACTTAGCTTGTGTTTGTATAAACTGTATGTCAGCACCGAACGTTCAAGATAATGGTAGATAAAATCAACTAAACAAACAAAGCTGTAATAGTAATGCAATACAAAATATAACCGCTACATAATGTTGAATGATTTCCTGTCGTCGCCTAGCAACCCCTTAACCAAATGTTCATAGATCCTTATAAGAACAATAATGGCTCTCTCATGTGTGTACGTGTTCACAATCACAGCGGTTCTTCACCCGTGGGATAATACTAATAATGAGGTAACTTCTCTTCTGCGTCTAAATCCTCGGAAACCAAGCTCAGAGTGGCATCAATACAAAGGGTGCCGGATACACCATACCACAAAGACAGACAATTTATTACAATTTTTATTTGATACAATTTATTTGATACAATTGATCACGCCACTCATAAAGAATGGCGTGATCAATTGTATCAAAGGCAGCAGACAGATCTAAATAGGTATGCGCGGTTAATTTACCTTTATATATATATTTTTTTTATTTAAAGTAACATCATTATGCACTTTTTGGATTTCCGTCGAATGAAGCTGTTTGTATGCAGATTGTAATTAATTAGACAAGCCATTTTATTTAATGTCAGATCCAAGGCGTTTTGCTACAACTTTTTCAAGTATCTTGGAAATTAAACTGAGATTATAAACTGGTCTATAATTCTTGAAGTTATCTTTAGGAAGGGATGTCTGCTTGAGGAGGGGGTTACATATGCATGTTTAAAATCGTCTTGAAAAATTCCCGAACTTGGTGACAAATTTTAAATATTTGTAATTGAATCAAGTAGAGAGATAAAACATGCTTTTAACAGTATAGGTGGTCGCGGATCAAGCTCATAGGACTTATTTGAAGATGCCATAATTATTTGTTTCACTTCATCAACTATTGCAGGTGGGAAAGAAGAAAGCAGAGACATTTGTGGATTGTCAACGTTAACATGATTCCAAGATTGTTCGGAAATGAAGAAAGAATAAGGATAATTTTATCCTTAAAATAATCAGAAAACACCGAGATTTTAGTGAATCATGTTTCGGTAGTGACGGAGCAGGCTGTCTGAGAAGAGAGAAGTTTATTTATACAACTCTATAACTGAGGAGAATTTTCCGAATTATTGGACATCATATTTGCAAAATAATTTGATTTCTATTTTGCCATTTGTCTATTACAATAGTGACATTGTTTCGAATAACTTAACCTAGCCAATGGGAACAAGATTTACGCCAAACACGTTCACGATAACGACAGCGTCTTTTAGACTGAAAAATGTCAGGGTTCATCCACGGGGAAGGTACTTTCTATGAAACACATTTACAGGCAATGTGAGCGTGTTTCTCAAGTAAGTTTAAGCACAGAACAATATTGTCCATATAAGTTATCATTTGTTGGATTTATAAACAGATCTGATTCTAGAATATGATTATTAAAGGAAGTAATGTAAATTTTATGTATAGGTCTATACGAAATCTTCTTTTTGGATATGGCCGGAGTTGTGGAAATGTTAACATCAACAACTACAGTATGATGATCGGATAAGCCATCAGAAACTGAAAGACTTTTAATAGTTTTGCAAGATAAACGAGTTATAAAATGATCAAGACAATGGCCATGAATGTGTGTAGAAAAAACATGTTGTTTTCACTCAAATTAGGTCAATTTATCTCAGAAAGAAGTGGTTATTGCTGTAGGTGCATCCAAATGAAGACCAAAATCACAATATATATATATATATATATAAAAATCTGAATGCGATATGGTCAGGTTATCAAGGAGATCTTGAAAATCTTCGAAGAAATTAACTGGATGTCCTGGTGGACGATAAAGGCAGAGGAAATAGGCTGTAAAAGAAGAATCAGAAATGTCAACAAACATTGAATCAAAGCTGGAATATGAAGGGACAGAATGTTTATTAATTTTAATATGATCCGATAAGAGGAAACTCACTCCACCACTTTTCCCAACTAACCGTGGTTGATGTACGAAAGACTATCGACTGGTTTCAGCCACGTTTCCGTGACAGCAAGAGTATAATTTTTTTAGAAAATAGCAAATCACACAAAGATGCTGTCTTTCCACAAATAGATCGAATATTAATCGTGGCAAACCTAAGGAGAACTTCCGGTGGTGAATTGGTTTGAATTTGGTGCAGTAAACTTGCGAAAATATAAGGATATTTGATGAAGAAAAGTGATATTATTGAGTGTATAGCATACATAACGTATTTAGAGATATATACTAAGCAATATTTTTTGTTAAAACTTAGCTAGAGGGAGTAATCTAAGGTAGATTAAAAGTAGGCTATTTGCGAGCGATAATTGGGGACGTTAATGTAATCGGAACGTTGTTTACAAAGTAGGTCACTGGCGAAGTTAACGTAACGTGAACGACAATAGAATAGCGTTATTTGAGATAATCGATGTAGTTAGATGAGTAATTAAAACCTGAAATAACAACCTTTTAAAGTGTATATTAGTACACAGGAAACAGTCTTTGTAAAGACTACCATGTATCTAAGCCTAACTTGAATACATTGTCATCGACATCGTAACTAGGTAAGGCACGGTGTGTCACTGTGTGTTAACAAATATAACTAACTATAACCTAAACAATCTGGTGTAAATTGTACACAGAAAAGTCTTTTCAAAGACTATATAAAAACTATTTTGAACATAAATAAATTCTGATATGGCACCTTGCAAGCGGCAACTCAGGGCAAAACGACACTAAGTTTGCAACGACTGCCAGAGCTGGGTGGATTTTGCGTTGTCTGGCTGTCCAAAATCATGGGCAGAGACCAAAGATGACGGATTCACCTTTCGGTGTATGGGGTGTTTGAGGGTGGAATGTCTGATGAAGGAGGTGTGTAAGTTGACGGATATAGTGAAGGAGATGGAGGTGAGACTCAACATAGAAATAGATGGAGCAGAGAGGGAAGACGCGGAGAGAGTTGAGAATTCTACAACACAGAAGGAGCAGAGTTGTGACACGGAGACTGAAGTAAGGAGACTGAGAGAAGGGAAGGTGACCGGTATGAAGGAACAAGAAATTGAGAAGACAGAGGGACGGGGGAAAAGTGTTCGGCAGAGGAAAAGAAAAAGGGTCAGTGGGGATAGATCAACAGGTAGTCAGACTGTAGAGAACGAGGAGAGACGCGACAGCGATACAGGTGGTGAAGAGGTAGATACCACAGAGGCAGTTGGTAAGACTGTGAGACAGAAGACTGATGGAAGAAGACAGAGTGTTCAGCAAAAAAACAGAAAACATGACAGGCGTGAAGGCGACAGGGGAGAAAGTGACCGTAGTGAAGGAGGTAGCCGGGGAAAGGGACGGGAGAGGAGACAAGAAACTGTGATGGGAGGAAAGATGAAGGGACGAAAGGAAGTGAGAGTAAATGTGCTAGAAGAGAAGATGACAGGAGGAAAGGGGACAAGAGGAAACGCGACAGGAAAGAAGGGAATGGAAGAGAATGTGACAGGAGAGAAGACGGCAAGAGGAAAAGATAACAACCAGACATATGCAAACCGGAGGAGCTACTCCGAGGCAGTGATTGAAGGGGCAAGGAGAAAAGAGAGAGTGTTTATGGGCGATTCAATTCTGTGAAAAACAGACAAGACTATATGCGAGGGGAAGGACGTTGTTGTATGTCTACCGGGGGCTAGGATAGAGCATGTGATCAAAAGGGTAGAGAAGGTATTGGGACATGGCAAGGGAGGGTCTATACTAGTACACGTAGGGACAAACAATGCAGACAACGAGGGCACAACAGGTTGTTCTCTCAGGAATTTAGCCAGTATTGGGAGGAAGGGGGGCATCATACAGAAAATGTAAGAGGATGGCGATCAACGCACAAATTGAGCAGATGTGTGAAGAAGAGGGCGTTCATAGATTTATGGTGGTACTTTGTTGGGAGAGAAGATACGTACATGAGAGATGGCCTCCATCTAAGTGGAAAGGGGGCAGCAGTATTCTCAGAGAATCTGCTGAGATCTGTGTGTGGGACAGGTTGCATCTATTTAAACTAAATTCGCAGGGGGGACTCGCAGAGAAGCCTGAAACTGGATGCATAGATAAAGACAGCAAAAATAATTCAGCAAAGAACAGTCTGGAAAACTGTTCTGAAGCTGGATATAAATGTGTTTGTTTAAATGCAAGGAGTATAGTAAACAAAAGAAATGAACTAAACATTATGGTAGAAGATATTGACCCTCACATAATAGGTATAACCGAATCATGGGCAACCACCGATGTATCAGATGCCGAATTGGGACTGACAGGATATGTAATGTTTAGGAAAGATAGAATAGGAAGAAGGGGAGGTGGAGTTATTTTATATATTAAAGAATCTATCCAGGATGATGAAATAAAATTAGACAGAGAAGCAGATTGCTAAGAAGCTGTTTGGTGTAACATAGTTACAGGAAACTCAACGTTAACGGTTGGATTAGTTTATCGAAGTCCAAACATAAGCATAGAAGAGAATGAAAAAATACTAAACGCCATAAGGGAAGTGAGCAAACGGGACTGTGTTGTTATGGGGGATTTCAACCATGGGCATATAAAATGGAAATCTCTACAGAGTATGGGTAGTGAGGACCACAAGTTTTTAGTTTTAGTACAAGATAGTTTCCTTTCTCAACATGTGCTAGAACCAACCAGGGGAGAGAATGTGTTAGACATAGTTTTGTCCTCACAGAATGAATTAGTTGACAATGTCAGGATATGTGAGCCACTGGGGAATAGTGATCACAACCAGATACATTTTACCATCAAAGTAAAATCAGAAAGGAATAGTAAAAAGTACAGGAAAAATTTCCACAAAGGAAACTATAAGGACATAAGGAAATATTTAGCAAAGATAGACTGGAATAACACACTGAAGAATAAGACAGCAACAGAATGCTGGATTATCTTAAAGAGTGAAATTGAATGCATCATCGTCAAATTTGTTCCCTTAAAAAACACGGGAAACGGTCCAAAAAGAAACACTTATCGAAAGAAGCCATTAGAAAAATTAAGTATAAACAAATGATGTGGAAGTCATATAGACGTACTGGAAATGACGAAGACTACAACATTTATAAAAAAAGCACTAAACCAAGCTACAGCTGAAATTAGAAATTCAAAGAGAAGCTATGAACATAAATTAGCTTGTAATATAAAACATGACAGCAAGAGTTTTTATGCGTATGTTCGAAGCAAACAGAAAGTTCAGGATAAGGTCGGTCCTCTAGAAGATACTACTGGAAATAGAATATCAGAAGGATTCTTAATGGCAGAAGACCTGAATGAGTATTTTAGTTCAGTGTTTACCAGAGAAGACACTAGTTCACTGCCAGTACCAGAGGCTAAGTTCAAGGGGGCAGAATCAGACTATTTAAGACAGTTAATTGTAACCCCAGAAATGGTAGCTAAGAAAATTAGGGCTACTAAGGATAATAAATCACCTGGAGTGGATGGTATTCCACCCAAACTACTATTGGAAATTGTAGAACAAATCAGCATACCGCTTGCAACAGTTTTCAACTTGTCATTAGAAGAGGGAGTGGTTCCTTTAGAATGGAAAGAAGCAAACATTATACCGTTATTCAAAAAAGGTTCGAGAAACAAGTCAAATAATTATAGACCAGTTAGTTTAACATCGGTGATTTGTAAATTATTAGAAATACTAATTAAAGATCACATGCAAAAAGCTTTCGACAAAGTGCCACATCAGAGATTACTGCTTAAACTAAAGGCCCATGGCATAGGAAATGGTATAATTAACTGGATAGAAAAATGGCTGATTCAGAGAAGACAACGGGTAGTTGTTGATGGGGAGGCTTCAAACTGGAAATCAGTTTTGAGTGGGGTTCCACAGGGATCAGTACTGGGACCTATACTATTCTTAATATATATAAACGATTTGGTCGATGATATAGCTAGCAAGGTGTTGAAATTTGCAGATGATACAAAGGTGTTTAGAAGAATTAGAAGTGATGGAGATAGACAGCATTTACAAGATGATCTTGACAGGTTGATCAAATGGTCTGAAAAGTGGCAAATGTTGTTCAGTTTTGGGAAATGTAAATGCCTTCACACAGGACATGGGAACGAATATGTAGAATATACAATAGGGGGAACTGTACTAAATACTACTGTAAAAGAAAAAGACTTAGGGCTGACAATTAGTGCTGACATGAAGGTTTCAGAGCAGTGTGGAATTGCAGCTTCAAAAGGAAATCAAATCCTTGGATTGATTAGGCGAAATATAGCATATAAAGAAAAGAACTAATAGTACCGCTGTATAAAACAATAGTTATGTCTTATTTAGAATATTGTATACAAGCGTGGAGGCCATACCGCAAGAAGGACATAGATATGCTAGAAAGAGTACAGAGGAGAGCGACTAAAATGTTACCAAAACTGAGGGATCTTAGTTATGAAAAACGCCTAAACGAATGTGATTTAACAACACTAGAGACCAGGAGATTGAGAGGAGATCAGATAGAAGTGTTTAAAATATTGAATGGTTATGAAAATATTGATAGAAATATGTTTTTTTCAGTTAAGAAAGACTAGAGGACATGAAGTTACATTAGTAAAGGAGCAGTGTAGATTAGACGTAAGAAAGTTCTCATTTTCACAAAGGACTGTGAATGAATGGAACAGATTATCTGATGATTGTGTGGGTGCTAGTAGTGTGAATATGTTTAAAAATAAAATCGACACATACCTCAGAAGGGCTGGATATATGTAAATAAAAGGGTTTGACTCCCGATAAGCCAAAGGGCTTCCTTGTCCACCTGCCATCTAGAGTAAATTCTCTGGATGGCAATCTTGTTAAATGTTATTAAATCTATTGTGAGTAATAGCTGGTCCACGGGTGAGACTAACATCTCCTGCTAAAAGAAGCAATATGCATTAATTGAATGTCGGCGCAGAATTGTGAATAATTGGCAACATTTTGCGATTATAACAAATATTGAGACATGACAAGCTGTGGACATTTTAGACTGACTGGTGTACCCTAGTGTAATTGCGAAATATCATACCAAAGGATGCGACCTTAAATTGGGTTGCCAGACTATTTTGAGCGGGTGTCCAATAGATTCTAGTATATGTGTATACCCAAAGGTTTCTTTATCTTCCCGCCTGTCCATGGCAGATGATGCGAGACGAATAATTTATGCCAACTGTTTCATTAATTTAAAATATTATCACACGGATTTTCAACTTCATCCACATTAATATCTATCATAACTTGTTCGTTTTGATTGCATCTCGTATGGGCAAGTCATTACATTCTGTTTAATACCAGTGTCATGTGGAATAAGGACTCCATGGGATATATACCCCGGTGTATGAATTCTATATGAAATATATAATAATAATAATAATATTTTATTTTGTTAAGCGCCACATCCAATATTGTTCACTGCGCTTTATAACAATATACAAATGTATGTTAAATAATATTGCATTTGAATAAAAATAATTTTTGTTATACCATAGATAAAATGAACTAATGATAATAATAATTAAGACAATAAATATAGTAGAAGTAGAAAGGGAATGTGATATAAAATATCATAAAATAGAATAGTTAAGATCATAATAATTACTATTATTATTTTAATAAATAAACTAAAATTAATGTAAACATCAATAAATTAGGCTAAAATGTATATGAAAAGTAAATAAATAGATAAATAAATAAACGTTAAACATCAACCAGCTATGGTAAAACAGGGTTGGTAAGCGTACGAGTTACATATACGCTGCAGTGAACAGGTGAGTCTTCAAAACAGATTTAAATGATTCCTCTGATGCTTTGCTGGTAACGCTTGACGGCAGAACGTTCCACATCGCTGCCGCTTCGTGAGCAAATGTACCGTCATCGGCTCTGCTGCGTGTTCTCGGAACAACTATTGCGTTGGAGTGAGCAGACCGAAGACGTCTGGCTGGCATGTAGACACGCACGAGTTTCTGCATGCAAGACAGGCGAGAGGTCTTCGTGCAGCGCTTTGTACGTAAAAACAGCGATCTTGATTGCAATGCGCTGTTGAATAGGTAGCCAGTGCAGTTCGCGGAAGAATAGGGGTCGCACTTTCACAGTGAGCCTGTCGAGTAATAAGGCGAGCGGCGGCATTCTGGAGTCGACCGATGTTATTGGTTGAGGTATCGAAAAGTAGTGAGTTGCAGTAGTCCAAACGGGATGTAATCATGGCATTGACTACCCGTTCCGCTGTCGGTTGAGTGAGGTAATTGTGAATCAACCCGATGTTACGCAGGTACAGTGAGTAAGTGCTGATAGTACTTGACACTTGCATAGTCATATCCAGGTGTTTATCAAGGTGGACGCCGAAATTTCGAACATGCTAATCCGGTCAAAACTCGAGTATGCATCTTCCATAGGGAACCCACACACTGCCACCCAAATTAGCACTTTGAAAAAATACAACACTATGCTGCCAGATTTGTTAAAATGATCATAGACGCAAAACCAACTCAGCAGACCCAGTAACCAGCCTTGGATGGCCAACTCTTGAACGACGACGAATTATGCCACTATGTAGCCCCTAGGTGCCTCAATAATGCAGCTGTTTTCTCCTTCTATACCCCAGAGCAATCCGTATATGGGACACGATCCTATCACAAATCACTGAAATAGAAAGCCCCAATGCTTTTCAAACAGCCATCATGAACCTTCCATTTAGCACACCCAATCACCTTAACTGCCTTTAAAAATTAATGATTTATTAATTTAAGCAACCCACAGCACATATGCACATACACCACAAACTCCTGCGTTAGCCCAAGATTGGGCTGTTTGGAATGTCCTAAGACATCGATATACTACACAATAACTCTTTCGGACGCTTGCTTCGACCCAACATCTATCGTTGTAAACATGTTGTGAACATTCGCGCGTCTGATGTCACACCTAGACATATGGGGTAAGACCACATTTAAATTTTACAGAGGCGGCCATTATAACGTTTCCTTCATTTCCTGCTAAATTTCACGAACAATTTTCTTGAAAATTTCACAGCATATTTAACCTCCATTGACACAAGTGCTGGGGAAAACTCGTAAAATTCTCATACCTCAGTTTTCAGAAAAATCCACCCAAACCTGACACCCCTCAATTTCGCCCCAATCTGGTGACGGATTTTGAAATATTGGTGCGTTCTGCAAAATAGCCACTGTGCGAATGCGCGAGAGACTAACGTATGTTTATTGCTACCTTGTGAAAGATCTAATGTAGTAGTACATTCAGTATTCACTGGACTGACATGTGCCATGCCAAAGTGCTCGAACAAAATTCACACATGACACCAAAACGGTATTTTCAAGGGCACTCTTTCGGTGGGTAATGGCGGACGAATCCTTAATGTGGTCTTACCCCATATCGAAAAGCGCACCAAGATATGCATATTCGAAGAAGACCAGTTGCACTGCGTAAGTTGTGAAATTGTTAATATATTGAACTCTAGTAAAATTATTGTCTTGGTGGAAATGGAAATATACAGGAAGATGTAATATAATATGAATTCAAGCAACAGGGGGTTATTATTCCCTTTAATAATATATTAAATTAGATAGTATAAAGACAAGCAATTGATTACTGAAGTTGAGCCATTTACTGTGGAACAGGCGTCTGATTTTCAGTGTAGGGCCACAACAAGATGAATCTAGCCCCAAGAACCGGATGTCGTGTTCACCGGAAATGACGTCGGCAATTGTGGCATTACACCAACATATTCTAGAGCCAATGAGACAACAACATGATTTCGCTGATCTTCGAAACTGCGTCGAATGCGTTGATTGCGGTAATGTTGGTAATTATCCTGTCTATTGTGCTACGCGTTGTGTACCACACCGAGCGAGACATTCAGCAGTTGATGGAACCCATACTGGGCCGTTACGACGCGCGTTCACGACAAGGAAGCGTCCAAACAATGCCAGAAGAAACAGCGAAGAAGACCGTTTAGGGAATGTGACTTCGATGTATTTATAAAATATAATTACACAATGTCATCGTGCGCACATCGGCAACTTCGCTACAGAGTTAGACACCCTACGCACAAAAGAGCCTACGTCAGCATATCACGGATAACAAAGATGGCAACACAGCGGTGGTTCAGACATGCGAAGTTATGAAAAATTGCTAAGATGCGAAGGTGACGAGAAGGATATAAAATGTCAATTGTAAATGTAGAAATGTATATTCACTACGTGTGGGAGATACTGCGATAGGAATGTATAGTGTGTTACGCTATCATATGTTATGTATCGTAAGAATGAAATGAAACAGGAAGTGTTAATATTTCGACGGGGAAACAGTGAACAAACGGTAGGTATAGCCGTTTACAGAGAACACAAATGGCCAGCTATGTTTGGTTTGACATTGGTTTTTATGGATGTGATGTTTAAACGTACGAATACCAAGAGCTTATTCGGAGATAGGTAGACACGTGCACGCATCATTTACACACAAGCATATCCATACGCACGCACGCACGCACGCACGCACGCGCATACAAACAGACACACACTACATACGGACGCGTGTACGTACACATTCGAACACACACAGACACACACACGCGGGCGCGTACAAAACACACCACGCGTGCAGGCTCACTCACACGCGCAAACATACGTACGCACGCACGCTCGCACGCGCACACCCACCCATCCACTCAAACACACACATGTGTACATACGATTCATCTTTCTCCATTTACGAAATGCTTGAGTACGCGGACTTGCTTTTGTTGCAGTTCCTAACATGAGCAGTGAGGTTTTGTCTACAAGGGAAGTGTTTGCTTCCGTCCTAACATTACGCTGGCGATCTGTCGTCGTTAGGTTGCTTTGTTTACCCACTGGTAAACAACGCAATGGTCGATACCTTTGAAATCGACTGCGAGTTTACTGATATAAATAATGGCCCTTTTACGAACTCTCCGGCATCTGGTCGTCTTTCGTATTGCAACTTGGAAGTAGTGTACTTTATAAGTGCAAAAAACGCATCCGTACTCTGCGTATTTCACCCTTTTTCTAACTACAGCGTCATAGGCACGTAAAGGGACACACCCTTGCATATTGCCCTCATTATTTAACTTTGTTGTTACAACTAATACTACGTTACTACGTGGTTTGCATGACAAAATGTGCAGTTTTCACACAATATGATATTGTCATTATAGCTCGGTGTCTTTGTGTTCCTATATTCTAATTGTCCTGATCATTTTACCCAGAATCCTCACTGAACGCTATAAGGCAGGGTGGTGTTTCATCCCCCCTAATATATGTCAATATATCTATTATCGAGCAACGTAACGTTTATGTTTGCATGCATAGATGTACGACGTTTCCTGTCCTTGCCGCCGTGCAGCTCGTCAGGGGTTCTAGTATCACTCCACGAAGGATGCATAACGCATTCATTTTTTCTCGACAATAATCCCCATTATTACGTTTTCTTCGAACAATGTAATTCAAAGTTTATGCATGTCATACCAACTGACTAGTAGGCGATTTACGTAACTTCGTAATGCTAGCAGTGTTGGTACGTAATGTTGTATGTTATGACGACTGTCAACTTACGCGATCACCCCCTGCAAAGTGGATCAAATTGTTTAGCGCCGTTAAACCATAAAACGAAAATTCTCAAGTAGTTCCGCATACAAATTGCATTGGCATCAGGACCAACGCGGCGATAAACAGAGGACAATTTCTCCGTCGCGAAGGCGCACACAGGAGTTGCCAATGGCAAAGCCACTCCAAGTTTCTACTGGGAGTTGTTTACAGATGAAGCCTTAAACATCGCAAATGAACAAGTTACCGTGTTCACCCCCTATTTTATGATAGGACAAGTGCGCTTCTTCCGTTCCATTACTAATTAAAATATGCATTAATGATGGTTCGGCATAACACCTGTGTTATCGACAAGGCATTTCTTATGGCATCATTAACATCTGCCAGTTTAAGGTTATTGTTGATTATTTTATTATGGCCAAAACAATACATTTGTCGCGCTGTCGCGCTTACATTTATCCGGGCGTTAAATTTTATCCGGGTGATGCTTATATTTAACAAGATTGCCACACAGAGAATTAACTCTAGGTGGCAGGTGGACAAGGAAGCCCTTTGGCTTATCGAGAGTCCGACCCTTTTATCTATGTGTATCCAGCCCGTCTGAGGTATGTGTCGATTTTATTTTTAAACATATTCACGCTACTAGCACCCACACAATCAGCAGATAAACTGTTCCATTCATTTACAGTCCTTTGTGAGAATGACAACTTTCTTATATCTAATCTACACTGCTCCTTTGCTAATGTAAGTTCATGTCCTCTAGTCCTTCTATCTTTCTTAACTGAGAAAAAAATATTTCTATCAATAATTTTCATAACCCTTCAATATTTTAAACACTTCTATCTGATCTCCTCTCAACCTCCTGGTCTCTAGTGTTATTAAACCGCATTTTTAGGCGTATTTCGTAACTAAGATCCCTCAGTTTTGGTATCATTTTAGTTGCTCTCCTCTGCACTCTTTCTAGCATATCTATGTCCTTCCTGCGATATGGCCTCCACGCTTGAATACAATATTCTAAATGAGGCCTAACTATTGTTTTGTACAGCGGTATTATTAGCTCTTTTTCCTTATACGTTATGTTTCGCCTAATTAATCCAAGGATTTGATTTCCCTTTGAAGCTGCAATTCCGCACTGCTTTGAAACCTTCATATCAGCACTAATGGTTAACCCTAAGTCCTTTTCTTTTTCAGTAGTATTTAGTACAGTACCCCCCATTGTATATTCTACCTCTTCGTTCCCATGTCCTGTGTGGAGGCATTTACATTTCCCAAAATTGAACAGCATTTGCCACTTTTCAGACCATTTGATCAACCTGTCAAGATCATCTTGTAAATGCTGTCTATCTCCATCACTTTTAATCCTTCTAAACACTTTTGTATCATCCGCAAATTTCAACACCTTGCTTGTTATTTCATCATCCAAATCGTTGATATATATTAAGAATAATATAGGTCCTAATACTGATCCCTGTGGTACCCCACTCAATACCGATTTCCAGTTTGAAGCCTCCCCATCAACTACTACACGTTGTCTTCTGTCAATCAGCCATTGTTCTATCCAGTTTATTATACCATTTCCTATGCCATGGGCCTTTAGTTTAAGCAGTAATCTTTGATGTGGTACTTTGTCGAAAGCTTTTTGAAAATCTAAGTAGACGATATCTACTGGTGATCCCTCATCTACCCACTTAGTGATGTCTTCCAAAAAACATAACATATTTGTTAAGCATGACCTCGCTTTAAAAAAACCATGTTGAGATGGGTTTATCAAGTTTT
Source organism: Paraescarpia echinospica (assembly GCA_020002185.1). Lineage (NCBI taxonomy): Eukaryota > Metazoa > Annelida > Polychaeta > Sabellida > Siboglinidae > Paraescarpia > Paraescarpia echinospica. The sequence continues at coordinate 56,574,358 of CM034539.1, read as the reverse complement.
GTTTAACAAGAAAATCCACCATGTGATCTTTAATTAGTCTTTCTAATAATTTACAAATCACTGATGTTAAACTCACTGGTCTATAGTTCTCTGACTTGTTTCTCGAACCTTTTTTGAATAACGGTATAATGTTTGCTTCTTTCCATTCTAAAGGAACCACTCCCTCTTCTAATGACAAATTGAAAACTGTTGCAAGCGGTATGCTAATTTGTTCTACAATTTCCAATAATAGTTTGGGTGGAATACCATCCACTCCAGGTGATTTATTATCCTTCATAGCCCTTATTTTCTTAGCTACCATTTCCGGGGTTACAATTAATTGTCCTAAATAGTCTGAATCTGCCCCCTTGAACTTAGCCTCTGGTACTGGCAGTGAACTAATATCTTCTCTGGTAAACACTGAACTAAAGTACTCATTCAGGTCTTCTGCCATTAAGAATCCCTCTGATATTATATTTCCAGCACTATCTTCTAGAGGACCGACCTTATCTTGAACTTTCTGTTTGCTTCGAACATACGCATACAAACTCTTGCTGTCATGTTTTATATTACTAGCTAATTGTTGTTCATAGCTTCTCTTTGAATTTCTAATTTCAGCTGTAGCTTGGTTAAGTGCTTCTTTATAACTGTTGTAGTCTTCATCATTTCCAGTACATCTATATGACTTCCACATCTTTTGTTTATACTTAATTTTTCTAATGGCTTCTTTCGATAAGTGTTTCTTTTTGGACCGTTTTCGTTGTTTTTTGAAGGGTACAAATTTATCGACTATGCACTTAATTTCACTCTTAATATATTCCAGCATTCTGTTGCCGTCTTATTTTTCAGTGTGTTATTCCAGTCTATCTTTGCTAAATATTTCCTCGTGTCCTTATACCTTCCTTTGTGGAAATTTCTCCTATACTGCTTTTTACTATTCCTTTCTGATTTTACTTTGATGATAAAATGTATCTGGTTGTGATCGCTACTCCCCAGTGGCTCACGTATCTTGACATTGTCAACTAATTCATTCTGTGAGGACAAAACTATGTCTAACACATTCTCACCCCTGGTTGGTTCTAGCACATGTTGAGAAAGGAATGTATCTTGAACGAAAACTAAAAACTTGTGGTCCTCACTCCCCATACTCTGTAGAGATTTGCACATGTAAGGCATAATATTTGGCACCAGTAAATCACATAATGATAAATACTATCCAGTAGTTAAATATGTTTCGTTTGTTGTAATACGATTGTTATAGTTAGAGTACATATTTATAATTTGCTGTTTCAGATTTGTGACCAAGTATGTCACTCGATGTGTGCGTGGAGATGAAACTGTTTTACAACAAAAATTGTTTATGTCTGTGGGAAGCAAAAATGTTATAATGTATGTATATATATATAATTTATATAGATATATATATGTAAATATATATATATATACATATAAACATACATAACGCCCGGAAAAATGAAAACGCGACAGTCGTAGCTGGTGCTAAATGCATTCCCCTTGATACGCGCACGCGCAGAAAAGTCACCCGGATATTATTTGACGCCCGGATAAATGTAAGCGGGACAGCGCACTATGACTGACTGGGACAGTACGACAATTGCGATAACATTGTTTTATTTATCACTTATCCGTAACTGTTCAAACGCATTTTACAAACGCCGGTTGATTTTTAAATTGAGTCCATTGGCTCTTAGAATATACATGACATATTTTACCATGTCCCTATGTAGGAAGTTCAACTTCCCTTTCCTTCACCAACAATCCGGCGAACGATATGCCGCGCGACCCCCACGCCCCACTAAATAGACAATATGCCTAAACCTGCGCTACACCATCCGTTATCTGCGAAACTCCACCCCAGCTCGACATAATAAATATATATATATATATATATATATGTATGTACATATATATACATATATAATTATATATATATATAAAAGATATTATCATGATATTGTATAATGTCTATGTACTGTGAGATTTTGTCCTCATTTCACATTGGTGGATTTAGTCGTGCGTGATTTTGTCCAGGATTCATACAATCTATGTAGTATATATATATATATATATATATATATATATATATATCTGCTAGCTACATAGATCGCTACATAGATTGTATGAATCCTGGACAAAATCACGCAGGACTAAATCCACCAATGTGAAATGGGGACAAAATCTCACAGTACATAGACATTATACAATATCATGATAATATTTGTCATAGTATTACGTGCTTTCTAATTATATAGATATTAAGTTATGCAAATTTAAATTGCTTCTGTCTTTAATACTGCACCTTTATACAAAGTTGGAATCCGATCAATTATTTGCACTAAAATAAAATAAATAATTAATTAAATTAAGTCAAACATATATTTATGTTCAAAGTTAAGTAAAAGATAAGTACTTATAGTGTGCTCAGAGCACTTTACGCTTTACTCCCTGGCAGATCTGTTCAATTGACCACCATCTCGACTTCTTGGAGAAGTACTCACTAAAACGTATATAATTAATACCTTGTTGTCGGATTCTCTCTCATTTCTGCAACTGTAGTTATTGAAACATAATCATGTTATTGTTGAAAATGTTGCGCCGCTGTCTCGGCTGTGAACTCATGACATCCGAACACGGGGGGACAGTGCTGCTCAAAACCAAGTTATAACCCTAACCCTGTTTCCGTGCCTATGGGCATTACCGTCATCCTCATCGAAATTTAGAGGGGTTTCCGGGCAACAAAACCCCCATGGGTACGCCCCTGCTGTACGTTACCGAATGGATCATGCAATAGTGAGGAATTTGGGGGGGTTCCGGGCAACAACAAAAAACCCTGGGAACGCCACTGATATTCGTCTTAATGCAGACTTCCCATCTTAATTGTGATCTGCACCTTTTTCAGTTGTCTCGCAATTTTACCCCTCCTGCTCTCTTTGGTACTCATCCCGCCTCGTTCGAAAAAAATACACACCTGCCCAGAGCACCTGACGTTTTACTATTCTTTCCATTCAACTGGTTTTCATCCCAATAGCTTCTTTCACGTTTCTTTCCATTTTGCTCCTGTTGTTATTTGAGATCCACTTTCAGTTTATGTTATTGTTGCTTTGTCATCCGCAAAGTAAGGTCCATATATTATAATTGTATGAGATGGAAATGTTAGTTTGATATATGCATGCACACAAGTTCTGTTGTATTAAATAATGACACTTGATATATCAACAAATGTCGTACATGCTATCGATGTCATAATCCTGCAGCAGTTACGCTGATAGAAGAATTAAACCAATTACTATAATGGCTGCGCTAACCAAATATATCACCAGGAACACTTAATGTCTGTGTCGTCTTTAGTATCAATGTGGCAACATATTCTATGCGCACATGCCCTGGATTCACGTGGGAAAAACCTTATAACATAATGGTTTCACTGGTTAAATTCCAATTATTGGGAGGAGTAGAGAAAAAAACGAGAATAAGAAATATTAAGGGAGCGGAAATAGGGAGTTGAAAAGGCAACGAAACGAGACAAAAGATTATAATGAAGAAGAAGGAAAACATGGCAAGTGTCATCCCAGACTTCAGCCGTATCTAGTAATTGTAATAATTTTTTACTAAACAACAACAGTTGTCAATCAGAGCAGCGACATCCATCATGTGAATTCTTACATTCAAATGATTGCTATATCTTAAATTATGTTTGTAGTGTTGTGCATGAACTATATATGATGTTTATTACAAAATGTAAGTAAACATGTTTTCTATTAACCAAATTTTAAGAAAATATGTTATCCTTTTATATGTATAAAAACAGTTTATGGTGAAGTCATGTTATCATTGTGTGCGGACGTGAACGCAGAGTTAATTGTGTTAACGATATGCCTACATAATCAGTTTATTAATATTTTTATTATTAACAAATAGTTTTAACAACGTATATTTTTCCAGGGAGGCAGAGAACGACTATAATGGAGTAGAGTAACGTGTCCGACCTTGTATCTGGTTAATATTTGGCGACGTTGCAATAAACTGCGGGGCCGTCCATTTTCTCGGCGGACAACTAATCCGCCATTAATGCCACCGTCTATCAGATAAGGACCGGCTATTCCCTGACACTCACGGCCGCTCTATCCGTCCCCAGGGCCCGCCGCCGCCCGCCCGGGAATGCTAATTAAATCCGCGCTAATTAATTGCCCCCGTTTGCTATCTAATTAAAACAAACCGCGATTAGAAAGTTTACAAATTGACACGCTGGGTATGAAACCTACGGCCGATGCGGGGCAGATGTCGCAATGAAATATCGACCGGGGCCTGTCGTTAACAGGGCCCTACGTAAACAGAGCCAGCCCCCCGTGGCATGATGCGGGTCTGTTTTCTCGACGGGGGCAATCGCTTCTAAATGGCCCATTATCCCACAATTCCAATAGTAGCGAATATCCACAACAACAATATTTTTGTAAATAGCTTATTGTGTGATTCGTTATTCTTATAGCATAATTATTAATGTTAGCATAAACACCCTCAGAACATAATAATGAAAATAATAAAACAATAATAGAATTAATAATTACACTAACAATAACTAACAAGTATAACAAATGAACTATTATAATTATAATAAACAGAATAATAATAATGACGGCAATAACGATAATAACTAAAACAATAGTAATAATTACATTACAAATGTAACAATAGTACAGTATTATTTATTACTTGCAACATTTCTCAGATATCATATTTAACAAGATTGCCATCCAGAAAATTAACTCTATATGGCAGGTGGACAAGGAAGCCTTTTGGCTTATCGAGAGTCCAATACTTTTTATCTACGTGTATCCCGCCCTTTTAAGGTAAGTGTCGATTTTATTTTAAAACAAATTCACGCTACTAGCACCAACACAGTCAGGAGATAATCTGTTCCAATCATTTACAGTCCTTTGTGATAATGAGAACTTTCTTATATCTAATCTACACTGCTCCTTTACTAATGTAACTTCGTGTCCTTTGGTCCTTCTATCTTTCTTAACTGAGAAAAACATATTTCTATCAATATTTTTATAACCAAACCATTCAATATTTTAAACACTTCTATCTGATCTCCTCTCAATCTCCTGGTCTCTAGTACATAAAAAACACGTTATTATAACTTAATAATAGTTCGCATGGTAACATGTGGAGGCTATACGTGTTTTGATTTATTCGAGGATCTGCTAAACAGTATTGAATATCACTTGAGATAATGGTGATATCATGTTTCGAGTATGATTCATCAATTATCCAATCTTAGGTGGGCAACTACTGCCAATAATATCATTAAATTTATGTTCAATAAATAATTGATTGCGTATGTTCTGAATTCGGCTGACCCATGCTGACCTAAATGCCCATTTAATACCTACCAGGCCTATGGGATCATTATTAGTAACGCATTATCATTAGGAGGAGTTGGTGAAATATAGAAATACACTACCGATACGCTAGTGGAAATCGTAGTGGAGTGATACCCCGTAGTACGCTGATACAATTAATTTTCCGAGGAGATTGTTTATTTTCCCGAAGACTGTGGTACTTACACGTCGGCGTGCACGGAATATGGCGACGGGGGCGCGATAACTTTCCAAGCCGGGGGTATAAATAACTCGAGGCAAGCGACGCTTTCTCAGCATAAGTTAGTGTTTGACTCGTAGACCGAGACAAGTGGAAGTTAATCGCTCAGATAAGTCGGATTTTGTTTCGTTTCGCGTCTTTCTGGCTGCGGACCGCAGAAGAACAACAGCTGGAAACATGAATAAAAGGCGGCTCAGCATGTCAGGCCAAATTTAGAAACTAGCAGATGCTTTATTATGTAAGCCCATGTAATTAATATTATTTTAAACTTACGAAAGTTAACTTGATAACTACATTGTATATATTGTGTCCCTATTCATACTCTCTAAAGAGTCTTATAAAAAGCTTGGAAGTTTTACTAAACATTGTAATGATTTGTATAAGTGCATACACTCATGTGTCATAGTCGCTGGCATGCACTGTGTGATAAGTTATATATCTTTATAATAAAATAACCATCAGTGTTTTTCCACAGAAAAAAACTATTAGTCTGCTCGATCTTGATTTATGTTGACATCGCGAAACTTAGCTCAGATAAGACAGGTAACGTTTGGTTTCATTATAAACCCAATGGTTAAGTGGAGGTTACCTAATTGGCACTTTCAGGTGACGTATCTTTGAGATGTGACACAGACCATTGTTCAGGGAGGTGAGACCATCGCAGAGCAACGCGTAAACACTTTACAGATCCAGACTGCTTTGGTGCAGAACTACTTGTCACAATATTGGTCTGCACATGAAAAAAGTTACAATGTCAAGTGCAAGTGTTGGCAATTATTGCAAAGATCATGTCTTTTTGGGACGAAGCAAACCAAAGAATTGGTGACGTCACGATTTTAAATGTGACTACAACGGGAACAACTCCTTTGCCTTACATCATGAATACTGCATCTTGACTTCAACGGTTCTGAAACAAAATATACTTGTCGATATGTTCGAGAATACCATATGTGGACGTGTGGACATTTCGAAAAAACGATTCACCCGACATAGTTTCTGATAAGAATGAATATTCGCTTTTAGCATGTCTTCTTGTCGGTTTTTTGTTCTTTGACAAACAAAAAACCTGACTGGGTGTATTCCCGAACATGACACCAAAAAGAGGTGCGACGAATATATGACGATAAATGGTAATTCGAATGAGTGACAGCTCGAGATGACACAACTATTCGGTAGTTACGATTGTCGTTACTGTGTAGCCTTCTTCTTAATCTGCTTTTCTTCTTCGTCTTCTTCGGTGTACAGTGACTCTGTACACTATGTGACCAAATACACGTTGTAATGTATTCTATCATAATGTGTCTCACCTATTAAGAAATAACATACATCTTAATTCAATAATCCGTATCTCGCAAATCAATCTTGATTCTGACGTAGTTCTGTCAAGTTGTGTTGTGCTGACAACGAAATGAGTTGCACCGTCTTGCCAATTGTCATAGCGTGTAATACCAGACGACATTCTTGCGCCAAAGGAGATATGCCCTTATCCGTGAGCAAACGACGTGTGAATTACAAACACGCACACAAGCCATCCAGAAGCCGTTTACAGTTAAACAATTCAATTGGTTTGCACCGAATGCACTATTCGCCTCAGGCGTTGTGAGTCTCATATGTCATATCGTTGTTATTCTGGAATGTTCTTACGAAATATCTGGTAGTGGCATGTATTAGCAAAATCGAAGCATTTATATAGTAGTTGTCATTATCATCCTACGAAAAGACCCATTACCGTTTCAATGACGACAACTATATATATGTGTGTGTGTGTGTGTGTGTGTGTGCGTGTGTGCGTGTGTGCGTGTGTGCGTGTGTGCGTGTGTGCGTGTGTGCGTGTGTGTGCGTGTGTGTGCGTGTGTGTGCGTGTGTGTGCGTGTGTGTGCGTGTGTGTGCGTGTGTGTGTGTGTGTGCGCGCGTGTGCGTGTGCGAGTGCGTGTGCGTGTGTGAGTCTGTTCCCTTTGCGTATCCGAATCACGCACTGTATTAAAACATGATTTATAACAAACGGACTTGATGTGCGAAACGCAGTCGACATTCACAGGTAGCGGATTTTATTTACTGTTACTGAAAAAAATCATGGACAGAGGCATATATTTGGTGGGTATACTCCGTTACATTCATAATGACGAAATGACATCAATGAAACTTTGTTGGCACTAGTCAGCCCAGCTTTTACATTTACCAATTCTCTATAGGAATATGAGTAACTATACCCTGGGAAACTGCGCCTGGTATTGGGTAACAGAGATGTATGAAGACAGATTGCTGGAGCCAAAGTAGAGTTCCTTACCAATAACCAACATGAGGAGGTCATAATATATTATTATTATTATTACGTACGCCTTAACTATGTACGAGATACACAAATAGTTCGTGAGAAAAGCGTACTGCTGACGCCATTTAGTTAACCAGTAACATACCGCTAATTATAACTGCTGAAATAATTCTAGATCTGATTAAGATATGTAACCATGCTTCATATCAGGGCCTCGACAAAACTGGCGCCGTTCTGCGATCGGTGGTAAAGCCAAACACTAAATGAAATTCGCGTTATATAATGTTTTTAATAAGAAAAAAGCGCCACGAGAAAGCTGCCTAATGCCCGGCGTACACTGACGACTAGTTTACCATTTTTTGATAACTCAACTGTCGGAAGATATCGGAAGACATCGTAAGAATGTTGTCGTCCGTGTACGCCAGTAACGATTCCTAGTTGGACAACTCGTTACGACGCAAATTAAGGGCGTCGTATCCGATTCGAAAAAATAATCGGGAGTACAGTGCGTCGTCAGTGTATGCACCCCAGTAAACCAACTCAACTGCCAGACGCAAGGGTACGCGCTAATTAAGATGCAACTAGATTCTCCGATTGCGTTGGCCAATAACAACACGACTTGATGTTGCCGGAAGTAATCACTAGAGCAGTGCTTCTTAACCTTTTTAAATTCGCCGAACTCTTTTATGGATTTTGAGATTGCCCAATCCTTTTGTTTCGATGCGCCTCTGAGCTTGGTTTCTAAGGATTTACGCGCAATAGAAGTTATCTTAGTATTATTATTTACAGTTAGGCACACCGATCCACATTTTTCTGCCACTGTATATTGTATTATCACCACCCACTAGTCATTTGATGGAATGGTAAATTGTCGTTTACCCCACGGATCAGAATATTTTTAGCAAAACACAAAATAATTTAATTCCAAGTGCCGAAATATAAATTAATACGAACACGTCTTCACACATCTGCTGCCATCCCTCGGCCACGTGCATATTTGGTCGTGCATGTAGTTAAAACCATATTTAAATACCCTAATATACCGTATTTATGATAACGAATTCACTGGCCTCAGGAAACTGAATTTGTAATACTTGTTAGTTCATGGTATATGATAAATTAAATTACAGTGTTTTCACGTAATGAACTATTATTACACACTTATGCCTAGTAAAATATAACAAATTAAGAAATACAGTTACAAACACAATGATGTGTTTCACGTTTGAAATGTTGTCGTTATTTAATAAAAATAAGAGGAAACGGAATATCTTAAATATTCAATTAAGCGTAAACACACTTGCAAACATAATGTGCTTGATAATCAGACAGTTTTGCGTTATTGTCATTTTAAAGGCCCTTATTATGCACAGATCCGTAATTAACATAAATATTCAGTAACAAGATATATACATATATTTCTTACAACGAGGAATGTAGACATGTGAAGACAGCATTTAATGCCAAAGGTTACAAAGAAATAAACCCAAAGGATGTCTTATTACTTGCTGCATATATAAGTGTCGCAATCATTAAACATGAACATTTCTAGTAATAAAAACAAACAAACAAACAAACAACAAAACATTGCCTGAAGTGAGCGTAAAATCAATGACACTTAATTAATTCTCTTGACATGAACTCGGAAGTTAAATAATTAACCTTCCCCGGATTTCTTGCCGCAATGCGGCGTCAACGAGGGTACCGATTGTTGTTACGTTGTTCCCGGCAGCAGACGGCGCCGAAGTATTGCCGTCAACACGGCACTTGTTCCGGCGGAATATTTACCCGGACCCCGCGGTCGCAACGTACACACGCCGCCGTAACCCTCCAGGCGAGCAGCGCCCACCCGGAGGCTGCCATCCCTCGGCCACGTGCATGTCTTCATGGGCGCTCCTGACATAATGACAGCATGATGGATGGCCGACGAGCACGCCATTCCGCCGAATCTCAACCCACCAAGATAAGATGACGCGGCGGGCACAATCCCGACATTAATCCGACCCAGTTCACGCTGTGCTTCCGCGCGGGGTGATGTCGGGGAACGGTGGTGGAATCTGACGAATCGCGAGTCGGGGCACATCACCATTAGGGGTTGGCTTTGCGAACCAATAGGCTGCGTTGGTGCATAATCGGGTTTTATGATTGCGAATGCTGAAAGATGTTGCCTCTGAAGAAGCACTTCTGACGGGTCCAGCGAGCGGAGTTGACCATGAGACGACACCGGTAGTTATTCCTTGCGTCTCGTCGTCATCGCAGGATTAAGCGGACTTCGCTGAGGGAGTCTCGCCGGCGATGGTAGCACCGCCTCCGGGCAAGTTGCCGTAAACTATTCCGGCAGCCCATGGATGCAAACAATCCGTTGTCTCCCAGGGCTAACGCGTTCAGCATCGCATCTCTCATGTCCGACCCAGACATGCAGTACTCTCTCTTGGACTACGGCTATCACCCGGTCTCTGCCGCTGCTGCAGCTGCCGTTGCCGCCAACTCGGACACACAAGCGGTCAAAGACTGTTATTATGACTGCACAGGGATGGTGGCCAGTGGGATTGGACAATGGGGGGCCAGTATATCGCGTGGGATCAAAGGAATGGAAGGTGAGTATGACCTCACACGCGGAAAGTCTTATCATCTTATCAGTCGAACTGTCGTCGGTCAGAAACCACGTTGAACTTCTCAAAGTACGATGGCGGAAAATGATGTTGACATCTAGATTTGTTGCACAGCATAGACTTCTTATTGTGCCTTAAGTTATCCATTTACATACACGTTTGAATGTGTGATATCTGTACCATTTTCAGTTAATCTCATATTGACATCACCACATGTTACCTGAAATCCTGTTCTTATTTTAAGTCAAATCAAGTGCGTTTATTCAAACAAATCAAACAAACTAGATGTACAAATAAAATATGAAAAGGTCGAAAGAAGGAACATAGATGTAAAAATTCTAAGTGGTGCTTCTCCTTGGTCGACAATTTATAGCAGCTTCTTACAGATGTTAAGTTCATTAGTGATATAGACATAGCGATCATTACTAATATTTTAAGTGTTTGCTATGAAACTGAACAATGTACATTTGCATACAATAACTTTCAAATATCTGTTTGGTGTAGCATGTCTTAAAACGATGAGTCGAGCTAATATTGGTAAAACTGACATTCAACGAGTTCCACAGTTTGGTTCCTTAGACTATTAACAACACACACCCTTTGGTGGTTGATGCACGGGTTCCCCAAAAAATAGATGTTGTCTTCGTTTACATTTTGTTACAAAAATGTTCATGTATGATATATGTGCAGTTCATTTGACGTTTCAAAATCATCGATTGCACTAAACAGCTCATTTACATTCACCCCGAGTATTTTACGTGAAATATAATTGCATACAATGCAATTCAATACGTAACAATTCTACTGAAAATTTCACTATCAGTTCTTGTATTGCAACGATTCCGTCACGTATTGTCATTATTATTTCTTATATAACCGTTGTTGTAAAATACCTCGTGAATACTTTGTATTGTATCTCATCGGTGCTGCCTACAGCTACCAAAGTTCGTACTATCGACGTTTTCCCTAACGGCCGCCAGGAGTGCCGATTGTTCGTTTCCGGTCTAAAATTATCTCTCCGCAATAAGATTTGATTAGCTTGTCACATTTCATGCCAATTTCGAAAAAAATATAATTTATTTAGTATTGCATACGATACTATTTAATTGTACAAACTAAATATATTTATGTTTGACCTGATTCGATCCAGTGTCGGCAAAATTAGCAGTGGCCCGGCTGAGTATAGAGAACAGACCTCATGAATAGCCCTATACTATTGAATAACGGCAATGACACCTTAGCGAGTTATCCTATATATAACAATCAAAATAACTTCCATCGATGATTGCAGCAGAGGTACAATCACAAGATGTAATAAACTAACTGCGCGTGGTATTTCTTTAAATGTTCACATATGACACAGATCAAAAATGAAAGCGACCTGTGATCGGCCAAATCAACTGAGTTTTAATTCTTTCCCACTAAATGTTTATCGTTATATACGGAGCCGCTCTGCACGCATACTTACTTTGTTTTGATAATTTTCTTTTTGTCCGCGAGTAACTAAACCATACATGCACAATTACTACGAAGTTTGACTGTGATTGCAACTAAATTCAATTTAAATTGGTACAGTGAACTTTCACAAAACGAACGCTTTGGTCGTTTCGGTATCTTAATTCCTAAGTAAGTATAGACGGTGTACAGCTGAACGAATAGGTTTGACAATGGGTGAAGTGTGAATCAATAAATCGTTCTGAGCAGCCATACAGCTTCAGACTGGATAATAGGTAACCACAACGCAGTATCCAGTCCCTATGTAAATCACGGTTTTATTAAAATAAAAAAGAAACTAACCAGTAGTCAATTCATCACCACAACAAACGTAACGACAAATCTACAGAAAAAGAAACATATTTATATATATAATTAATATTATATATATATATTATATTTAATATAAACATGTACCCTATCGTATTGCATAAAACAGCACAGATTCAACATTTAAACATCAAGAACGAATTCCTACCAGGAATCTACCAGGTACTACGGAATACAAGTTTCTCTCTACCCGCCAACTCTCGACAACCCCGATGTTTCCTTTGGGGCTTTGGTGCAGACACATGTTTACTCATGTTTTCTCACCCCGTGGGAACTGGTTTCCTCATCGACGTCTGGCGGGCCAACGTGATAACCTTTCGTAAACAATAGTACACAAACACCGGGCGCCCGCTCGTGCGATTGTCTAGCAATGCTTTAGATGTCTTAACTGCGCATTTACAGTCACGATTTACGCCACCGGCCGATGTTTTTGCAAAGCGATTCGGCGCCATTTTGTGCCTGCTCTCTGAAGGCTGTTATATGGTGGTGGTGGGTAATGGCATTAATATGTGCAACAAACATTCGCACTTCAGTTATTATCATTTACCATTCCTGTGCATGTAAGTTCATCTATGGTTATTCTTTTAGCCTGTATTAATTATTTACAGTAGTTTGCTATAGTAACACGCTAGGCTACGTACAATTCATTGTATTTAGCACATGTCGTCTTAGACCATTTACTTTATTTACAGCACTTCATATCTGAATTAAATTATATTCTCTTCTAACGTACCTTGACATTATTTCTGTTACTGTTATATAGCCATACATTATTTGTGAAAACCACAACGTTTATAATAATAATAATAACAATAATAACAATAACACTAATAAGAACACTAATGTTAAATAGTACTTTATTTTTACACCGTCAAATCTTGAGCTATTGCCCCGTTCACGGGTGTGTACAAACATAATTTTTGAATTCTCACGCTTGTATGTAGTATTACATATAATATCAACAACAGGGTGTCTTGTGATAATAATAATAATAATAATAGTAGTAGTAGTAGTAGTAGTAGTAGTAGTAGTAGTAGTAGTAGTAGTAGAAGTAGTAGTATTAGTAGTAGTAGTAGTAGTAGTAGTAATACTTTTGCACTATAAGATGGTAACACCATGCAAAATACTCACGTGTGTAAATTATTTTACGAAAAACTAATAATGATAATAATAACTATGCTGGTTCTATCGTTCCATCACAGTATTACCCAAAAAAGCGGAATTGTTTTAACATTGAAATATAGTTAACTCTGTCGGGCTAACCAATGAATATGACATGCCGCAACGGTTCGGAAAGTAAGGACTTAGGTGTACTTCACAAAACTGAGAAAAAGCACAAATACATTCATAGGGGTGAATGTATGAATGTTATTGTGGTGTCCATGTTTTTTAAATAATAACAAATCTACTACCCGTATTAATAAAGCAATTTGAAGATAGTATCTTGAAAAATGTTTTTTTTATGAGTGTTTGGAATGTTATATGATTTGACAGTATGCCTAACACTGATGTTTTCTATCTGAAATCACGACTATTCTACTGGTTGGACAGCTCAGCCCCATCACTTCACAAAACGTTGACTTACACAGATGATAGAGATGTAATTGTAAAAACGAATCGTTGCCAGTCAATCATCTTGTCCATTCTCTATAACTTTCCTCAACATCACATAACCTTGTTTCACATAATATGCAATTTTAAATTAAAACGGCACAGAAGACAAACTATTATGTAAAAATAAACTGTATCTGTCACACGTTTATTAGTCTTGTGACTGGACATGGCGACCAGTACTTTTGGAAATGCGTAATTTAATGACTAATATATCAAGTGCCAAAGTGACATGTACGGTTGCAATTATGTATGATAAAATACGTAATATTGTTCACGTTGTACACCAACTTTCTGACCAACATATGAAAATGGTAGTTTAACTCCGAATGGAAATTTTAAGTCTGAACTGTCGATACCCGTCACAACTAGTATAGCGCCTTATTTTCAATAAAACACTAAATACCCATGCAAAATTCCGGTATATTTGCTGTATCTGAACAAATACATAACTGTATATCCATGGCATGGCTCTTTATGTTATTTGTGCATCATACGAACGAGATTCGCGCTTGTTTCACGGGTCAGGCGTACCCGGTAATTGCATAAGAATACGCACGTAAATAACCGGAATGCCGCCGGCGTTACATAATCACGTAAATAAACAACAGATGCAAGTAAATAAATAACAGTCGTGAGATATTTCCTTTTCGTGTGTGGTCACACGTGTTCGCCGTGCAAGCAGCTACCAATTAATTTAGTAGCAATATTTAGTGGAAATATGTTTATTTACAAAATATTCCCAGCATGCATATGGCAACATACCAATTGTTCAGATATCAAGCCAAACTGAAGCATTAAGAATGTCATTTTTACACAGAACTATTGGCAACTGGAACAATCTTCCCACCGAGGTGGTGCAGGCCCCTAAACTGGAGTCGTTCAGGACTTTCCTCGTGGCGCTCCCTGTCACAGAGTGAAAATGGAATCAACCTTACAAGCAGTTTACATTTTATGTATTCAATATTTACTTTTTATTTAATGTTTTTAATTTATTTGCTCTGCGCGTACGTAATTATCGTCAACGTGATAGGAGTTTCGTCATATTGGGAAAAGAAGAAGAAACAATACGTCATAATCGAAAGCATTACGAAATTTAGCGACGTTTATTAAGGTATTTCCGTTAAAAGGTTATGAGCTAAATTATGATGACATGATAATGAAAATTATACGTTTATCGCAATCATGAAAGGAATTATTTTACTTTTAATAGTTGATATACACACATGCAATTCGCTTATAGCTTCACCGACACAAATTACATATGTGGATTTTTATTACATATTTTTCAGCATGTGTCTCCGCATAATAATATTCGTTAAGCATAAATGGTCTATTTCAGATATTAACATAATATATTATAGTTCAACTATATTCCTAAACCTTATTCGTGCACATACCATTGTCTAAACCTGAAATATATGGTGAACCAAATACATGTAGCAAATGGTGCTTTAACAATAATTCCACAAACAGTATCTGGCGTTAACGGTATATATACTAAACTATACTAAAACGCCAGAATAAAATATTGAGTGTTGTATCCGAATCGATTGTAATAGTTCTCCTTTCGATTTAATATTTGATTGGTGAGATTCCAATTCACTGTTATTAATTTGTATACAGATATCGTCGTTTGGTCGCCAAAAACGATTGTTTAGGCCACAGTGGCCGCAATTGTTATATAAATATGTATATATATATATATATATAAATAAAATTGTTGTATATATATATATATACAACAATTTTTTGATATAATTATTATCACGGATCTGTATTTATTGTATGATTTTGTATGTATCGGATACAAGTACACTATGCAGTGCATATTATTATTTCGAACTTAAAAATCTTTTCATACAGCGTTATATCATTTTCGTTAGAGTAATTATGTGTAAGCTTATTTTCGCAAACCTTTACGCCGTTCGTTTAAGAGAAGAAACGAGAGTACTTATGGGTTGTTTGTGGTGTATTTTGAAATGGTAAATTAACGGTAATTTTAGTTTTGTAAATTTACTTTTCTTAAATTACGTCACACCTTAAGTTATGTTTCTGTTGTTACGCTTGCTCCGCATCGATCATAGTTATTTTACATAACTATTGGTTATTTTACATAACTATTGGTTAATTGTGGGTTAATGGCCAGATGCTAACCATTACTTGTTTGATGCGTACAGGTCTCATAAATATAAAAAGACGAGGAACAAATAGTGTTGTTTTAAAGAAAGTCTACTTAATTATTTCAACATTTTAATACCTGTATTAAATAAACATAGGCTAATGTTTGAGGAATTATTTTACGATATTAGTTCTTGTTATTTGATGATATCATATCACGTATTGCTGATCATATATCAAGTAAAATAACGACACATTTCTTATATATAATTATATTTCACATTATGAACATTAATGTATGATCACAATTTAGATTTTACTCGTAGAATTCGGGGAGAAAGGCATAGATTTAAAATATATTTCAACAACGATTTTCTGAATAGGATGAACGTGCAGATACTTTATTGAAAAATAAAATTTTGAATGCATGAACATTATTAGGCACAAACATAGCTGAAAGACGGGGTTTCTTACATTGACGTGCCAATCAATATCTAATAAATCCTTATCTGCAAATACATTTTCGCGTGAATTGCTTCAATGTTTTGTAAGCGGGTATATGGCATGCACTTGATTATTTCCAATAATACGTTGCGGATTTGTTTTTGTGTACGGGTATTTCGTTGCAACCCTCAATCGGATTAGGATATATATATATATATATATATCTTTTAACGAAATCAACACGGTATATACGTCTTTTAGAAGTTATACGAACAGCATACATACGGAATTTGAAACGTATGGATTTCACTTTTAGCAATGACGCATGTCTACATGTAATGAGGGAAACAAAACAGCTTCAAACATCACATTCTTAACACAGATTAATTATTGATACTACAAAATAATGGGGTTCATATGTATATTGACCAGGGTGTAAACTCATACATAACTACGTTTCAACACAAATATATCGATACCATATGACATATCTATAAAGTACGAAAGCAGTATATTACGACATGTTAACGGGAATACTTACGGTGATAGGAAATATAAGTTCTTAAATTGACAGTTTGATTTCTCTACGCTAAACACAACAACATCAACAAAGTGATATCACGACATATCACAAACATCGATCAATAAATATCGAGACCGTGGATGAATATTCAGTTAATTATATTTTCGCACTGGGAACAATTTATATATTATATAAACACATATTTCAGTAATATGCAAACCTGTTTATTAACTGTACAATTTTGACTAATAATTCTGCTACATAGATGTGAAGATTATTCCTTAGCGGTTTTGAGATGGTTGCCAAAACAACGATACGGCGTACATGTGTGTATATATATATATATATATATATATATATAATATATATATATATATATTATATATATATATATATAATGACTATATGAATCGCATCTGTATATCTTCGTGTTAGACTGGGGGTTTATATTCGTATTGGCATAAGGCCTGCGTCCTCGGGCAAACACGACTACACTCAGTCCGATACAAAGGCATTATGACAATTACCAATCAATAACATATATAAATTTATCATAGCATTTTTAAATTACGTAAACATTACACGTGTGTACTATTTTGAAGTAGGCCCTACTATTGTCGTAAGGTAATTTAATTTATTACGGTAACAGTTTGAAATGTACACAACATAGTCTTCGTATCGCAAAAAAACATCGTATCAATAATATGATATATTGTGCAAACTATTTAACGTTCTAACACATTGACCCAAAAAACTATGTCATAATATACTTAAATGTGGTGTATCATTTGATTGTTGTATGTGTATGTTTGACAAGAGTAACAGGAAAATAACTGAACGCAAAGGGCGTTGTTCACCAACAGATAAAAGTCCATTATATTTTATATCTAACATGATTTTACGAAAAGACCTATCAGATTTTAATATTCCATACTACATACATTATGAGTAGGTCCTGTAGTCGTCGCTAACATAATTTTTCGTATGCTATTTGTGATTAATTTTACCAAGTTTCGGACCGTCATTTGCACAGTATACGATGTGTCTGAGGCATTCTTTTTTAATGACATAACTCATAGAGTTCACGATCCATCGTATAAATATCTCCTTACGGAGTTTCGAAGGGTTTGGCGCCAATCAAAATGCCGACATTCAGCGAGTGATAACATACACGCTTTGGTTAGTCAAACGTACTTCGTAAGATGAGCGTCTTCTTGCAACGTATAATCAAGAACACTTTCTAACGAGTCCCCTCCAATTACAGGCGCCTCCGATGGCAGTAAACAAACATAAACACATGTTGCGGTTAGTTACACGCGGTGAGTTTGCGAAACGATTTCGCAGGTAATTAACGTGTTTTGCTTGAAGCCCATACGTCAATCTTGTTACAGTTTGAAACGGGAATGTTTATATAGTGTTCATAATTAGATATCTTACAAACATGCGTAGAATGTGGCCATAGGGAAGAATCTATATTAACTAATAAATGTGTAGTATACTATTCGAAACACGCAATAGGCATAAGGTATTATATTGAATTATGTTTTAATCGCGATGGCAAATAAATATCCTATCTATAATAAAAAAGTACAAGGTTGTGCAACTACGAATGAAATTGACTTTTATTGAATAGGTGTATTAGTAGTTTATAATAATTTCTTGGATAATGTAATAATATATATCGACTATATAGCAAAAACAACTTACTCCCACAAAATTGGTGCATTTTACAGGGATAAAATGCATGATTGGGTAATTGTTTTTTATTAATAACAATAATTTTATGCAATTATGTATTTTGTTTTGTTTTCATCGTTGTTGTTGCTAGTTTTATTATTATAATTAATGATAGCCTTATTAGTGGTACTGTATTATGGCTATTTTTGTCATAATAACGTTAATGAAGAATTTTGTTATCGCTGTGAGTTTAGTTTTATTATAGGTATTAATTAATTACTGTTACCATAATAATAATAATAAGTATTATTATTACTGTTGTGGTCGTCATTATCATCATTCATTCATTCATTCATTCAATGTTTTAAATGTTGCTATTTTATTTTATATATACATACTTTTTCATAAAATAAATAAACTGATCTATCGACAGAGTGCATCCTAAACGCCGGTTCGACACGTCCTTACTACGACCCCGCGGCCGATCCTGTGGGCTACGGCCAAGCGCCGATTTCCTCCACTCCGGACACGGGATGCTCTCATGTCGACCCCACTCTCTCGCCCGGCAAGACGGCCATATCCTTGGCGTCGACCCCGCCGACGGAGGCTGACTCCGGCGCCTCGCCTCAGGGCGTCAAGAACGAGGAGGACACGGAGGCGAAGGAGAGCGAGGCGAAGCCGAAGAAGCCACCCCACCACAAGTTGCTGCATGTCGCGGCCCAGTTGGAGATGAAGGGTCTGTGGGACGAGTTTGATCAGCTCGGTACGGAGATGATCGTCACGAAGGCCGGAAGGTGGGTGTTTGTATTGATGGTTGTGTGTGTGTGTGTGTGTGTGCGCGCGCGCGCGCGCGTGCGTGTGTTAGCGCAGGCGTGCGCCCATGTATTTGCAACTGAGAAACATCGACACCAGTGAAGACTAGAACATGCTTTATGAATTTAAAGAATTTGGCGTTTTACAATGAATGCTAATGTGCTATTCGGAAAGTAAAAACTGTTACAATGAAATTGTAATAACCGATGTGACAGTCTTGGCGAATCTTGAAATGCCTATTTAGAGTTTTAGACGTTTGATACCCGTTGGGACACATTTTCGCACAGTTTTGTTTCAATCACATCAATGAAACACTTCAATAAGTAGCTAAGCATGCATAACAATGTCCATGTTCCACTGTGTCAAAAGAACGTAGATTCAGAATTCACAGAAGTCTGTGCAATGTTTGTAGCGTGTGTCTGGCAGCAGAAATGATATGATCGTGTAATAAATGGTGCACTCTTCTGTAATGGATTATTGCAGCAATATAGGAATTATGATCGAACATATATTTTAGCCTGCGGGACAATGCTATTATACTAAATCATCGTATACACAACTCATTTAGCCCACGCGTCGTAAACATTTTGTTGATGGTAAAATACATAGTTCGTGAATAGCAGCCACCTATTATTATACGCGTACTCGGTTTAATAAAATAACGTATATTTTGTTACAAACATGGCAATAATAGACTTTAGATCAGGTACAAACGAATGACGTTATGTTATACTATATACAGCCGGCGTATGTTTTCCCATTTCTCGCCGAGTTTCGACTGTAACTATAATGGATAATTTATATATTAAAATGACGCACTGCATATTCGCGCCCACCCGGTAAGAAAACAATCTCCCGGGTTGTAGGTGTTTTGCAGTTGGGTAATTATTGAGCCTCGAGGAGGTACAGTTGGAGGTTTTTGTTGAATTTGAAGTTTTCTTGGATCTCGAAACTTGAATGTTGTCACGTATACCAAACAATGCACACAACCTTATTACTGGTAACACCACAATATAGTCTTCAATAACTTGTGAAAAAACTAAAGTTATGAGTCCATATATACGAAAACGTCATGAGGATTCGATGTGCGACAAAACATTGAACATATTGCCACGTGGAAATTAATAGCAGTATTTCCATAAGTACATAGGCGATGTGGTATGTGGCAAAGCAATGAATATAGTACCCAGTGGAAATTAATTGAAGTACCTCCATAAGTACATAGGCGATGTGGTATGTGGCAAAGCAATGAATTTAGTACCCAGTGGAAATTAATATTGAAGTACCTCCATAAGTACATAGGCGATGTGGTATGTGGCAAAGCAATGATTGTAGTACCCAGTGGAAATTAATTGAAGTACCTCCATAAGTACATAGGCAATGTGGTATGTGGCAAAGCAATGATTATAGTACCCAGTGGAAATTAATTGAAGTACCTCCATAAGTACATAGGCGATGTGGTATGTGGCAAAACAATGACTATAGTACCCAATGGAAATTAAGAGAAGTAGTCCCATGAGTACATACACAGATGTAGAGTTTTTACGCGGCTGCTTGATTCAGTATTGAGATGGACAGAACGACTCCAGAGAGTAACTTAAGTTCTTCCTCGGGTCCCTTCTTGCACAGCTGGGAGTGGTCGACCACACACCTCGAGACGACGCCGCAGTACAATAAAATAAATCAAAAGACCGTGTTACAGGGAACGAAAACGTTTTGCGATATATCACAAGCAGGGATTCGCCAGGAGGAAACGTTATACGGGTACGCTTGTTGGAGTTATGTTATTGCTGTGCGCATATGTTGTTGCAACAAGTTATTTAGTAAACACTATTCGATCATTCGTAGCAGATGTAATACAGCGGAACCTCACTAGTATAAGGTTACCATCGGGACGGGGTCAAGTTATAACAAAGAGACCGTAATACCGAGAGTAATTTCCTATTTTTAACTGCTATGGAAATAATTTCGTATTGTTCTAAGGTTACCTTAATTGCAAAGCAATGACCGCAGGGTATTCACGAAGAGGTGACTGTAATGCGATGTTAGACAGTAGTGTGATTAATATATTTGATTAGTAGTTAGTAGTTATTATCATTAACTGTGCCGATGTGCTGGCAATACATACGTATTTATACATATGTAGTTATATTACTCGGTTGAAATATTTCTCATATTCACCCGTTCTCAATAACCTGTTAAACGTGATGCCTGCGACCGATTGTAAACGTGATATGGTTTCCGTGCGTCCTCATCAACTGATGTAAAATACATTTTGCACGATAACTTATTGTGTCTGTTGCATTTAGGGCCATATATTCGTTACCCAGCTGGCAAGGAACATCTGTCAAAGCGTAATTTTGAAGCTCCCGTTGCGGATATGACGGATATGGCTGGTCGCCCAACACATGTATTTTGGTTGTTTCCGGTCGTATCTGGTTCCACGAACTACCGTGTTTGGCTTAAAATGTTTGTCGTAACACCTGCTTAGATAATGAACTTAGGGTATCACGCAGTATGTTAGGTCAATTACAGTTGATCATTTTTTTGCAAATTAAACTAAATGTTTGTTTTAACTATTTATCTTAGTCTTGACTGTTTTGAATTAAAAAAAGTATTATGCTAATATATGTTAATACTGTTTTATGATACATGAGTTGTGTTTAAGAAGTCATAGTACAAATGTATAGCTCGGGTAGAATAAAAAACACTAAAACATCTTAGTATTGCGATAATCGCACAAACATCAACTATCAATATCACAACATGATCACAATGTTCTTCATGCATCCGGAATTCGTAGCCGGCTAATTTCAGTGTTATTTATTCATCCCAGTATTATTAATTCATTTCACTGTTATTTATATTCTACACTAAACAGTTGCTCTTTCCTTTTTTCCTGTTAAATATTTCTTATACCTTTGTTGTGAACACCGTTCGCTATTATCAAGCAATTTTTATTGTTTATTTTTCTCATTGATTTAACATATTTATTTATATTATTTATTTAACTTATTTGTTAATTTATCGTTTAAATCAGTTCGTATTTTAAATGTTCTTATTATTTACAAATTACCTTAGTATTACCTTATTAGCATATTTCAATCGTTTACCCACGTGTATTTCTTGTTACAAATGTATGGTGATGATTACTGTTATAGTAATAATAATAATAATAATAATAATAATACCTATATACATCTAGTCTGCGTATGCCTGCATCAGAGAGACGTCACGAATTAGAAGAATAAATACGCCCTTTGCATTCAATATCGCGCGCTTGCTCGCTCGTGCGATGCCCGTGCAGCCGTCAGGATCCAGGTCCGCCACACCTGACTCGAAGTGCTCGTCTCGCGTTGATCGCGTTAGCATTCCAACGGCCCGCCGCCGCCGACAGGTGTTGAGAGGCGGTGTCGGGCACCGCCGCCCGCGCTCACAGCCTGGTGAGCACGGCCGGTGAACGCTGGCATCGCAGCGCCTGTCGAACTGCTTGGAGTCAAGAAGAGTTTGTGCAATATTAAGTCGTCAGATGATTCTGATGGGAATGCATTTATATTTAATAGAGTTTCCGTTACGGATGTTCTCAGTTTGTGCCAGCCGAACTGAGTCGTGAAGCGTTTGCGCAATATTAAGACGTTAGATTATCATGGGAATGTCGTCAGATTGAATATTTTTTGCGTTCCAGATAGTCTCGTTTTGTGACATAAATACTTGAAGAGTGTGTTTAGTTAAGCCGTAATCTTAGATAGGAATATCTTATTTTGTACATTTTACAAATATTGTCATAATATATATATATATATATATTTCTCACCTTTCTCCCTGTGTGGGTTGGCGGGTTTTGCAGAGTCTCTTCCACTTCTTCCTTCATCTGCCATGCCTTTAAATCTTTCCTCACGGTGTCCTGCCATCTCAACTTGGGCCTCCCTCTCGCTCGTTTCCCCTCTATCTTCATATCTATGGTGGCTCTTATGTCTTCCCTTTCTTTCCTTCTTTTCACATGGCCAAACCACTCCAGGCATCTTCTCCTCATGATGACAACAATGCTCTCCACATATGTAACTAATAAGAATGTTAGAGAAACGGCTTCCAGAAAACAGGGAGTGGTAGAACAAAATTATCCGTTGCCAACATGAATAAATATATTAAAAAAGGGAGGAGATGACTACAGGGATTGTGATCATGTGATTACAGCAAGTGTCACAGCGTTACTGAGCCTCCTCGAATAAGCAGCGAAATCTAATTGTTAAACTACATGTCCCAACCTAGAAGTGAACATTGAGTTTCGTGAAGTTCCCAAGATGCATCGGAAACAGACAAGTTGAATTATTTCTACGTGAATTTTTTACGCGAATCTATTCTAAACATTTGTACAACTTTATTAGTTGTGAACTGAACAATTACTTCCCGCCAATGGACACTACATTGCCAGCAGCCTGTAGCACCGGTAGTAGTGATTACCTGTGACTGTGTTCGCCATTACTGTTGCTACCGGTGATTAATTGGTAACTTATCGAACAATGGAACAACTGCCTGCAGGAGACATTGCCGGTATGAACAATGCTATCGGTGACGCGGTTGTGGAAGCGATTGCGAGAGAGATCGCCGCAAACACCAGTGGCAAAAAGTGCACTAAAGGCAAACAGAAAAAAAGTGCGAGACAGATAAATCAAACTTCGAAGCGTCCGCTGTCAATGACATTGTGACTCAAATCGTTGCGTTAATAGAACCGTTCACCATCAAGTCTGTCACTTCGGCGGTGACCGCGGCTCTCTCAGAAACTACAACTATTCTAGTGAAACAGCAGGAGAGAAATCATAAAAATCGTCGGATATACCGAACCTGCTACGGATGAATCTGAAGACACGGCGCAGTTGACCGTCAACATGTAAAAACGCATCGGGATAAACGTTACAACAAACGTCATAAGCGTATGCCACCGTCTATATGGGTGGGCCAAAGTCATAGTCGCTAAATTCGTGCGACGTGAAACAAAAATCAGCGTGAACAAATCGAAGAAAAAGATGAAAGATGTCAGTGGCCCCAAGATTATGATTTATGAAGATCTGACATCCCTCCGAAGCAAACTGCTTCGTGAAGTAAAGAACGACGTGTCGGTGAAATATGCATTCACGCGTGACGGCCGCATACACTGTATGACGGTAATGAGCGACCACGACAAGAAAGTGACCCTTGCAAACCCGTATGACCTGTTTAAGCTTAGATGGGACGCAGACAAGATCAAGCGGAATTCTACATGAGTTAATTCACTCCAGACTCATGTTGACTATTTCATGTGTAACACATTGGCCATGATTAGTGGACATATAACATTATTTGTGAGTCATAATGTAGTTCACTGGAAACACATCAATTTAAAAAAATCAGCAATCAAAGAAAGGTAAACATATTTTGTCAAATACCTATTCTATTACATACTATTGTTATACGTACTACTACATCATGTGTTCATTAAACATAATTACGTTTTATTATAGCTATATACGATGTGTTTTCTATAAACAATTCTCACGTTGTTGCCTTTTTTAGGGAGGGCATTCGTTATATATCGTTTTTTCTCTACTTTTAGCGCTAGTCAAATTACATTTTTATTTTCGGCATCGTGCATATATACTATTTTCCCAACGCTTAGCCTTAGTGTTTACACAATAATAATATTTTGTGTTCCGTTCATTATACATATTTTATTCCCACTCTACGTTCACGTTGGGGCAATGCAGGTACTTTAATTTATTTTCACACATGTTGTGTACGTTGCAATAAGTTGCGTTGTACATGTATGCAAAATATTTTGTTTTATAAATTGTATTTGTATTATGCATCGTAGCATAGCTTACGCAACTCTTTCACCACAACTAGTACATATTTCAATGATGATTCATATATACACGGAGCACTATTTTGGTAATCAAATTTGATTGATAACAATTATTCGTTAGTGTAGTTTGGTGGTCTAGAGAAACAATTTCTCTATCACGTATTAAAAACAGATGAAATGAATGAAGATGGGGATATCGAACCAAAAACAAACACATTGGATTACAAAGGGTATTATTATGTCGATAAAGTTTATAAATAAATTGCATACGAGAATAAAACAAACTCCCGTAAATACAGAGCAGTATCGTAGACTCAAAACTGACTTGCACACTTATAATATAATTCTTAAAAGAAATATTAGGTTAGCCAAAAAAATGCATTTTTAATCCAGTTTTGAAAAGCATAAACACGATGTTAAGAAGACGTGGTGTTTAATTAAAGCAATTATTAAGACAAATCCAAAGAAAGTACAAATTCCAGATTCTTTCAAAGTCGACCGTGAAATGACTAGCGACAAATGCATTATTGCACATAGTTTTAACACTTTTCTTACTAATACCGGTCCTACTCTAACCTCTAAAATAACTTCATCTGGAGTTAAATCATACAAAGATTAACTTTAATTTTAACTTAATTTACATATATACCACAGTTCGTATAAATGATAGCTTACCTCCAAGATCTAGTTGTGGAAACGAGGGTATATCAACTAAATTACTAACATTTATGTAAAACAATGATATTAACATTGCAGTCACTCTAATTATTAATCAATCTTTTATAACTGGTAGATTTCCAGACAAATTAAAAATTACAAAAGTCATACCCATTTTCAAAAGAGGTGACGTTTCTGACATTGACAACTATTGCCATATTTTTAGTCTGCCAGTGATTTCAAAACAAATTGAAAGGGTTATGTTTGATCAAATCCAAGAATACTTAATGTTATGTTAAGTGAAAGAAAAAGAATTAAAAAAAACAATTAGCAATTCTCGGAAAGCTATTAACTTTCACTAAATGCAAAAAGGCTATATTCGTGATTTTTTATATGTCTCAAAGAAAAATGTAATACCTTCTGTTAGAAATGGATGGGACATACATTGAATGTGTAAATGATTTCAATTTTGTAGCCATCACGATAAATAACCATTTAAACTGGCAGAGTTATACAAACAAAATAGCTAACAAAATATCATCTAAAACAACAGGAATATTCAATAAACTTAACAAGTTTTTATCATTTAATACATTAGTTATTATGTACAATGCTATTGTTCTCCCTCCTACTAATTATGGCTTACTTAATGGGTCATCAAGCACATAGAATTTTCAAACTACAGAAAACAGCAATACGAATAATATCATTAAGTAAATGTAATGCTCACACAAGTCCTATTTATTAAAATAAACTTCAGTTACTAAAGTTGGATGACATTTATAAACTCCAACAACAACAAATTTACTACAAATTAGTTATCAATCGTTTACCCGGTTACTTCAGTGTTGTTCCCAACACACACATCTATGACATTCACCAGCACTACACGCGTGAAAGAAATAATCTGTATATGTCCAGAGTCAAACATGAATATGCTAGACAATGCATTAGACATAACCTAGTAGAGACAGTAGACAATGCACCAAGTAGTATCAATAATAACAATATTTACATCCACAGTCTTCATGGTTTTTCGACATACACAAAAAATACTTTATTTGAAATTATGAATCCTGCTGTAGCATTCACAATTATTATATTTGTAGTTCATAATACATATTTAAATGTACACATATGTATCAATATGTACGCCAGTACACGAGTACATATAATATGTAATTGTATATATGGATGTATGTTGATACGTTAAGTAATCCTCAACTATCTATTTAAGTCATATATTATTCTGATCGTTTCATGTAAATTGTGTTGCTGTTTATATTGATGGGGTGGCTCCTGTGCTAGCGATATAATATATCTTAATGGGAGTCTCCCGATCTTACGTATTACTTAAGTTATTCGTTGTATATGTATTGTATATGTGTCAAATAAATTGATTCTGAGTTCTGAGTGCAGGAGGAAGGCCGATACAGTTTCTATAGAGACCCTAAACGAGAATGCTTCTGGGAACATACAGTTACCAACCGGATAAGCGATTGCCCGTTTCGCGAGTGAATTGCGTTTGTTTTTTTACACTATTTGGTCGGATTTCGTGCGATGTAAAGAATTATCGTATTATCAGGCTGTGTTGAAAAAAGCGCCTTGTTTATGGACGATCAGTCGGACCCGTTTCCTGGAAACCATTCGCTGCACTCGAAGAGAATCTACTTATTTGGGTCTCCCGCCGTTTCCGTTAGGTCACACTATACAATTTAGTACTGTTGTATTTTATTGTTGAATTGATTAACTACCGTTGAAATATGACGTAGACTACTGTTATTCATAACTATTATACATATGTATAAATTATATATATATATATATATAATTTATACATATGTATAATAGTATAATATATATATATATATATATATATATTATACAGGTTTATATATACATATATATTTGTATAGGTCTTTTGTTTGCTTGTTTATTCATTCATTCTTTCGATATTTCGTTATTCCGTTCGTTCGTTCGTACTTCAACTTCTACGCGGTTAATCAGCATAGTCCATAAGTCTGGATGTTGACGCCGATGTGTGTGTACATATACAATTGTGCTGTGCCAGATGTGAAGGTGTGAGAGAAACTATATACAAAGTGCGAGTAAAGTATGAACGAGGTGCGAGTAAAAACACAGACCAAGGCTTAGATGTGCGAAACAACCGCACCACTGAATGGTTGGAGCTGCCAACACATTCCCGGGGAGGGCGTTCCACCAGAAGACAGTGCGTGGGAAGAAAGAACTGCTGTAGACCTGAATGCGAGCTGGGATAAACTGATATTTATTTGGATGATAATATATTATACTGGTGGGGAGTATTGGGGCAAGATAGTGGTTACCATTGACGGCAATCTGTTGGTTTGGGATCCTATACATCAAGAGGAGGCAAGAGAGTTGTTTTCTTCTCTCAAGGAAGTCCCAATGAAGGTGGTTAATCATTGCGGACACGCTTTCTCTCTTACTATAGTTGTTCAGGACAAATCTGGCTGCCCTGCGCTGGATAGTTTCTATTTGGTTTACCTTCTTCTTAATATATGGGTTTCAGGCAGTACTGGAGTATTCTAAGTGGGGACGGACAAGTGAAAAGTAGGCTTGTTGTCGTAGCTTCCGTGGGGGTCGTCTAAGGTTTCGCCGGATTAGGCCTAGCATTCTGTTGGCACGTGGGGTGATGTTATTGATGTGGTTCTGCCATGACATTGTGTCAGATATAATGACGGTGGTATGGGTATTGTGTGACCATGGAAAGTATACATCCTCCTAGATGGTAGTCGACATTGATTGCATTGCAACGAAGGGTAATTCGCATGGTGTGGCATTTATAAATGTTAAATTTCATATGCCATTTATTGGACCACTGTTGGAGTTTATTCAGGTCTTTCTGAAATGCTATGACATTAGCTGGGCTGGAGATAGGTCTATAGGGAAGACAGTCATCTGCAAAAAAGACGGAGCTTAGATGTTATTCCTGTTGGTAGATCTTTGATGAATGATAACAAAAGCAATGGGCCGGTCAAATGCCTTGGAGAAGTCAAGAATCACTGCGTCAACTTGTTCACGATTATCTAGGGATATAACAAGGTCTTGGGTTGTGATTATAATTAGTTGTGAATCACAGGAACGGCCGGGGTCTGAAACTGTGCTGGGCATCTGTAAGAATACTGCAATTACCATAATGCTCCATGTGTTGGCTGAATATGATGTGTTCAATCAACTTGCTGCAGACTGATGTGATAGGTAAAGGGCGATATGCATTATACAAAGGTCAATGCACATTCACGGCATACCGATATGGCACATAGCCGACTATATGTTTGTCTGTGCTTAGTGCTTCTGTGCACACATCATCATCAGTACGCAAAAAAATTGATATTGAGCTGCAAAGTTTGTCACTTTATCGGCAACATTTTCTTCTTGCTGAGCGACGAGTGAACAATAATATGCGTGTTTTGCGTATACCTGTCATCTCGTCAATAAATATCTCAACGGTATTCCTCCATGCGTTCTTAACGGGCTCGTAAGTTTTCGCGTCCTAATGACAGCTTACTGCTACGACTGATAAGTTCCTTGGGAGTTGGCGGGGCGTAAAATATAACCATTTGACGTACACATTTCTGTTGACTAAATAACCGGAGGTGAAGAAAACATACACATACATTCGTGCGATTTAAAGCGAGGATGTTTATTCCGTTAGGTTGTCATTGTAGCAAGACGTTTGTTGAATTAGTTGTACTTCGCGCGACTTGTGTTTTTATGTGTGTGAATCCTGGAACTTCAAAATTAATATCGTTGCGCCTGCGTCTGCAATAAATGCAAATTACAGACAATAGCGGCCATTTAACATTTTAATATTATGTTTGCAATTATGTACACATTACCCGGGCGCGACTTTAACAAACTGTTCCGAGTCTATTAAACGCACTTTAGCGAGCACGGAAACTTCAATATGTTTATTCTAGTATTAAGAACAGTATATAAATAAATGTTTAAATGTTAATAACTTAACGAGAACGAACATTGTAACTTTGATATGTTTACGACATACTATATATTATAGTATTGTTTAATAAATGCATGTTTAGCATAATCGTATGTTTTACAACCGTTACATAAAAAGACATTATCGAAATGATTAGGATTTTCCAAGTTATTAACTCCGAGTTTCAAAATGTGTCCGAGTTAGCAATGTAGATTATCTAGCCAAAAAAATGTTGTCATTCGTCTATCGTACAAACGATGGAGACATATAATTTTTCACTAAGATAAATACTATTATTAGATTTTACAGCATATTACTCCTACCACGTAATGGTGTGTGTGAAGTTACGTTCCTCGCAGATTGTGTTACATCTTCGGGTATAACTGTACATATGCGTGGCGAGTTCCGCATGGTTGTTTATGTGAAACTAACTACCTTGATCAATTGTTATCTTTCGCATAGGAACAACTTGTTATATTGATGCCCCTATACATTACATTTTATCCTCTCTAAAACGACCACTCGTTCTGTTAACGTCTCGTATATGTCTCCGTATCCCCTCTCTACAATGGCCACCTGTTCTGCCGACAGACGGATGTTCCCCACCTTCCAGGTGCGTCTGTTCGGCCTCGACCTGCTGTCCAGCTACATGATGATGATGGACTTTGTGCCGGTCGACGACAAACGCTACCGCTACTCGTTCCACAGCTCCAGTTGGGTCGTCGCCGGCAAGGCCGACCCCCACATGCCTGGCCGCATCCACGTACACCCCGACTCGCCGGGCAGTGGCGGACAGTGGGCCAAGCAGGTTGTGTCCTTCGACAAACTCAAATTAACCAACAATGTCATGGACGACAACGGACACGTGAGTGTCGTCATTTCTCCCTTATTTATAGAAATGGGGTCAGACCTATGTTTCATTTCAGTTTGATTCTCAACTAGTTTTACACATCACAGTACAATTCATGTTACTTGCGTGAGCAATATACAATATTATGGTCAAAATTGCATGTCACTAATTATGTTAATACTGTTGAAAAGTCCCAATATTTCAGTGTTCAACATTGCTATTTTGTCGCACTATTAAATATATTGAAATATTTGCGCAGCGCAAATATTGTAATATGCAAATGTTCCCCGTTCCACTTCATAAAGTTTCCACGTTACAACAAATCTTACCGTGTTAGCAATCATTTGGACTTCATTCGTGTGTCATGAATCCGGAAGTAAAATAATTATCTCTCCCCGGATTGCTGTGCGTGTAGAGTAACAAGATTGTGTGGTCTTGTCTTCAGATCATCCTCAACTCGATGCACCGCTACCAGCCTCGCTTTCACGTCGTCTACGTCAACCCGAAGACGGAGGACGTGTCCGGGACGGAGAACTTCCGGACCTTCATCTTCCCCGAGACCAAATTCATGGCGGTCACCGCCTACCAGAACCACCGGGTCAGTCGCCACTGTCCACTTTCTCACCAATGACCAGTATCGCGTCATGCGATGTATGTCCGGCACACATCATAGTATATTATCCCATTGATTGACATGTTAACGTTTTGTTATATATATATATATATATATATATATATATATATGTATATATATATATATATATATATAACTGGGCCCGAGTAATATGTGAAACGTCATCATAACCCCTGACATTATGTTGTTGATGTGCTGATCAAATTTCGTCAAAATCACATTCATTCAGCTCTTATCAAACGTGTCCATGCACTATGTCCTTCGATATTTACCAAACGTGTCCATGCACTATGTCCTTCGATATTTACCAAACGTGTCCATGCACTATGTCCTTCGATATTTACCAAACGTGTCCATGCACTATGTCCTTCGATATTTACCAAACGTGTCCATGCACTATGTCCTTCGATATTTACCAAACGTGTCCATGCACTATGTCCTTCGATATTTACCAAACGTGTCCATGCACTATGTCCTTCGATATTTACCAAACGTGTCCATGCACTATGTCCTTCGATATTTACCAAACGTGTCCATGCACTATGTCCTTCGATATTTACCAAACGTGTCCATGCACTATGTCCTTCGATATTTACCAAACGTGTCCATGCACTATGTCCTTCGATATTTACCAAACGTGTCCATGCACTATGTCCTTCGATATTTACCAAACGTGTCCATGCACTATGTCCTTCGATATTTACCAAACGCGCCCTGTAGTAATTGTACGCGCGCGTGTGTTAAGGAAATAAAAATGACACTTCACTCCGCCAATTAAAATCTTCCAATTATCCATAGTTTATCTGTCAATACAGTCTGCCGCTAAACCTTCTAATATACCTGAACAGTTACCCTCAGCTCACATAATGTGTTCTATATTTTTATAGAACACAAGAGGAAGGTTAGTTGTCGTCTGACCTCTGTTGTCTTGAAGCACATACATCCACACTCAGCATCAGGCCTATTGTCGTGAAATGCAACATCGCAACACATTGGAAATGTTTTTTATAGTAACTAGTTATTATGATAATATCTCGAACATTCTGAACATAAACGCGTATTAAATATATTAAGTTGGGTAACAAAAAAATTACAAATTAATTGTTATGTTTTCCAGCGTTGTCATTATGTTCCAATGATAGGTAATGTTGATTGTGCTTATGGGAAGTTGTATGGCGTTTTAAAGTGATTTACACTTTTCGTGGATTTACGTGTCACAATGAATACCTTCTACGAATGTGTATAAAACTTGATAATTGCTTAAATATACCAGCACAGGCGTTTCATAGTAGAAGTTACTTTTGTCATATGAGTTGTGTTTGTTACATAGATAACGCAGCTGAAGATCGCAAGCAACCCGTTTGCGAAAGGCTTTCGAGATTGCGACCCTGATGATTGGTAGGCTTTGGTCATGTGCTATATTATTAGGATAACCTCAACGAAAAAATGTCAGATACTTTCCACCTAACTCCTATTAGTTATTATTCTCTGCGCCCCGCACATAATGCAAATCATCGTTACGTTGTTACAAATATGTTACGTAACATCGAATGACAACAATTTGTCGAATAAAATGAAAGGCAACGTAAAACAATTAGCGGTGTAACAATACATCGATGCATCGCGATAGGCGATGTGACGATAGACGTATCGATATTTAACTATCGATAATAATCGTCGATAGTACTGAACTACTATCGAGAGTAGCGATAGTCGCCAAAGGAAATCAGCAGAAGTACATATGCCTCGGTATAAACTCAGAACTCAGAACTCAGAATCAGTTTATTTGACCTATAAATACGATATATACACAATGAATAACATGAGTACTAGATAAGGTCGGGAGACTCCCATTAAGATATACAATATCGCTAGCACAGGAGCCACCCTATAAATATAATCAACATCAAAATTTA
Organism: Paraescarpia echinospica; assembly: GCA_020002185.1. Taxonomy (NCBI): domain Eukaryota; kingdom Metazoa; phylum Annelida; class Polychaeta; order Sabellida; family Siboglinidae; genus Paraescarpia; species Paraescarpia echinospica. Next base: position 56,540,979 of record CM034539.1, on the reverse strand, counting down.
CATGTCACAAATCAGAATAGCATATGCCTTGTTTTACAGTTGATAATTACTCAGTGTATCAACATACATACATAATACAAGGACTGATTAAATGTACTCTTGTACTAATAATTGACGTACATATGGATACTTAGGTATACATTTCAATACGTATTACGAATTACAAATAAAGCAATTATGAATACGACAACAGGATGCATAATTTAAAATAAAAAAGTTTGTTGTGTATGTTGAAAAACCATACAGACTGTGGGTGTAAATTTTATTAATGATAATACTTGGTGTATTTTAACTGTCTCAACTATGTAGACATGTTTTTTTCAAATTCATTTTGTAGTATTACTTATTTAACGACATAACCTCAAAAGTTTTGGCCATTGAAATATCAATCAAAGGTTCATTATTTGTAATAAACAGCCTCAAGGCCACGAAATGGCTCGACCCAAGGATTATGACTGGTTTTCTGGGATATTCGTTAATCCTAGATGCTATCGCGATATAATTTGTTACACTCTAGCAATAGCATTTTGTTATAGTAATACTGCTGTCGCAATGCTACTGCAATTGTAAATTTATTCCTTATAGTTACCCTAATAATATAATAAATAATGGTGCAAACGCACAATTCTACTTCTTCAATCACCATGATCCTGATCAACAATAATTGCTATAGTAGTTACTGGAACTATATGTCTAATGGCGGATGGATACACTGTGCGTGTTGTATTGCAGTGTGATCGAGGTGCTCACCCATCTGAACCCGTCCCAGCGTCCGCGAAACCTCCATCGACCGAGCTCCCTGCAACTGCTCGGCATCTCGAAGAAGCGAAGTGTAGAAGCAAACAACGGGGGAGGTCAGTGAGTTTCAGTTAAAGTTGAATGAGTGTTCGTTGAAGGACATTTAATTTGTCATGGCGGGGTAGACGGAGACTGCTTGCGTTGCAAACGTTAGTGTCAGTTTTAGGACTTGTCGCAAACTACAATAATTACGTCAAGTAAAACGTATCGCTAATTATACATTTTTCTTATGTCAGATACAAGATAGTGTTAATGCTGCTATTGATGCTGTTGTCAGCAATGCAAATGCTATAATGTTTCTCATGTTCTGGTGTTGCTGTTACTGTTGCTGTTGTTGTTAACATTCAAATCAATTTATTTTGCAACAACAACAACATTACAGTATACATACACAAAACAACCGTTTAAAACTAAAGTTGTGTTGCATGGTGGTCACATGCTACATGCCGTTTCCTGTGACCCCATAAACATATATTTCGAAATATATTTACACATACGTATACGATGATTATCACGAGTGTATGACATCTTCTGTATGACAACGGACTGGGGATGCGATGGAGCGTAGCTTAGATAGTTGTCTAGATATTGATTGGATAATAAGAATTTGATTTTTTGTCTGGATTTGATGTTTCGTATCTTATAATCAAGATTATTCCATAGTTTTATAAAATGGTGTTTAAGTAATTTAGATAAAAAAATGTGTTCTGGGCATCTCTGTATATAAGAGGTTACGTTGTCTAGTAATTCTGGTGTTACTGGCTAGATTCTTTTTTGGTATATAATGTTTGAAGGATTTATGAAGGCAGTGTATTATGGTGATAGTCATACATAAATAGTGAGACATGCAACCTGTGAAGATCAGTGATTTTAAGTATATTTCCATTTTTTTTTAAATAGGATCGGTGTGGTTTCTATATCTTTTTTGTTAATTATTTATATGGCGAGTTTTTATTTAAAAAATTATATCTTTCTCATGGTATTTTCATTGTCCCATGCTTGAACACCGTAACCGTAAGTTAAGTGACTTTGAATTAAGGTATAAGAGAGTTTTTAAAGTATTGTGTGGCAAAACATTTTTCATTCCATTAATTACAAAAATTGCTCTAGATATTTTAAAACTGATTATGTTTATATGTTTTTCCATGTTAAATGTTTATAAATATGTATTCCTAAGAACTTCTCCGATTCTTCTTTGTTATCCTTTCCAACATGATTAATAATTTCACTGTTTATTTTAGTACAGTTATTTACCTGGTATTTGCTATTCGGTGGACTAAATATGCAAAAGTTTGTCTTTTTTATATTTAATGACAATTTATTGGCACAAAGCCAATCGTACAAATGTATTAATTCTTGGTGGATGTTGTCAATTAAAATATCAATATGAGGACCTGATTGGTATACAATTGTGTCATCTGCAAAAGATAATAAATTCAGAGACGTAGAGTTAGTTATATCATTGATATAAATTAAAAATAAGATTGGTCCAAGTATGGATCCTTGTGGCACTCCACTTATTATGTTTTTTGGAGATGATTGACATTTGTGTATCTCAGACTATTGTTTTCGATTTGATAAATAACTTGCAAACCATTTATTGCTTATTCCCCGAATTCCATAAAAGTTTAATTTGTACAGTAAACTATCATGGTTTATTGTATCTAATGCCTTTGAAAGGTCCCGAAACACTGCCAATGTAGGGTCGTTTGTTATTTTATCGTTTGCATCTGCAATATCTTTAAGCAGATGCAGTTTCCTTTTCTTTTCTTGCAAAATATATACTGTATTCTGTTGATTACAAATGTTCAGTTGTAATGTATATTTCACATTTCAATATTACTGCATATGCCGGTATTTGTGTATATGTATGTAATACGTATATGTGTGTATATATACATAATTTGTATTTTTTAATGCTGTTGGGAAAATAAAAGTATCCTTATCCTTATCCACGACTGTTCTATTCCATCCCAATTTTCAGTAAAACATATCCTATTTCAGTTGACTGCAACTCCAACGCCGACTTCTCCAACGCGATGATCTCACCCATGGTTCTCCCGCCCCATCCGGCTAGCCTACACCACATGGCCCTTCCTCGGCCTGAACCTGCACCCAGCTTCCCATGCAGCTACGGCGACGCCGTGTCCCCATACTGCGCGTACTCGTCGTCATATCCGGTCAGCAATGCTTACGTCAGCAACGCGTACGTCAACAAAACGAGACCTGTGGCGGCGCCGTACGCGCGCGCGCCCGAGTACCCTCCGTACGCCGCCTACCATCCGAGACTGAAGGGGCTCTATCCGCGGTGTAGTCACGTACCGTACAATCAGCAGCCGACCACGTGACGGGCTTCCGGTTACAGTTAACTTCGTTATTTGGTATACTGTTAGCTGTGTTAATTGATCTACAGTAAGTATGGTTAACTGGTCAACTGTTAGCTGTGTTAATTGATCTACAGTAAGTATGGTTAACTGGTCAACTGTTAGCTGTGTTAATTGACCTACAGTAAGTATGGTTAACTGGTCAACTGTTAGCTGTGTTAATTGATCTACAGTAAGTATGGTTAACTGGTCAACCGTTAGCTGTGTTAATTGATCTACAGTAAGTATGGTTAACTGGTCAATTGCTAGCTGTGTTAATTGATCTACAGTAAGTATGGTTAACTAGTCAACCGTTAGCTGTGTTAATTGATCTACAGTAAGTATGGTTAACTAGTCAACCGTTAGCTGTGTTAATTGATCTACAGTAAGTATGGTTAACTGGTCAACCGTTAGCTATGTTAATTGATCTACAGTAAGTATGGTTAACTGGTCAACCGTTAGCTGTGTTAATTGATCTACAGTAAGTATGGTTAACTGGTCAACCGTTAGCTTTGTTAATTGATCTACAGTAAGTATGGTTAACTGGTCAACCGTTAGCTGTGTTAATTGATCTACAGTAAGTATGGTTAACTGGTCAACCGTTAGCTTTGTTAATTGGCTTACCGACGGATTTGTTAATAGATCTACCGTTAGCTTTGGTAACATGTCTACCGTTATGCTTGTTACCTGGTCTACCGTTACTGTGTTAATTGGTCTATCGCTAGCTTTGTTAACTATACCACCATCAGCTTTGGTATCTGGTCTACCGGAAGCTGTTTAAATTGGTTTACAGTTAGCTTTGTTAACGGCTGTACCGTTAGCTTTGTTACTATGGATCACAACTGGGGTGGGGATTGGGGCTCTCCCACACTGCGTACGGATGTAATACGTTGAACGAAAGTTCGCCAGAGTGACAAACATTTTCCTTCGACCACTGGTCAACAGAGTACGTTGACCAACCGACTGAATGAGCTCACCGGCCGCCTGGGTGGACCTTAAACACTGTAGATACGTTTTTTACGATTTTCATCTCCACTAAAAACGACTGACAGCCAGCGTTTCCAGCACGAACGGTTCTTGTTGCCATTTAGCGATACATTGGTGGACGTCGGCATTAACTGTCAGAACTGCTTGAATTATTGTACGAGAACGCCATTACTTAGTGTTGTGTGTACGAACAGACGAAGGATAGTTTGCTGGGAAATGTAATGATTTCTGGGAATTACAGTTACACAAATGGAATGCGTACGGGCCATTGGTTACGTACGTGATTCGATGTATAGGGGACCAACAGATCACAGTCGCATGAGGTGGACACCGATTTGCCTACTACAGTAACTGCAAATTGACGAAATTATGACATTTACGCGTCTGTTAGAAATGAACACGTGGTGCAAGCAAACGCATAGCAGTTTCAATAGGCATTTTGTTGTAGAATGCTCTCTCCATCTCTAGATAAACACGCATACAAAAATAAATTCGAACGTAGATTAAAACAGTAAGCTATAAAGACAACAGACAACAGACACTAAGTTGTCGTGGCAACGAGTAATGTTGCAGGCTATCGGTTGATATAATTATGAATGAATGTTTAAAATGCCGTCTATTTGTCAAACAGTAGAATAATGGCCTGAATTATATATACATGCCAACGCCATTTGGGTTATTACAAAATCAACCAACCAATGTATTTCTTTTATAAAATTAGGCATAACAATGATCTTCAGTCTAACTTGGACAACGGAATAAGTATATCAGCGTTCAAGACTTTTGCTATTGGCATAAGTACACTTTATTCTACTTTCTTTTAATAACCATCATGCTGGTGCGCGGTCCACGGACGAAACAATAATGTGTCTTTATAAAAAAATCAGCTTATCGTCCGGAAAGTTCTGGGCAGCATTTCCCACTAGATGTGAACAGCGATGTCGTTGAATGCACAGCAATGTCCCCTCATATAAAGAATCGACATTATGACAAGTTCGTCCAAATTTTTAATCATAATTGCATGCGGTTTCAGATCTGCCATAGCGGTATAGCATCTATTCTTTCAAATTCACTAGTGCTTCCGGGATACATTTAGCATGGCATGGTATGCGGACACCCTTGTGAAAAATTTAGCTGGTTATGTATCCATTGATTTGAAAACCACTGTATGTAAATAAAAAATGCGCTATTCTGAAACTCAAAAATATGGCAACAAAATTGTCGAAACAGTGTTACTAACGGCAAAAGATGTTGAAAGTGTCATTGCTGATTTATATCAGTAAGGATTGGTTACATTTAAAAACGTTGTTATAGTAAATGTAGGAAATAATAACTGTGGTATCACATTGTGCCTTCACTGGGAATGACAATGCCATTTTTACTGCGGTTGCATTAAATATATTCTTATGTCAGCTGAACTAGTGTTTGTAACAATGTTACAATGTCGCGATGATCTCGCAAATTGGTCAACTGTCACATGTACATACATCATTGTTGACGGACGCAGGGACATGTAATAATTGTTGTCTAAGTTATTCTTCTGAATGTTGTGGAAAATGTGTCGTAATGTAGATTTGTACTGTACATAATAAATAGATGCACAAAGTACAAAAGCGTGTTGAGACAGTTTGTTTAAAGTTATATTGAACGCGCGCGCGCACACACTCACTCACACACACACACACACACACACACACACACACGCACGCACGCACACACACGCACGCGCACACACACTCTCTCCCATACCCCCCCCCTCTCTCTCTCTCTCTCTACACTCCTTCATATATGGTTTATTCCAATTCATGCAATTGATCGATATGTTTTCTAAAACAAAATAAACACAATAAGAGCTAACAATGTGCTTTTCCCTACGCTTGTATTTATACATTTAAACAACATTGTTACCTTTCGTCCATAATCTTGCAACGGCGCGTTAATACATGTTTGACTTGCCGGAAGCGAAACATATTATTACACACGCATGCAATATATGCTCTATCAAAAACCGGGGTAAATACCAATTTCGTGTGCTACTTCCGCTCGGTACCCCCTCATCCCCAGTGTATACATGATGACATGTGTTACAGAATTGTTCATGCAGCCCTTTCTCTGTTTGTATAAAGTTACACCAACTATTGCGTAGGTTGGTAATGGGCAATCCGAATGTATTAATTCACAGGGATTGCCATTGTGTACAGACAATCTATACAGTGTATTTCACATCCTGTGCACAGCCAGGTACATAAAGATTACTGATCTATGTACCGCATATGCTGTGTACTACAATTTGTACATATGTATAATAATTTTCCATTCTAGCTAGTTAGTGACTGAAAAAACCCTTGAATGCTGTTAGACATATTTACAGCACACGAACTGTCACAGATTGACAATATATAAATTCAAGGGACAAAGATACCTGTGTGCATCACGTGGTTCACTGCCGTTATGACATAACTAATGTATTGACATCACGCGAGAGTCATCGAGTACAAATGCAAGGCCACCCAAATTAATTACGTCGTTTCATGGTTCACCTTTGACATTATCGACTGTGCTAGACGATGTTAATAATAGGTGCAACAGAAGTGTATTATTAAGTTTCCAACTCCCCAAATGTAAGCAGTTTCGCGCTGCCCCATTGACAGCGCTTGTAACCGAAATACTGAAGGCATAGGGTATATGGAGTCGCAACAACAACTACATGTGAAATACACATAGAATTGTACTTGCCGATTACCTTGGCTGACCGAAGAGATTCGTATTTTGTAGAGGTACGATTTGGGATCTTGTGGAATTGATACTTATATGCTATCAAACTGTATACTGGTGTGGGCAATAATCGTGGGTCCAATTGTGTTTTGTTATTTTCACTAAAACCTGATCAAATTCTTCCGTAAGATATTTATGTGCTAAATCTCTAACACATATTCCTTCCAATTTCTGCAAACAGACTGTTACAAAATTTGTTTTGAGTGAGTGGAGTACTTACGAAAATATACCGGCGAAATCCAAATCTCGTTGAAGACCCCTGCGTCAATAATCGTGGGTCCTATCTACGCTGTGTAAATTGTTCGCGTGTCACGTGAATCAGTGCGAAACCACGGAGTGTATTAAACTAGGCAAAGAGCGTTAGAACACAAGATTTCACTGCCCCGAATTTTCCGGTCGTTAATATACTATGAGTAATTTGAGGTCTTGGATTTCACTAAAACTGTCACTAAATTATGCACAAAGCACTGAATTGTTAATAACATCTTTGTACCACTAACTTAGAGTTCTCTAAATTTATTTTTAAAAACATGTTAGAACCTTCACAAATTGTGTAACATTTCAACGATTACAGACATGCTTGAATTTTACACAGGGCCCTTTCGTTAAACCCCATGCCTGTGCGTTGCTTTCTTCCATTCAGCGCCCAATTTCTTCCCACAAGGCAGGTAAAACTTGTTTGCTTTCTGGAACACAGTAGCGCAGTGCTAAAGCATCGGACTCTCGACCGAGAAAACCCGGGTTCACATCCTGTGCTGCCTGGTCGAACATTGGACAAGTTCGATCACTCTCCGTCGATACAGTTCTCACAGCTATGTGAATGAGTACCTGGCTATAAACAGTGGTGAACAGTTGTGTACGTATAGCCTTCGCGTATTAAATTGCAGCGTGGCTGGATACTTTCCAGACAAGTCGAGATAATCGAAAATATAAAAGCAAATAACGTTTCTCCAATTTGCAATCCAAAATACACTTATAAAGTAAAAATGTTCTCTTGTTTGAATAGTTAGTATATATATATTTCATATTCTGAATGTATGCGCAATAATAATAATAATAATTATTATTATTATGTATGGCTTCATGGGGAAAGTCTTGCAATTGTTTTCACCAAATCGACTTCAGGATGGGTTATAATATGATACCCATACTTAATGGTATGTTAATAACCATTGATAACTATGATTGAATAATTAGGTTGCAACATAAATACTAAAATTTCACAATGTTCTTACTTATAAAAGGTAAACTTCAAACGAGCAAATATAAAGAAACATAATCGTTGTCAGGCTAAAGAAATATACCACTTGATTTAACAGAGCGCCCAATCAATATGCATGACACAATCTCTCGGCGAAGAATCCGAGGATTATTCGAGGAATATTTGACAGATGTGGAAAAGGTAGTGGAAATACACGCACATTACAGCATAACCTCGTAGGCTTACTGTACAGTAGCTTTCCGAACAAACACAAAAGCAGATAAAGAAAACCAGATTCCACGCCAGCGTCAAAAGGACAAATTCGTTACATTGGGCGTACATGCAATTCAAAACTGCCATGCGTAATGTCAAATCTAAAGGTCGCGAACCGTGGCTTGGGATGTATTAGCGGGATGACAATACGGGGGCACAAGATCATCCCAGAACCCGGGTGGTGAATGCAATGCCCTTGGTGTTGACTTTAATCCGGTTGAACCGCAGTGAGTACGTATCTATCTTCGGGCGTCGGCTATAAACTGGAATTCCAGTCGCCGTATGGTTAATGTATCATTGGACATGGAATCGTTCACAATCGTAAGTCAAAGCGCCGTTACAGTGCGAACGAACTCGTCTTTTATTGAGTTCGGTGGATTGCTTGAATGAAGAATGACAATTAGTTGGGTGAATTAGTTGGGTGAATCAGCACGAATTATTAATGGTGTTAATCATATCTGGAGCTGTTGGGCTCTATATAGTTTAGGCAATATTGAGAATACACACACACACACACACACACACACACACACACACACACACACACACACACACACACACACACACACACACACACACACACTGATCACGTGGTCGGTCCTGTGCTCTATTTATGTACATGCGCTAACTATCATACACTATTTACAATTAGTAATAATGTACTCTAACTAGTAATATCCGTGCTCTTAAAACAAACGGAACATAATTAGCCACCGAATATTATTTATCACCAACTGATCTACTGATACCAAATGGTATGCAGAGAAACATCATCCGGATAAAATTTAACGCCCGGATAAATGAAAACACGACCGTCGTAGTTGGTGGAAAAATATTTTCCCGTAGATACGCGGTTGCGCAGAAACGTTAACTGGATCAAATGTAACGATCGGATAAATGTAAACGCGACAACAGTTCGCATAGAGATGCGGACATTTCGCGCCACACGGGCGCAACTCGTCACGGCGTCTCGACGACGCGAACACGTCGCTAAGCAGGCGGATCTGTGTTTGTTTATTCACGCGTAGTCTGCCTTGGGCGCTGACGGATCTCGTCGATCCCTTCGTCACGAAGGGACGAGGGTCATCGCCATCGTTAGACGCCACAGCGCTGACAAGATGTCGCCCCGACATTGCGTCACTTGCAGCGTTGACAGAATGTCGGGAGGACGTTGTACGTTCCTAGCTCGCGCCTGCATAAACAGACAAAACTGCCCACGGCAGTGATCTGTTGCAGACCGGTTCAAGCACAATCTCAGGCAGAATGTCTCCGCGTTAAGGGATTGTCGAATTGACGTCATCGGCGTTTACGAGGAAATGTTTAACATATGCAGTACATATACATATTACTTACATAGGTAGGCCTACACACACAATATTGGAAAAAGTAGATTAATCTATGAACTTCATTATGCGTAGCTTATGTATATATATATATATATATATATATATATATACATATATATATATATATATATATATATATCTGAACATCATTGTTTTAGAAAGGTTGAATTTTTCAACATGTACTCTATTTTTTTTAATTATGCATGCATACTATGTTTTTTTCGCACATTAAGCAATATAGGAGCTCACGCGTCCATTGTGATATCTGATACTAAACTTATGCTGTAGCTGTTTTATAAGCGTCTTCTGAAATACTTTTAGATGATTTGAACTATACCAAATCACACGACGTTCCTTTAGCCTTAGGCGCGTCTCGATATATTAGTTACAAGTTCTTGTTTTCTTTTTCTATCTTCTTGGTTTTCCTTTCTGCCTAACTTCCTCCTCTTGTCAAAAAACCCATTAATTTGCAAAATTTGCCTCAAGTTCTTGTTTTTAACTCCCGAAATTTGGAGTTTGAGGGACGGTCCTTATCGTCGTGCCACCCCGGGCCGGGGTAGCGTTTCAAAGGGAATGTGTAGTCGGTGATGACACGGTGAACTTGCTCGTTAATCACGCGCGTGTCAATGGCTGATAGCCAGCGAGGGGCTGTCACGGCAGTCGCTCTGCCGATAACAGCCGTCAGTCGCTTCGTGGACGGGTACAGATCGCAATATCAGTTTCATGGGATCCCACTCGCGTCACTACACCGTTAGAGGCCCGTAGCGTGGTTGATTTGGGAAGAGTGCGTTTTCGACCTGTGATTGCAGGCTCCCCAAAAAACATCCATCTGCACCCCTTTATTTGACGCCACCAAAAATCCCCCGATTGCACACGTTTCCATCACGCGGAACACAATTCCAACAAGCGGAATACTTTCTCCTCAACACGTAAGGGCGCTGTCACCACTGCAACCTTATCCCATCTATCTGTTATCTCACAGTTCGATTGTTGGACAATCAAAATGAGCGCGTGATGCGATCGGGGTATATGGATTGGAAGTCGAGATCGGGGCGGTTGCAGACACTCTATTATTATGCATGCCTGCCTGATGTGCATTGGCATAAGGTTTTGTATAGATATAATTATGACCTTTATTCGACGTACGTAGCTTTGACAGTTAAATTTGCCGTAATTGGCAAGCATAAATGTTTGCGAAAAGGCGTACGTTTTGCCGTGCCACATTTTGTTGGCTAACCGCTAGCATTACATAGCTATACGACATTCTAGTACTAGGGATGACACAAGATGAGCGTACGTATAAAACACTATCTTACTGTCGTATGACTCCCTCGCATGTACGGTGTCATTTACCGGGACACCCGCAGCGAACTTATCAAGTGGTTAATGACAACGATCTTTCTTCAGCGCGAAGAGGGGTCATTAATAGGGGAGAGTGTCTGGCGATCATCTCCGGAGAAAAAAGGTGATACAGCCACCCTTATTAATGGGGCATTAACATACTGGCAGCTCCTGGGTTAGAGGTACTTTATTACTAAGTAGTGCCAATATTATGGTTGGACACATTGCACAAACAAGACCCCCGTGGGTGTCATGAGATATGATAGCTCGCGATGTCATCATATTTCTGGACAGTCATTTGAGAACATCTGCATGGTTAAAATCAATGTTATTTCAATAATGAAATAATGACGTTTATTTACTTTGTAGCCACATACTC
>CM034539.1:56489516-56527016 GCA_020002185.1 Paraescarpia echinospica | reverse complement strand
TATATCTTAATTTGACCTATCCATCAAGTGACCTATTGCCTCGCAACACGTAATTCAAACCATCATACAAATGTATGCCGCCGACGTGGAGTGTTTGAACATTTCGTCTTGTACTGTGTTGAAATTCTGCCTCCAAACGTGTTTCTTTCAAGAAATAGGGAAACATGTTTTAAATCACCAACTGTCAGTACCACTACCTGGGCCGCACAGGCTGGAAAGAGTCCACTGGAAAACATGTCGATAACGGCGTCTCCGGTGGTCAATGACGCAAGTCCGGGAACGGGACCGCATTTATCTCTCCATTTATGACAATTTATTAGGGAATGCTACATATAGCAGAAGTCAAACCGCATTAGTAATACAAATGAGCATAGTATTATTGTTGCTAACATTGTTGGCAAGGCAAAACTTGACGGAGGGTCACGTACATAAGTGTGACCGTGACGTAGACAAAGAGCAACGTACTGGATCCACCAACTGATTTATCCATCAATTGACCTGTTGTCTACAAAACCTCCGTCAAGCAATCAAAAATGGATGCCGAAAACGTGGTGTGTTTGGACATCCCGTTGAATATTTTGTTGAAATTCTGGTTTCTTTATGACAAAACATCAGGCAAAGTTTATAAAGTGACAACTGTTTGCGTTTGGAACGTTTGATGTCATGCAGCAACCGTGTTGTAATTCATGTAAATGACCGTTATTAACACTGTTGGTATAAGCAAAGCTTGATGGAGGTCAAGCGCATTTTTTATTGCGACGTAGGCAAACCGTAAAGGATCAAGTACGTCGTTGTTTGCCTACGTCACAATCAAACTTAAACCTCCGCTAAGCCAACAATGTTTACATAAGTAATAGTTAAGTAATAGTACGCATGATGAAAACATCTGCAACATATGGCATGGAGATCAATGCCGAGAAAACCAAGCTGACGACCAACAACCCAAATGGCCCCAACAAAAAACAAAGCAAATGGCTAAAAGCCTGAAACATTATCCAGCTTCAAACACCTGGGTACAATCATACGCCTAAAAGAATGTCGCTTAACAACACTAGAGACCAGGAGATTGAGAGGAGATCAGATAGAAGTGTTTAAAATATTGAATGGTTATGAAAATATTGATAGAAACATTTCTCAGTTAAGAAAGATAGAAAGATTAGAGGACATGAAGTTATATTAGTAAAGAAATGTAAATTAGATATAAGAAAGTTATCATTTTCACAAAAGACTGTAAATGAATGGAACAGATTATCTGCTGATTGTGTGGGCGTTAGTAGCTTGAATATGTTTTATAATAAAATCGACACATACCTCAGAAGGGCGGGATACACGCAGATAAAAAGGGTTGGACTCTCGACAAACCAAAAGGCTTCCTTGTCCACCTGCCATCTAGAGTTATTTCTCGGGGTGGCAATCTTGTTAAATCTTGTTAAGTCATCATATAGATGAGGGGTCCAAACTAGAATTCCTATCCATAGACAACAGCAGAGCTGACAAGAGTAAAAGCTTGGCTTGACGGACATTCCACTAGGCAACAGGTCACGTGATGGATAAGTAAATTAAAGAAAGTCCGCTGTAAGTCACATGTTATTTATTCCCATGTCATTGTGATGTAACGTCATCCCGCGTATTCCACACAAATGAACTGACGTTTCTTTCGTTTATTTACGTTTTGCTTTTCACGACAGGGAAGCGCTACATTCGTCTATATCAAACTGCTTAATTGTATTATCAACGTTTTGTTAACATGTATTAATGTATCGTATTGACGATCTTAGACTTTTCTGAAATGTCTATGTTCACCAGTGTTATTTTTTTAACACAAAATATAAAAATATTGCTAGTTATTAATATATCTGTACTGTTGTTTTATGCAATATATATAATTATACATGAAGGCATCTTAGAAAGTACATTTGTGAACGAATATGTTCCCACAATGAGTAATTGCATGACCTCCACGCAGCTTCCTTTGAAGTCTGAGCGCAACTTTCAGGCACCTTTTTATTGGAATACCAAGAAACACGATAACGAATGGGGAACGCGTTGTTTCAAAGTTGCATAGGGTGTTGTAAACATTCAAAAGAGATACAATGAAAAATAGAGGTACACTGGGCGTGACGCCCTTCCATCGCGCATGGGGGCATCGGCTCACTATTTTCCATAAATTCCCATTAATCTCTCCACATTCTTGCCGACTGCTGCCTATGTCCCTATCCCGACTGACGGGCGCAGATGCGTCGATACAGGGTGCCGGTCGGGATTTCGCTGAGACGACGTATATGATGAATTCCCGTACCAGGCCGTAACAATGGTCACGGCGGCCCTAGAAGACTAATAGCGTGGGGTTGTTAGGCCGGGCCTCTGATGGTGAATAATGCTGCCGAACTTGGCTCTGCGGTTATTAATTTCCGCTAGTGAGTCATTGGTTGGAAATGGATTCGTTGATTTCCCGTTTTCCTAGTGGCGCGCACGCGCACACGCACACGCACACGCACACGCACGCGCACACGCACACGCACACGCACGCGCACACGCACACGCACACGCACACGCACACGCACACACACACACACACACACACATACACACACACACAAACACACACACACACACACGTGTTTTATGCGAAATATGTCTGAAAAGAATCGACACCAGTTGTATTAAAGACAGATATTTAACATATTTAGGAAAAGAGTAATATACAATGTATGTGCAAAAATACAACAGCAAGACAGTGACACTATACCAAAAAAGGTTGGACGTGTTTTTATCGCATTTGTTTCAGCAAGTGTTATCGGTAGAACCAAGTAGACTATCAACATCCCGTCAAAAGCGTTGTTGGAGCAGCGGAGAAGGTCGGAATGCAAGCAAAGCTTCATGTTAGCGCGTTTGTCAGTTTATGTTTGCGCGTGTAAGGAGTTGCCGAAATATGAAAGAAAGCGAGGAACGTAGAAAAAGACGTAGGGCGTCGAAAGATGGATGCATGCTTTGCTCGGGTGACGAATACAGTTGGCAACGTACAAGTGTACGTCAGTCTAATGTTGGTGGTTCGTTTTTATAGTCAGTCATTGTCATGTTGTGTATTGTGCCCTTTACCCGTATTGGTAACTTTGGTTAAAAGGTTAATGTCATGTAGTTATTATATACGCATGCACAGGAGGCGCTGCTGATTACACCAGTCTCAATACCCATCCCCTGGCAGATAATGAGCTTATAATATCGTGGTTTAACCAGGTTTGGCTGTTTGAGATTTGGCTACTAGATGTAGGTCATAATGTTCGTGAAGTAGAAGAAATTATTTCGAGAACGTGAATTGAGCGTGACTTCCCTAGGCAATTACGTCACGTGAATCAACATATCTGTTTCATTGGTTATAACCGCTAGCACGGTAGACGCTGTTACTAAACTTTTCGCGCTGCGCTGTGTTTTCGTACGGAAACTGTAAGTATTTCACTAAAACCAAGTTTTCTGACAATTTATTTGGAGAAGACGGCACAAATAAGTGGCAGGGAGTTATAATATGTATGTATTTCTCAAATGTGTCTTCAGATTTTGTATGAACACGGCATGTTTATATCGTTGACACGATCAATAACAAGACCATTATAATTTATCCCCAACAACTGCAAGAAGGCGCGTCAGCTTCTATTGCATTCAAGAGAGGGAAACAGTCCACTGTTTTTCAGCTGCACATCTTTGGCCGGTCACTTGAAGAACTTGTATGTTACTGTCAGGCTTTAGTGGTGGAATTATCAATCAAAATTCCGCTGCATCGTTTTGGTCCCATGGTAGACAATGCGCAACATTCGGTTGAATATAGCCAAGATGGCGGATCACCTTGACGACGACACACAAAATAAAGGCAATGACTTACGACCAATGTTCCCAATAAGAGTAGAACTATTTCTTCGTTATGTAATACGACTTGTGCAGTAACGTAAAAAGTAATTAATTATTTTTGACACCGTGATGAGTTCGTCGCGTGCAACTGATCTATCGTAAAAAAGTGACAGACAGCCATTTAATTAATTTTCAACCTGCCACATATGCAGTTCTCCTTTGACATTTCTAACTGCGTCCGAAGATTCTGGTGCGAAAGAATTAACTTTCTAGGTCCCGTATTTCAGCAGAACGGAAAGGAATGAAAACCGACAGCGGCGATGAAAAAGTAATCCACAACTTTGATTTAGCTAACAGTATTAGGCGAGCGAAATAAATATAAAACTATAATATCACAACTAGGAAATGTGTGCCATGTCAAAAAGTGTGTCACTGAAATATCGTGTTTTAACGCTCTTTTAATAAGCTCCATCTCATACTAATCCACGTGACACGGCCTGGCCATTCAGCGACTTACACACCGTAGATAGGACACAGGTTTTTTTACGCAGGCGTTTTTTTACGAGATTTGTATTTTGTCGGTCTATTTTCATACGTATATCACTCAAAACAACTTTTCTAACAGTTTGTTTGCGGTAATTTAGCAGAATCGGTGTTAAAGATGTAGCACATAGATATATTTACGAAAGAATTGTATCATGGTTTTGTTAAAATGGCAAAAAAACGATTGAACCCACGATTAGTGCCCCGATCAACATACCTAGATTGCGAGTTTAATTACAAAGTGTGATCACAATTTCCTGTGGAAATGGAGAAAGCAAACATGTAATACGTTCCAATAATGTGTTCCCACTTAACGTCAACAATAAAGTAATATTACACGAGTTCATTCCGTACACGTACATAACTTAAGCAAATTTATAAAACCTCACGTATAATGACAATGTTTTATAATATAGTATTATAAAATAATATAAATTTGCATGATTCATAGAATGTTAGTGTAATTATTTGACGATGTGAGATCGTGTAATATTCATGATTATGCATTCTCAAAGCATTTTGTCAAGTAGTTATTTTTATTTTTGGAACAGAAACCGTGTCTCCTTGACTCGGAGCCACAAAGTGACGTCGGCATAACGGCCGAAGACATTGCAACTGTGTCCCACGTTGCCAACTAAGATCGACGTCGTTCGCCAAATAAATAACACGCTCCGCGTCAAACGTGGTCACAAATCTGTCGCCGGCCGTGTGTGGGTAGTACCACCGTTGTCACAGATGTGACACCGACCGCGTTGACAAAACCAGGGACTCCACATTGCGGTGACATGGTCGACCCCCCACCAATGTGACGTCACAATTGACAAATATTTTGGTAAGTTGTGTGGAGTTTACTGAAAGCAATCGGAACATCCAAATCCACAGTACTAGAATTAAGAACTATCAAACCTGTCTTAGTTATATCTCAAAATGTTTGGTAAACGTTAGTAATAGCGGTTTAGAAATTATATTTTAGCTTAATATACAAGTAGTCTTTGAGATTAACAACAACAACAACAACAACAACACATAAGCTATAGCCACCGCCAACACCACCACCACCACCGCCACCACCACCGCCGCCGCCGCCACCACCATAACAACAACAACAGAATGATACTTTAAAAATAAATCCCCCGTCAACAAGTTAACGCATACGTTTTCCACCATCTTTTCGAACATTGACGGTGCCGATCTTCCTCCCACCTTCCGCCCAATCACTCCCGGTCCCTGCCCGACACCGGCGTCGCACACGAAGCCCCGGGTCGCCGCGGGATGTCTCGGCCAAGACGTCTGTCTTGAGTGATGATTTATTGCATAGGTTTGGCCCGAAAGGCACTAATTGGCGGTAACGATAGTATTAATGATTTCGGCGAGCGGGCGTGCACGATATAGCGACGAAAAGCGCGTCGCTCTGGAAAAGCTCACCTCGTGACGGAGCGCAGGTGCCGGGGAAAGGGCGGGAATGGGATGTTCTAATTGTTGTAGAAATGTAGTTAGTTATGTGGATTGTTTGTTTGATGTAAGTTGTCGGATGCATACATAGATACGTTAGTGTGTGTGCTTGTGCTTGTGCGTGTGTGTGCGTGTGTGTGCGTGTGTGTGCGTGTGTGCGTGTGTGCGTGTGTGCGTGCGTGCGTATTTGTATGTATGTCTGCGTACGTGTGACATTGTGTGCGTGCATGCATGTATGCATGTGTGTATGTTTGCATGGATGTATGTAAGTATGTATGTATATATATCGGTTCGAATCTTCGCGCTGTCGTTTGGAAACTTGTGCAATTTCGTTCACTCCACATTTGATCAACTCATAACTTGGTTGTACAGTGGATTTTTCGTGTATGTGTTAGCACAGCAATTGCGTTTTTGTTCGATGCTTCCCAGAAATGTGGAAAAGCACGTTGCTCAGTCATAATAACGGTAGCCTTAACAATGATTTAACATGCATACGTTTTATATAAAGAAGTAGTTGTGACATTTCTGTCGCGCTTTTTAGTAACGCTTCAATGCTTATATATAACATTTGTACAAGGGTTATGCAAATCCTGAACAAGAATTCACGCACTCACGCATTCACGCATTCACGCATTCACGCACTCACGCATTCACGCACTCACGCACCCATGCAAACACGCATTCATGCGCTCAACTCAAGGTGGTCTGAATTGTTTTGTTTCAATAGCAATGCTTAAATGCAATAGGTTTAAGACAACTATTCATTTTCCAAATAGTTACGAATACATTGAGCTTTATGTTCAACGATAGGATTGTGCTGTTTCGGGTAAAGCAGCCTATCTGCTGTCACTGATATGTTCAACGATACGCTTGTGCTGTTTCGGGTAAAGCAGCCTATCTGCTGTCACTGATATGTTCAACGATACGCTTGTGCTGTTTCGGGTAAAGCAGCCTATCTGCTGTCACTGATATGTTCAACGATACGCTTGTGCTGTTTCGGGTAAAGCAGCCTATCTGCTGTCACTGATATGTTCAACGATACGCTTGTGCTGTTTCGGGTAAAGCAGCCTATCTGCTGTCACTGATATGTTCAACGATACGCTTGTGCTGTTTCGGGTAAAGCAGCCTATCTGCTGTCACTGATATGTTCAACGATACGCTTGTGCTGTTTCGGGTAAAGCAGCCTATCTGCTGTCACTGATATGTTCAACGATACGCTTGTGCTGTTTCGGGTAAAGCAGCCTATCTGCTGTCACTGATATGTTCAACGATACGCTTGTGCTGTTTCGGGTAAAGCAGCCTATCTGCTGTCACTGATATGTTCAACGATACGCTTGTGCTGTTTCGGGTAAAGCAGCCTATCTGCTGTCACTGATATGTTCAACGATACGCTTGTGCTGTTTCGGGTAAAGCAGCCTATCTGCTGTCACTGATATGTTCAACGATACGCTTGTGCTGTTTCGGGTAAAGCAGCCTATCTGCTGTCACTGATATGTTCAACGATACGCTTGTGCTGTTTCGGGTAAAGCAGCCTATCTGCTGTCACTGATATGTTCAACGATACGCTTGTGCTGTTTCGGGTAAAGCAGCCTATCTGCTGTCACTGATATGTTCAACGATACGCTTGTGCTGTTTCGGGTAAAGCAGCCTATCTGCTGTCACTGATATGTTCAACGATACGCTTGTGCTGTTTCGGGTAAAGCAGCCTATCTGCTGTCACTGATATGGAACAAGTTAAATAATTAATATACGTATCCGTGGTGGATGTACGAAGAGTTGGTGATTTTGTCATCATTTCAAAACAAGGTGGAAAGCCATACTTTAGTCCTACGACAACGGCACTTTTTATACATAGTACAAGTATTCAAAACACATATTCGATTACATACAAAAAGTCATATCATATTTTGTATAACAAATCTGCATTAAAAATGTCTGTCTTTGCTATTATTCTATTTGATTCTTGAACCTGAGGATGTAACACAAAAGTGAGGTTATTTAATGCAACAAAGTGGACATATCGCGTTTTGCTCTGACCCCCTTTATATGTTTCATTGGTGCAAGACATATTCGCCTTGTCAAAATTCACCTGTTTTTCATTCAACTAACTTGAAGGCGGAAATGCAACAAGCACCTGTCTCCGTCAATCTGCCATAATGCGGTACGTATGTCATTAGATTACATTGATAACGGGTCTTCATCACTTCAATTTGAGGGGCTACATCGTTGCTTCCTGCCACTCTATTCCGCGAGGCATTTAAATTATTTGTTTTCCTTCCTCGGCGCATCGACACATGTTTGCACAAGAAATCATTAAGCCTTAATTAATCTAGATCGAATGGCTGTCGAGTGCTGATATCGCATAACGCGAAGCCGAACGGGTTTCCTTTGAATTCGTCGGCAGCTAAAAGAGCCGTAAATCATCGCCTTTGCGCAGCGGACTTTGAGAAAAGAAGAGAGGGGAATCGCGACAGGTTCTGTCAAGTTGAAGTCGGCCGTTTGCCCTCTGATGTCAGTCGTTCTTGCTATAGCCGAGGCGATTGGCGGTCGCTGGTCGGTGCTGACATAGGTCATGCTTGTTATTAATTCTTTAATGAAGCCACGACAGGTTCGTCGTTCGACGGTGTCTGTCCGTGACTGGTACGAGTCTCTGGTACCAATGGCTCCCTCAGACGGGACGCTGGCTTGTGAGGACTGGATGTGTCATCGGGCGATCGGCCATGGGTTGTTGTGGTTGCTTGTTTGTCGACCAGTTCGATTTACCGCAGATTGTCGGGTCGTTGTATGCCGACTGCAGGCTGGTATGAAAATTGTGCGTAGCGCAATTTATAAACTAGTTTATTTATTTTACATACTTAATGTTTGTGCTCATTTCTTTCGTTCTTTCTTTTCTTTCTTTCTTTCTTTCTTTCTTTCTTTCTTTCTTTCTTTCTTCCTGTCTTTGTGTCTTTCCTTATTTATTTATTTATGTCTTTTGTTCTTTCCTTCTTTTTTCTTTCTTTCTTTCTTTCTCTCTCCTCACACGGGCACGCACTCACGCACACACGCGATCAACCACTGTACATCTCCCGATAATTAATCTATGCATTTAACATACATGAGGTAAATGTAATAATGTTGTCTTTGTACCACAATATATTCCCAATGTCATGTCGACAAAACGCAGAATTTTTAAATTATTGTTGTTCGATATATGCGTGTACAAGTGTGGTATTTATTTATATTTAGTTCAGTTCAAAACCATATGTTTATTAGTTTTATGTTGTTGTTTTTGTTGTTGTGGAAATCAACATTCTTACATTTATATCTTTCAATAGCCTCTCCTCTGTAAACAGCACAAAAATCCAGAAAATCTGCCTCCCACTACCGTCCCATAAAGAGCCATTAACGACGTTCCTGCACCCGAAAGGCACGCGGCGAGATTACATCTCCGTCTGGCGGGGTCGGGTCCGCCAAAGACAATCAGACGGTAACGTGTGCCAGGTGTGGCGCGGATTCGTCGATCAATCCCGGATTAAAACCAGATAGGGACGATGAATCAAGTGCACCTTCCTCCCGTTCCCCGTGCCACCTGGGCCCACCCGCGCGATCCCATCTTCTGTCTCTGTCGCCTTCTTTCCCGGGCGCGTATTTATTAAGTCCGTCCGCAGGTGCCGATTGCCACGAAGCGAGGGGTCGAGTTTGGAAAAGAGATTATCTTCTTTCAAATCGAGAACGACACCGTCTACTCTTTGAATATCGCAGCTGCAGTGCTGCCGGAAATTTAATCTGCGTGGATTTACGCAAGTATTAGAAGCGTCCGTTTTTATAGTAAAATCGTGTTACGATTCAAGATTCAATAACCTTATTTTCCGTTTAAAACAATGCTTTAAAAACGCAAAATTTCCTTTAGCTACACATCCAGGAGCATGTAATAACATTGATAATACACATAAAATGTATCAATTTATCTAATATAACGGAACAATATTACGTAAAACTATATTTTTTCTAACGTACTTATCGCTTCATCGAAGCAGAAGCAACGTTAGGATTGGACAGTTGAATGTTTATAAAACTGTAAACAAACGATTTCACCCCAAAACAGTTAAATTTCAACAACGACAAATCGTTCATTAAAACATATTGGGGAGGAGAGCATTATTACAATAGATATAATTTATTAAGTGTAACATGACTTTACGGTGAAAACAAAAGAACAGTTGCCTCCTCATTTCATGTTTTTATTTCTTTCGTTCCACAACCATTTCGCGAACATTCAAACATGTTTAGTATCTACCACAATAAAAAGGCGCGTTTGTGGAGATGGGTTATTTAATTATGGTGCAAACATCCGACACTTGTATAGCGCAGTGGTGCAGTGGCTAGAGCTTCGGACTCTCGACCGAGGGAACCCGGGTTCGAATCCTGTGCTGCGGTGTCGAACCTTGGGCAAGTTCGTTTCTCTACGTTGCACCAGTTCACTCAGCTGTATGAATGAGTACCTGGCTATAGACAGTGGTAGATATTTGTGTACGAATAGTCTTCGCGCATTAATTTCAGCGTGGCTCAATGCTTCCCAGAGAAGTCGAGGTGGTGTTCGATTGAACAGGTCTGCCAGGGAGTAAAATGTGAAATGCTTTGAACAGCCCTGTGGACTGGATACTGTGCTATAACTTACTTTTTTATTTTTTGGTTTTAAAAATTATTAACTTATTTTCGACTGATCCAGTCAATATTCGGATACAATGTAACAGCAATGGCTCCACCTGTATACACTACCAATAGTAAATATATGGCACAAAGCTATTATTTGTTTATATACATTGTAACGAACACTGTTGATTACTTCGATGTTTTAAACAAAATTACGCCCTCTTTTTGCGCTTGCTGTACTTAAGTACTTAAACTATTCACGTATCCTACACAATGGAACATCGACGAACTTGACTCGCACGACTATTTGAGAAAGTTGCTTTAATTAATTCCTCGGCGCTTGAACATATCGGCCATATTTATATATTGTTTGTATGGACATACTAACAATGATGATGATGCTGCTGCTGCTGCTGCTGATGATGATGATGATGACAATGATGTTGATGATGATGATGATGCTGCTGATGATTATGATGATGATGATGATGATGATGATGATAATGGTGTTTAATAATAGTATTACATTATTAATGTGTACCATTAGAATGAACAATTCCGCATCTGTTTCAAATGTATGAATTTCTTGGCGCTGCATATATATACATATAATATATATATATATATATATATATACATATACATATGTCTGTCCGCTCTTATAATTTTTGTATATTTATTATACGGCAGGGTATTGATTTTTGCGATGGTGGCCACTGTAACGTGTTATTTATTGTGCAAAAACGTGACCATCAAATTACCAAAAAAATATTGACACCCAGTATATAACTATAATTATTGGCAATTCACTGACAAAGGTCTTTTTCACTATTGCCTCACAAATGCATTTACCCTAATTTTTGTAGTATTTGTTCAACATTGATATATCAATCGGTTTTGTGTGAATGTCACTATTAAAACACCTTTACGCATTTTCAAGTCCGCTGTATCCAGGAGCATCTCATTGCCAAAGGTCCGATTTCAAGTATTCTGTATGCATACTTCATTCATTTAACAGTTTTTCAAAGGTGCGTGTGCTTGGCCTTTGAAATGTCCTTAAAATGTGTTAATGTGTTTACGTGACTAGTTACACAGGATTGTGCGTGGTAACCTATTGGATCAAGTTTAAAGTACTCTTGCTTACATATCATTTTCTAAACACAACAGCCACCCTGTATAACTAGTCTCCTGCATCTTTAAAATATCCCAACCAGGCAACTCAGACCATAATTGACATGTTTGTTATTCCTAAAAAAGTTTGCTTGGTATCACATGAGGACTTCGGCGCTATGGAAGTGTTGTTTTTGTTATATTTGCATATATAAAACATGGTTTATTTTCATGGGTACATACAAATTGATAACGAAACATGAACTGTTAAGTGTACGTATTAAATACACATAATATTATATTAACCAAACATTAATTCGTTTTGATAAAGTAATGATATTAAAATTTATGTGCCATTCAAGTAAAAGTAATCACATTTATATCGATCAGTGTTTGGTACATTTTATTTATTACGAGTTACCATGACATATGCTTACGATCGTCATTTGGTGCTGCAACCACGAATTTAAGACGCCTAGTGCCGTTTGTAAAAAAAAACTTTTGTTGGTTAATCACTCAAAATCATTGTCCATCTGTTGAATGGATCCCTCTTTGGCATGCACCCTCTGACTGATCTTTACTTCCTTACGCACACACTTTTTTTTCGGAATCACCATCATTTAAGCCGAAAATAACCCCCATGCACGCGTACACCTTCACCCGACACCCCACTTCCGGTCCATGCGTCGCTGTTGGTGTAGCGAGTGTGTTGTGGATCAGCTCGTTAAATGAGATTTAGACTTGACGAACGCGACAGAATTACGGCAAAATGAAAAAGCCAGACTGATGTATCGATAATAGATTATATAATGATAAGGAAACGGCACCGCGTCGGAGATCATCCCGGCGCGGAAAGACAAGAACAGATGCGAAGGGAAATGTCATTACGACGCGTCTACCGCCCCATGTGCTACCGCTGACTTGACGGCGTCCGTGTCTCCTCTCAATTTGACGACCGTCAAGCGGTATCAGCTAGGATAACGATGAGCTAATAACGACATTATGAGATTCGGATCTGAAGGGGCACCCAGACCAGGGACATCCGGTTGTAAGCGTGAGAAACATCCGCGTTACATTGTTACGTCGGCGCGGACGCGTGATCTGATGACAATCAGGTTATACTTATGGCTGCGTTACACAATAATAATTTACGGTAAAACAATGGTTTTAATTTATAATTGTTATGTGTGTGTGTGTGTGTGTGTGTGTGTGTGTGTGTGTGTGTGTGTGTGTGTGTGTGTGTGTGTGTGTGTGTGTGTGTGTGTGTGTGTGTGTGTGTGTGTGTGTGTGTGTGTGTGTGTGTGTGTGTGTGTGTGTACCGAAGATTGTTATTATGTAATGCAGCCATGAGTTTAACCGTGATTATTATCAGGTCACGTGTCCGCATATATAATTATGTATAATTATATATATATATATATATATATATACATACATATACATCACTGACACTGTACTACATAGTGCACAAACTGTTAACTGTGCGTCTTGATATACGCGTGATATTACACTCAACATTACCATTAATTTTATACAAACTTTATGTGTAATTATGCATGCTTTTTTTACTTTGATATAAGATTGTAATTTTCAATATAATAATGTAAAACACCCGATTCCGCAACACAACAGACACCGTAATATACGCGACGGATACAGCGGAAATGCACGAATTAGCGTCGACGTAAAATGTGTCAAATTCGGTGTATGTTTTTATAGACCGACGTACAGAGGCCTGTCGTCGTTTAGTCGGGTGATGATTATTATAATCACGACGTTCGCGTGCACTGTTGATATGTGCCCTCTGAGCTGTCTCCTTGGCTCCTTCATCACCGCATTCCGTGAGTGTTGACGCCCGTCACTTTATCGCACCTGTTTGTAGTTGGAAACACGCTACAGGCGGTGTAGTGTTGTACCTGCTCGAGTCCACGTGGAAGATCCGCCACTTTCGCTTCCGGTTGAAGATGCTATATTTTTAGCATGATTTAACAAGATTGCTGTCGCCACAGAAGCAAGGATGACATGTGGCAAAAAATCAGTAGATTACCTATAGTCGTTTTTCGTCAATCTACATGTCGAACGTTCCTTTATAAGATTAGCTTCCATACATACCTAAATTATGTTAGTTGATATATAATAAGAACATTGTGTGTTCAAAACACTGTCCTGTAGAATTTTTTTAATCTAAAATGTTTAATAAATATAGTTTTCCTGATGTTGTTTTATTTATTTAATGTTTCGTTTGCAAAGGCAAGGTTTAAAACAATATCGCCGTCGGCGTGTTTATCCATTCACCACCATTTATTTTATAGAAAATATTAAGAGGTTCGATAATATGCCACATAGTGTAGGTTACATATTAAATATGCTCATACGCATAATATAATATGTTGTGAAATAAATAATTTATTATAGACTAATAATATTATTAATCCTGCGTTCCTACAGCGCATTCGTGCATGCAACGTGTATACCAAATATATCACATTCTTTGTCGCATTTTGTTTAATAATGTTTTACGTAGGCATATACGACGCTAAAGTGTATTTGTTCCGTATTCCGCATGCTCTATATACATGGATTGAATACTTATTTATATATGGCGATATAACGCTGTTTTAGACGGCATTATACAAGTTGATGTACAAGTTGTTTTGCTTCATCTACTATTTCTACTCGCTAGCTGTACGCCGTTTTATAGTGCAAACTAGATAACAACTCGAAGACACTTTCGTTATTTTTCTTCTCATAAATGTTCAACTTCATATAAAAAGTAGGACACGTATCGTCTTTTTATGTGTTTACACAGAGAAAACGAACCAGCGCGCAGCGATGTTCTGCAGGAATGTAACAATTCGCGTGTCAATTCTGACACGAGCCTGACGCACCCTTGATTACGTTCATTAGCATTCCACGCCTTATCAGTCTGTATGGCCGTCTAAACAAACATTCCTCCCCGCCAGGACAGTAGCCGTAAGACGGGTGTCATCGCCAGCGAACGCTTATCTCATCCGATTATTATCAAGAGACAGTTCGCAGCCGCGCGCCGCGCGTAATTGATGCTAATTAGCAAAGTAACGGGGGATGCGGAGGCTTGCTCTTGGTTTGGGGTGGAGTAGACTTGGATGGCGTCGAGAGACGGGAAAGGATGCGACCGGGAAAGGAAAGATCGAGTCTGGAAGTCTCTCCGAGAGATGAGGGAGGATGGAAAGGATGCCATTCACAGATGGGTGAACTTTTGGTCAGCAGACAGTGAAGACCATCTATGAAGTCATAGTTGTGTAAAATTAATTCCAATGAAATAATAGTTCAGTTGAGGTATAGGTATCGGTAATATGCAATGAAATTAAAGGATCTCGTAATTAAACACAAACATCTACTCACTCATGGCATACGTACATACCATAAAACAGGTAAACAGGCTGACAAACAAACACAAAGAAAAACACATACACCCATACGCCCGCATGTAATAATGTGTTGAATGTTTTCACCAAAACATTATAACCAATCTGTACAAACTAGCTACCATGTCATTGTGGGCACGAAATAATTTCAATTTGTTGCGAAATTATTCTGAAAGGAGACAGGCGAAACACAACAAACTGAGGAACAACCCTTGTTGAGCCGGACCTTAGGCAATAATCTCTTTATATAGCATTATGCACCTGCCACGTAAATCTCCCAAACTAGATTACCCTATTGAAAAGCAGTATGTTCACCATTGAGTGCAATGGGTTCCGCTATATCGGTTAATTGGTAATTTAGTTAATTCGATTTCAAATCGTGAAATACATAACGCGCGACAATCGTTGCTCACAGAGACGCACACAATGTTTAGGTAAGTCTTACGATTCGATCTAAAATTTGCGAAATAACCGCCGGTTAACGGCTAATGGAGAGAGTAGACGCTTGATGCTTGGTATGTAAAGAGAATCACCATGTAAACATTGCTGCTAGATCCGTGGAGCAATGTGCGGTATATTGACAAAGCAGCGTTCCGTGATCGACAGCGTTACGTCTATGAATGTAGGAAATATAGTCAGAGAAAAAAATCATGAACAAAATGATAAGTCACAGGAAATAAAGTCACACGTTATATTTAGAGTTCTTTGTATTTAAATTACAAGTGAAAATATTAACTAATTTTGGGTGGATATTCGTTTTAATAATACAAATTACTTAAAGATAACAATAAATGCAGTTCATAAGTTTGATGATTAATCACGTATAAAGCTCATTATATTTACAATATGAGTGGAAATATTAAATAAATTCAGGTAAATATTTATTTTAATATTCCAAATTAACTGAAATATAACAACAAATTCAATTTGATAAAAAAATTCACTAATAAATCTCACTTGTACTTAGATGTCAATGAAAATGTGCAAGATTATGAGTTTCTTTGGAACTATTCGTTACAAAACATGCATCAAACCTTGTTGTGTTCAATTATCAGTGAGAATATGTAAGATTGTGGTATTTAGTGTATAAGTATTTGAATACAATTATGTTGTGACTTTATTTCCTGTGACTTATTTTCTTAGTAAAAGTGAGTCTTTTTTTTCATGACTTTTGCTTGTGACGTTATTTCGACCCACTATGTCTATATGTCTATGTCAATGCAGTTATTTCAACCAAAGTGGCGTTCCCCGTACACACGTCACCAGTGTGACTCCAATGAGTATAACGGTTGTCGAGCTTGTATAAATATAATGGTCTGGACACCCAGGCTGTTGAATGCGTCATTTTTACAAACGGTTTTCGGTGTGGATGCCTGTTAGAGCAATTTATGTTAGGATATATCGATATTTCCTGTTACGTTCCGAACATAGTATTACTAATATTCACTTGTTCTTACTACGGTATATTAATAGTCATAATAATATAAATAACAAATATTAATATTTTTATAACAAAACTATTTTTTATTTATAAATCGCCTTATATCCGGAATAGAATTATGTTTGTGGGCACATGAGTCCATCATAGATCAAATGTAGACAATATAATAAAACCATGTTTACACAGTAAACTGTTTAAAAAGTATCTTATATCCTATATTAATAAACATAATAAATAAAAACAGCAATAAAGTGCTACAACAGCAGCAAGTATTTTACACATGATATGTCGTTAATTTAACTCGCCTAATGATAAATCGACATCACATGTTTACAATTGTTAACACTGTCTATGTATTAGTACCTAATCTAATTACCTAATCTAATTACAAGAAACAGAAGAAGGTGACATGTACCTACCCGAATGTACATTTTAAATGTACAATAACATATTCTTATAATAAAATAACTTACCGATTTGTTGTATCACAAAGATAACACGAATATGGTTTTCAAAACAAAAGTATTCAGCCAATAAAATTGCAAACGAAAATGTATGATAATAATTCATCACGTGTGCCAACAATTTTATTAAAAACATTGCCAGAGCTTTAAGACGGCAACCAGTGTCCATAAGAAAGACAGCTGGCAATACCGTTAGGAACAGAGTGCTAACAGAATACAGTTGCGCTGACTTATAAATTCACCTAACAGGCATATATGGGATGTGGCATTATTGTGTTTCCTTGTTCGTAGTAGAAAACAAAGAATCGGATCATCGATGTGACATAATATACATTTATTATTATAAAATGAAATCTAAATATGCTATTTAAATACTAAATACTTTCTGATTCAAGGCAGTATTCACTTTATTCATCAAAATAAAATTGAAAATATCAAATTTAACTTTATTTCCTGTGACTTTTTCCGTGACCTTTGTCTTGTGACTTTATTTCCGCCCACCGAAGCAGTATGGGCCGGCCCCATCACGGCAACGGAGGCAGGGCGAGCTCGCGAGGCAGCCCATGAGCTGATTGATTCGCCAGCAAGTGCGTCGGACGGGCTTTGCTTCGTCCAAATCAATTTGTCAACCAGCTTCACTTGCATTCGCATTTCGCCGTTTCCTCTCTTGATCTGCGCACCAGATGGGCGCGCTTCTAAATCAAAGAGCACATTTATTTCGTCAGGCCCGTACGGACTGGAAGGGTTAAATGTCAGTCAACATCTGTGCTTTCGCGAGCAGGTACATACGTGCTGTCGTTAGCGAGGTTGTTGTTTGACGATCGTGTGGTGTTGTCATGTTGTGATGTTATGGTGTTGTGGTGTTGTGATGTTGTAGTGTTGTGGTGTTGTGGTGTTGTAATGTTGTGGTGTGGTGGTGTTGTGGTGTTGTGGTGTTGTAGTGTTGTGATGTTGTAGTGTTGTGGTGTTGTGGTGTTGTAATGTTGTGGTGTGGTGGTGTTGTGGTGTTGTGGTGTTGTAATGTTGTAATGTGATGTTGTGGTGTTGTGGTGTTGTGATGTTGTGGTGATGTAATGTTGTGGTGTTGTGGTGTTGTGGTGTTGTGGTGTTGTGGTAACGCGATGTTGTTGTTGCGTATTATATCACAATAGTACTAGTGCATCACAAACGATACAATTTAGTACATAGTCCATTTTCATATGTACGCGTTGGGCGCCTTTAACGTGTTGTGTATGGATTATGGATAGCGCTGCGCTGACAGTGGGTCAATATACCTTTGATAAAACTTGTATTATTAAGTGTCACGCGTTGTATTTCCCACTCGCGCATTGTCGCATAACATAGTGAATCAATTATGTATAATATTTTTTGTATGGGTCAGGGGCTAGCCGCCAGGTAAGAAACAGCATAGGTATGTTTTTTTTTGTTATAAACCCCCGTACAGCGTGGTAGCTGTGTCTGGGAACACTGTATGAATGACGATATTTGTTGTGTGTTTTTTCTGATATATATATATATATATTTTTTCTTATATATATATATATATATACATAACCATTAGAAAGACAATCATAGATAGTACACGCGTACTGTAGTGATGTGTAACCTAACGATTATACTAACATGTTGTAACATATATACACACACAAACGCACGTACGCACACACACACACACACACACACACACACACACACACACACACACACACACACACACACACACACATATATATATATATATGTATGCGTGCGTGCGTGCGTTTGTGTGTGTATATATGCTACAACATGTTAGTATAATTGTTAGGTTACACATCACTGCAGTACGCTAATACTATCAATGGTTGTCTTTGTAATGGTTTTCTGAGAGCATTGTGTGACGTCATATCGCATTGTGATGTCGTATATAACGTATTTATGTCACTGCGACAAAAAAGTAGGCCCCTACTTGTTAATACGAAATAACAGTATTACATTTTCCTTTCCTTTATTTTATAGGACTGATAGACCTTGTTGTGCAGCACTTGAGATAATTAATGCTATTTGATGCGCTATTCCGATAGTGTGGATATTATTACAACTGTCTTTGTATAGTCATAAAATATGTTAATAAAGGGGCGTCTTGCTCTCTGACGCCAAACTTTCAGGTAACGGTGTCGCGCTTACATTTACCCGGGCGTTAAATTTTATCCGGGTGATGCTTATGTGCATATGTAAGGCATAATATTTGGCACCAGCAGATCACGCAGTAATATCCAGTAGTTAAATATGTTTCGTTTGTTGTCGTAATACGAGCGTTAAAGTTAGAGTACACAATGATATTTTGCTGTTTCAGATTTGTGACCAAGTATAAGAATAAGTCACGTGACATGTGCGTGGCGAGGAAACTGTTTTACGACAGAAATTGTTTATGTCTGTGGGAAGCAAACATTGTATAATTTATGTCTAATATATATATATATAGACATATATGTATATGTATATATATATATACGCAGGAACGTCACCCGGATATTATTTAACGCCCGTGTAAATGTAAGCGCGACAAAGGTTTTAGATTTCCGATATTCGCCGTTGGTTAAGGGTTAGGGTTGGTACTTACGTTCGACAAACGTAATTCGACTCGTCACAACGTTATCCATATTGTTTGTGATTGCTCTGAGGAGCACAGTTCATTTTCGGACGTTTTACAAACTTCCGTCAATGCCAAAAACTGCTTCAAATTTACGTCACAGCAAATAGCCTTTACGAATACTCCGGGAAATCGTCTTCTGCGTCCTCGTGTATGCATTTAGCGCCAGATGAGACGTTTTACTAGTGTATATAACACAATGGTACATTATTTGATGATGTGATCATGTAATGAATAGAATAAACAAAAACATAGTATCGAGGTTCTTGTTAATGATGCATTATAACCTACCAGATGTAGTTACCTAGTTTACATATAGTATAATAATTATAGGCTACAATGCATGTAATTTATTTTGTATCAATAAGAATTATTCACTGAAAGATGAAAAATTATCAATACATTAAAACTACTTCGTCCACTGTTTTCGCACATCGCAAATCCGAGTCTTTGATCTCCGTACATGTAACGTGTGACTAGTAAAAACAATACTCACAGTCAGGTTACTATGAAAGTGCGTACTTTGGGGGAAATGGTCGAAATAATTGACTCTGGTCGTTAAATCTGGTAACGTTCCAACGCCAATTACAGGGCCTACATTTAGCCGTCAGTCCACTGAGTCTGTTGAAAGTTTACTGACAGGGCAAGGAAAGTCGACATCAACACAGACAAATATTTTGTTGCACAGCCAATTTAATTGGACTTCTCAAATGGGGTAATGAACAATTTCATGTAATAATTTAATATATGTGTGTGTGTGTGTGTGTGTGTGTGCGTGCGTGCGTGTATGTGCGTGCGTGCGTGCGTGTGTGTGCGTGTGAGTGAGTATAATGCTATTAATGTTGATGGTGTACGAATTATAGAGCTGCTCTAATGCGTGTGTAGCGTTGTCATATTAATAAATTCCAACAATAATTATCCCTGAATTTAAGCAACAAACTCGACCGGAAGTTAAACACCCTGAAACGTCACTTACCAACCGGCGGATTTTACTCAGGCGCTTAAACCACTCGCCATACTAATGACACAAAATATTACAGGCAGTACTGAAATATGAACCATTAGAAATAAAATAAAATAAATTATGTACACATGTCGTCAGCAACGTTGTCATGTGTTAGCTGAAAAAGAGACTTGTCGAGAAAACGGTATACTCTTTCGATCATTTATAACCAACATTTTTATCCTTAATGTTATATATTACAACAGCATTATAAAATAATTCATTGTAGTAGTGAAACGGTCCCCTGGATACATAACGTCATTGTTTGCAGGACATCATCGCTACAGGTTAGTAAATGTCATCACTGCGAATAACCGATGTCACTGCATTTCATTCACCATATGAATTATACCATCAGACCGCAATACAAAACGTCATCCCTCCGGGTGTTTAGCAAGATTTAACAAGATTTAACTCTAGATGGCAGGTGGTCAAGGAAGCCTTTTGTGTATCCCGCCCTTCTGAGGTATGTGTCGATTTTATTTTAAAACATATTCACGCTACTAGCACCCACACACAATCAGCAGATAATCTGTTCCATTCATTTACAGTCCTTTGTGAAAATGAGAACTTTCTTATAGCTAATCTACACTGCTCCTTTGCTAATGTAACTTCAAGTCCTCTTGCCCTTCTATCTTTCTTAACTGAGAACAAATATTTCTATAAATATTTTCATAACTATTCAATATTTTAAACACTTCTATCTGATCTCCTCTCAATCTCCTGGTCTCTAGTGTTGTTAAACCACATTCTTTTAGGCGTATTTCATGATTAAGATCCCTAAGTTTTGATATAATTTTATTTGCTCTCCTCTGTATTCTTTCTAACATATATATGTCCTTCTTGCGATACACTTGTATAGAATATTCTAAATGAGGCATAACTATTGTTTTGTACAGCGGTATTATTGGTTCTTTTTCCTTATTCGCTATATTTCGCCTAATTAATCCAAAGATTTGATTTCCCTTTGAAGCTGCAATTCGGCACTGCTCTGAAACCTTCATATCAGCACTAATGGTTAACCCTAAGTCCTTTTCCTTTACAGTAGTACTTAGTACAGAACCCCCCATTGTATATTGTACATCTTCGTTCCCATGTCCTGTGTGGAGGCATTTACATTTTCCAAAATTGAACAGCATTTGCCACTTTTCAGACCATTTTATCAACCTGTCAAGATCATCTTGTAACTTTTGTCTATCTCCATCACTTTTAATCCTTCTAAACACTTTTGTATCATCCGCAAATTTTAACACCTTGCTTGTTGTATCATCGTCCATATCGTTGATATATGTTAAGAATAATATAGGTCCAATACGGATCTCTGTGGTACCCCACTCAATACTGATTTCCAGTTTGAAGTATCCCCATCAACTACTAACCGTTGCCGTTAAACGACATAATTCCGGGTGCTTCGCGTCAATGCTTCGCGTGCTTGACGTCATAGCTCCATGTTTTTACGTAACCTCATCGCTCCGGGTGCGTGACGTTATTACTGCGTGATCAATGCGTCACACGTCATATCTCGGGCGTGATGTCACCGTACCTCATACATATACCCGGTATATTCTGCTGGGAGGTGCCGATGTGTGTAGTCAACGCTGCGGGAGTACGGGAGAGGTTTCGGAGCGACTCCACTCCCGTAGACGTCCCCGGGGGTGCCGTAATGAGGATAGCCCGTCGCATGCATCGACATGACATCGGTGAAGTGTGCTGCGGCGCCGCCTTCTTGGCTGTTGGTGAGTCCGTATGCACCGATAAGTGGCAGTGTTGTCGTCAAGGAATTGAATCCAATTTGCGCCGCATTTGGCAACGGTAACGTGTTGTCTTCTGCGTGAGCTGCTGAAAATGTGTGTTATATAATTATTTACTGTAATCTAATCTGATTGTATATATCATTTACTCTACTCTTTACTAGTATTTTACTCATCTGACTGATATGTAAAGTGGAAATATAACAAGGAAATTGTCAGATGGTAATATTTTAGTTAAATAAATTCAATCCAGGTATTCGTTCTCCGAAAGTCATCAGGTTTGTAATGCGCACGCACTCCACCGTCATATCTAAAGTAGAGTTTCATTAATCTACACCCACTTGAACATAACGAGGCTTTTAACAGTTAAATTCATAATCTAATAAACGTGCGTCAGATAAATTGTTGGTCTAATATAATAATTCTTATCATTGCAGAAGATATTTGCGTTGTTCAGAAAGGTCAAGCGGGCCTTTTAAAGTAATGACATGATTAACAAGTGTGTATGCCTGTCATAAGTATATTACCAGCGGCCTTAACGGTCGTAAACTTACATGGTGTCGCCATCTTGCGGCCGAGAGACTTCACATGGAAACAACTTGGGCGGTGGTGACTTCGCAGCCGATTGTACGGGCTGAGTCGAGCTGTTGCGTCGGCCAAGCTGCGTGGAGACAGTGGAGATCTAGGTTTAGTATTGCATCTCCGCTCGCAAACACGCGCACACACATACATACGCACGCACGCACGCACGCACGCACGCACACACACACAAACACACACACACACACACACACACACATACACACACACACACACACACACACACACACAAGGAGCAAGACGGACACAGATAAACAGACAGACATGCAGGTAGACAGGACAATTGACATACATACGTATCAGACAAATAGACAGAGAGAAAGATAGACAGACAGTGACACAGAAACTGATAGGCAAACAGAAACACGTAGAGACTGGGTGACAGAGAAACATAACGACACACTAACAGACGAACAGACGAACGAACGGACGGACGGACGGACGGACGGACGGACGGACGGGCGGGCGGGCGGGCAGACAGGCAGGCAGGCAGGCAGGCAGGCAGGCAGGCAGGCAGGCAGGCAGGCAGGCAGGCAGGCAGGCAGGCAGGCAGGCAGGCAGGCAGGCAGGCAGGCAGGCAGACAGACAGACAGACACACAAACAAACATACAAACAGACATAACGGGATTACAAGAGAACGGACGTGTGTTTCTATTCAAGAAAATAACGTACGACGCTAATCTTTTGCATCAACACGGGTATCGGATAAGCCCGGGGCAAGAACATCAAACCATCGTTAATCCCGTCATGCGCAAATGTTTTAGAAACAGTACATTAACTCCTAGAATAGTGGCCTAAATGTGCGACGTTTTAAGTCGTCCATGATGGCGTAGTCAATAAAACTGTAAAGTAGCGCAGCCGGTGCACTGCATAATGGTAAACCGTGTTAGTCTGTAACTCGATGTTGTTTGATAACCACTTGGCTACGTTTTATGAGCCGGGCAATTATTTGTAGGGAGAGATCATAAACAATGTGTACCAACAAGTTGTAAATCTTTTACAGCGGGTAATCTTACAAAACCTCTTTTACAAATGGGTGTCTTTTTACAAATGTGTACGTCCTTGATAGTGGTGTCTTACAATCCTTGACACTTGAATTGTTGTTTCGTGATCTTTTATTGTCGATGTATTTTTTAGTTAAAGAGAGAGCGAGGGAGTGGGAGAGGGAGGGAGGGAGGGAGGGAGGGAGAGAAGGAGGGAGGGAGGGAAGGAGGGAGGGAGACAGGGAAGGAGGGAGGGAGGTAGGGAGGGAGGGAGGGAGGGGGAGAAGGGAGGAGGGACAGTGGAGGGAGGGAGGGAGGGAGGAGGGAGGGAGGGGAGGGAGGGAGGGAGGGAGGGAGGAGGAGGGAGGGAGGGAGGAGGAGGAGGGAGGAGGGAGAGGAGGAGGTGGGAGGGAGGGAGGGAGGGAGGGGAGGGAGGGAGGGAGGGAGGGAGGGAGGGAGGGAGGGAGGAGGGAGGGTATGTGTGTATAATTTTATACCGAGCGAGATTTACACGTTTGTATGTAGTTAGAACAGGGCTGCGTTTTTTTGACGACATTATTACGATTGGTAATGTTGTGGTAAGTCTAATTATTTTACACCAAACATGAAGGTTTTCACCGTCAAGAGTTGGTCCCGATTAACCACTTCGCGAACATTAACGGGGATACTGTCCGTCAACATTCAAAACGTTAGCATCCGACTGTAACCAAGAACACCGGAACTAATGGGTTTCTTCACAAATGTGAAAGCACATTCGATACAGGCTCCTCAGCCCTTTGTTTATATTCGTTACTTCGCACTACCAGCAATCTCCTAGAAGTCGTTAAAATGAAATCGGACGACAACGGCATAAAAAGACCGGGGGACCAAGCCAAGCTTTATCCAGGGGGGTAGATAGAATTCTGCATGATTCGTATCGTTCCTGGTGCGAATTAGCTCGGCGATCATTAACACGCGCCGTGCGTGGACGAAGGTGGCGAATATAAACAAACTCTCGTAGACCTGACGCGTGACGGCGGGGCGGTTATCGTTTGTGCCGCGTAAACATTGCTGACAGGTATAGCCGGAGGCTTTGGCGCCTTATCACAGCGCGCGTAAGCTCACATCCGCACAGCGAAGGCAACAGTGTTGCACGGTAGACGGACGGTCGCTGTTGGCTGATGCCTTGTCGCTGTGATGCTGGTGTATTTTAGCTAGTACTTATGACGATGCCGTAAATGATGGTTGTTATTGTCATTACGATAGTTTTACTAGGATTATGTTTTTTATTAACACTAAGAAAGTGATGATGACGCTCCTTGCGATGGTCAACAAAGCAATTTAACAATCACTTTTCTTACTTGTGTTTGTTGATTTGTAGTCAACAATTATGCTGCTGCATTCACTAATCACATTGTATGTTGATAGGAGCCCTCGTCGTCTTCACGAAATCAGAGTGAAGCTCTTCTCTCTGTCGCTGTCTGTTTGTCTGTCTATCTGTCTGTATGTCTGTCTGTCTACCTCTGCTCTGCCTCTGTCTGATTATGTCTGTCTCCGTCTGTCTATGTATGTTGCTGTCTATATGCATGTATGTATGTGTGTATGTATGTATATCTGTATGTTTGTATGTCTGTATGTCTGTATGTCTGTATGTCTGTATGTATGTCTGTCTGCCTCTCTATCTCCCTCCCCCCTCTCTCTCTCTCACTCAATTTATCTCGCTATCTCTAGCTTTGTCTTTCTGTGTCTTTCTTTGTCTTTTTGTTTCTCTTTCTGGCTCTCTGTCTGTATGTCTGTCTGTCTGTCTCTCTCTCTCTCTCGTTCTCTCTGATAACATGACAATCACACACGTATTTTTGTTCAAAGACCCAATCAATCACTGTGACAATCTATTGTATTTCAACACGACTTACCAGTCTTCCGGTTCGCAGTCTCGGAAACCTTTGGCGAACGGATTGCTGGCGATCTTCAACTCCGTTATCTGTGGAAAGAAACATGAGATCGCCGGGTTAAGAAGCAGTACTAGCAAGAATAACACCTATGTGTCAACGCCAGTCAGCGTAATAAATGGCCATTGCGATAAGATACCGTATATTGCGAAATAGGCGAAGTATTTGTTTTGGTAGCAGCAGCAGTTTCAGTGTGCGGCATCATGCTCGGAAAGTATTCGGACTAATAAACTGCATCCAGAATGGCCGAACGATTGCACCGGACACGTGCGCGTGTGTGTACGGTCTTGAAACATGTTGCGTTTGCTACGTTTGCTGTATATACATACATCATTACTATTATGAAGAACCAAAACAAAATAATTATTTTCATCACAGTACGCCAATACATTTGTATTAACTTACCCATTTACGCTTGTCATTGTCAGCGCAATAATATAATATTAGTTGTATGTTGTTTTTATAAGTATTTGTAGTTGTTACTGTTGTTACCGTTGTTACTGTTGTTACGGTTGTTGCTGTTGTTACCGTTGTTACTGTTGTTACCGTTGTTACTGTTGTTACCGTTGTTACTGTTGTTACCGTTGTTGCTGCTGTTCTTAATATTAAAACTGCATATATTAAAGTATCGGTTGTTTTCCAGGATATGTTGAGACAACGCTAGTTATCAGTAAAACATTTAATTTGTAAAAACAATTAGAGAAATGGTTGTAAAGTATATTTTTAAATAACAAGAGTGTGTGTGTGTGTGTGTGTGTGTGTGTGTGTGTGTGTGTGTGTGTGTATACGTATATGTATATGTATATATATATAATTATATATATCAACAAGTAAAGTACACTATTGTTAGCAGTCTTGAAAGCCTGTAGCATCAGGATTCCTTATCCAGTGCTTCGAGACTACACACATCGCTTTACGCGATTCTGGTCATTGGTGAGAGAGTGGACAGAGGCGACTGACCCGGTGGTTCTGGTAGGCGGTGACCGCCATGAACTTGGTCTCGGGGAAGATGAAGGTCCGGAAATTCTCCGTCCCGGACACGTCCTCCGTCTTCGGGTTGACGTAGACGACGTGAAAGCGAGGCTGGTAGCGGTGCATCGAGTTGAGGATGATCTGTGCACAAAACAACGCCATCATTTTACGTCATAATGAAAAACAAAGGAGTCTGACAAGAAAACGGAGCGCAGAAGGCGTGTGTTGTTTTGTATGATAACATTTAAAATAAAGATGATATGATACAATAAAAACATGCTGGTTTTCGACGATTTTTGTATATACCATAGTACAGTTGACAAATTGTTCAATACGTAGTATACAAGTAAGTAGAACGATGCTTATAATGCGTATTGTCCAAAGCCAATAATTTTCACATCGGACTAACGTTGCTTGACATAAGTATTATGGCCAAAGTAATATCAACGATGCTATGATAGTATATATTTAGTTTAGATTGGTTCGGCTTAGCTTTGCATATTACATTGTACGATTATAAAGTAAAATCTATATGGATTGATGTTTTAAACTGTATTATTGTTTGCATTAATTACTTAATGAAAATATGTAATTGTTAATCAGTTTAATATAAAACATTTCAAGTGAGAAACATTGCGCATAAAAACGTGCTCAAATACAAATTTACAGAAAGTATGAAAAAAGTACATCGTTATAATACACTACTTCAATAGAAAAGTCTGGAAAGGCAAAAACGTATATATGAAAGAAGGCAAACCGAAAATCGTACACAGATAGGCTAAGTGGTCATGCACGGAACGTGTATATTCGCCTACGTCTAGGTCAAGAAAGCTATTCAGCAGAATTAATTGCGACGAGATCAGCACTGAGTCATAAACTGATGCGAAAATACGCACACGCGCTGGCAGTTCTTTCACTATCATACATTTACTCGGCATATGCACAACAGTGATATCGTTGCAACGCTATTGCGCAATAAAACACAGGAACATGTACGAACGATATCGCGTAAAGGCGCAAATTGGGCGCATATGGGAAGAGTTGTGTAAATAATAATATAACAATGATCATTGTGAAATCAGTAATGTAGTGTAGAGATCATGGTGCTGAAAACGAATTTACCTGGACGTAATCGTAAGCGTAACGTCTCATATAGTATATGTCAACATTGAGCATAAGTTTATGTTCGAATTATTCCAGAAAGTGTATATCCTAGGCATTCCTTATATTAGGCAAGTTGTAAGCGCATGCATTTTGTGTGTGTGCATGTGTGCGTGCGTTTTTGTACATGTATATATGTAAGTATGTATGTATGTAAGTGTGTATATATGTATGTATGTATGTATGTATGTATGCATATATGTATGCATGTGTGTATGCATGTATGCATATATGTATGCATGTATGTGTGTGTGTGTATATATGTGTGTGTACGTGCGTGCGTGCGTGCGTGCGTGCGTGCGTGCATGTATGTATGTATGTATGTGTGTATGTATGCATGTGTGTATGTATGTATGTATGTATGTATGTATGTATGTATGTATGTATGTATGTATGTATGTGTGCATGTATGTATGTATGTATGTATGTATGTATGTATGTATGTATGTATGTATGTATGCATGTGTGTACAGTTGCGTGTATCAATGTGTAAAAGCCATAGCTCCACGAAAACAACACAACTCACGTGTCCGTTGTCGTCCATGACGTTGTTGGTGAGTTTGAGTTTGTCGAAGGACACAACCTGCTTGGTCCACTGTCCGCCACTGCCCGGCGAGTCGGGGTGTACGTGGATGCGGCCAGGCATGTGGGGGTCGGCCTTGCCGGCGACGACCCAACTGGAGCTGTGGAACGAGTAGCGGTAGCGTTTGTCGTCGACCGGCACAAAGTCCATCATCATCATGTAGCTGGACAGCAGGTCGAGGCCGAATAGTCGCACCTGGAAGGTGGGGAACATCCGTCTGCCGGCAGAACAGTGATCGTTGTAGAGAAGGAGTAAATATGGAGGCAGTAACAGAAGGTGGGGACACCATAATAACACAAATGTTGGCAGAACAAATGACCGTTGTAGAGAGGGGATACATACAGGGATGTAATGTCTAGATGTATATACCTAGATGTAAATTGAACATGTTGTTAGTAGCACAAGGTAATCTATAATTATATGCATCCATCTTTCAAATACAAATTTACAATGAATCTACAAGCCATATACACTATATATCACTTTCCTCGACAGAGTTGTAACGTTGTAATACGCTTTCTTAAAAACAGTTTGT
Organism: Paraescarpia echinospica; assembly: GCA_020002185.1. NCBI lineage: Eukaryota > Metazoa > Annelida > Polychaeta > Sabellida > Siboglinidae > Paraescarpia > Paraescarpia echinospica. The sequence goes on along the minus strand of CM034539.1, from coordinate 56,497,975 downwards.
AATGGTAGTTTAACTGAAAATACAACTTTTAAAGGTAAAGGTTAGTTTTATATAGCGATGTATCCAGTCATCAGGACTGTCCAAAACGCTTTACACAGAAGACAATGGCCGATCTAACAGAAAACCATCTCGACTTAAAAAAAACTGGATTATTTTAGGAAATTAAAAATACTTTGAGTTCATTATTTTAAATATATTATTATTTTTACTACACAATTTGACATGCAATCGATTCGGATCTTCCTCCTTGCTCCCTGTACGGGTTGAGGGTGTAATATTGTTGAACCACTCACTCTTTTCTCTCCATAACTTCTGTCAGCAGGCCCCTCTCTATCGTAAGTAATTATTTATTTTAGCAGTAATATATTTACCTGTACATTTACGACCATACTACTATAACCCGTTCCCGAATGTCTGACAATAGTAGGAACCCGTTCGCCAGTTAAAAACAACTATGAACCGCCCGAGGCTACGACACAAACAGACGTCTCCTGGTTCACTTCGTCTGCCGGCACGGTCCTGCGTAACATCAGCCGTGGCACTTGTCGCAATCCTACACCCGTCTCCCTTTCCCGGCCTCCCAGTCTCCTCGGCTCCCCGGGTTTATCCCAGCAGGGAAGCATGATTAACGGCCGGTTGCGGGAACGTCACAGCCGAACTTCGCACATTGTAGGCGGGATACGATCGTCTGGATATCATCGACGTCTCGCCGACACCGGACAGTGGGAACTGACCTGCGGGGAATGCCCCGTCTGCCCAGTAGGGACTGGGAGGGAGACCACCTACGTGCCGAGGAATTTGGTACGAATGGGAGGGCGATGGGAAATATCTGTGAGCGATATCTGCCGTTTCCTTCTGTGTAAAGTTAGGCCATTAATAGTGGGTAAAATTATATTACATAATAAAGAACGTGTGTTTATTATGACTGATTCGTAGTTACAAAATAAATTGTTAATATTATTATGAAGTGTCATAACATTTTAAAACATACACTGCTTGTAATTAATTATATATATAAACATGCTGTATTTTAGAGTCCCCACAAAGAAAAATCTAAGTGAATCCAACAACAAGTAATAATACACTGAAAATGTAGTAAGTATTTCCAATCAATCAAGAATTTTCAAAATGAAATCAAAAGTGTAAATATATAATACATGTTGTAAATATATTATAAACAGTTTAAATAAATGTATGTGTTATAACTGGACATGTATTTCAGCTAATTGTATTTTAATATATTTATATGCGTCACCGTTGATGCGCTGGCATAAAATAACGTTCCCCGATCTGCAGACGCAGATGCCCGGGCGGTGCTACCGGAAGTAAACATTGATTTTAGTTTGCTACTTCTTCGTCGAGTTACATATTGTATAACATGTCACCGCGGCTGACGTTTCATCTGCAGTCGGCCTAAGTGTTTTTTTTTAAACTGCTCCTGGAGTCCCGTAATCGGAATCCCGTCCTCCCCAAAATCAATCACGCATCGTGAACGTGAAAATGAATACGGACGTCACTGCTAATGGCGGGCGACAGGACGTGCCGCTTTTTCTGCGCGAGTTTCGACGGGTGATTGACGTGTTCGGGTGACAATGGCATGTTCCACGCTGATTCATGCAAATTACACGTCGTTTCCGCTTATCCTGCCCCTTCACCCCCGTTTCCCATTCATCCCCAGGCGCTATGGCGGGATTAGAAGCGTAGAGTTATACATTGGGGACGGAACACCATTTTAATACGGTATGTGTCTTTTGTATTCAAATAAAGCGACACATATTTGGAACTTGTTTTCAAATAAAGTGACACATACTTTTTGAGAGAGTACCCTCCTTTGATGTTGCTTCTGTTGCAGTGTATATATAGACTGGGTCAAATTAAACCAACAGTTGTTTGCTAGAAGCACATCCCTTTTTTGTCATCGTGTTTACAGTTATCAAGGATATCCGGGAAGAAAATAAACCCCCACCTCCATTACCACGACCGCACAGTCCCGACATTATGACGCTGTTTCAGTTTCAAGCCCTCAGTCTGTCGTTCGATTCGTTATTTCACTATAACGTCACACCTCCCTGATGACGTCACGTTGTTTGCGCAATACCAAAATATCGATCCTTCAGGCCACCCGTGGGATAAACTAACCCTGGTTTTGTGATTCACTGTTTCCCGCCACTTCCTCAAGTGGGATGTGAGCGACTGTCCCCCGCCAGCCCGAGATAGACGATTAATTGATGCACTTATTCCGTAATAAAACGGCACATGGCAGGATTACGGCCATTTTACGGTCGTGTCAGCTAACAGTGCCATCAAGCGGCGACTGGACGCAAGAGACGGGGATAAATCGTCGGGAATAATCGGGAAAAACGGGCGCGGGAACATATAAGAAAATCGGACTGGGGTTTCCAGTTGCCTCCATAAATTGCAAATTATTGTGTAGGGCTGAAACCAGTGTTCAGAAGGTCCGAAAAGGATTAAGACTTCGGTCTTCTCGACTGTTCTTTTTACTAACAATACAACCGTGCCCATCGAGCACAGTCGTCTACATACACCGCACAGAGCGCAGTAGCGCAGCAGTAAGAGCTTTGGACTCTCGACTGAGAGAACCCGGTTTCGAATCCTGTGCGGCGGTTGGACAAGTTCGTTTACTCTACATTGCTTCAGATCGCTCAGCTGTGTGAATGAGTACCTGGCTATAGACAGTGGTGGATATTTGTGTACGAATAGTCTTCGCGCATTAATTACAGCATGGCTCAATGCTTCCCAGATAAGTCGAGATGGTGTTCAATTGAACAGGTCTGCCAGGGAGTAAAGTGTAAAGTGCTTTGTGCTGTCCTGAGGACTGGATACTGCACTATACAAGAACTTCCCTTTGTTTACAATATTATCAAGACACAGTTTTGTAACTGTGTTAACGAATCGTTTTAGAGTGGTAAATACAGCCTCGCCGTGGACGTGGACTATTAAATTGATCACGTGTGTTCAAAGTCTATGAAGCTTTAATAAATTATATTATAGGTAGGTGGAATTATATATTCCTGTTGTCATCTAGGATTCACAGAGTATCTGGACAGGTAAGGACAAAAATAAAATGATGATGATAATGATCATAATAATAATGCGAGCAATAGTGCATTAATTATTTATCAGTTCAAACAACACTGTGTATTCTTATCAAGTACCTTCCGGGTCTCGTCACAATCATCTCCGTTCCGAGTTGGTTGAACTCGTCCCAAAGCAGCTTCGTGTCAAGAAGCGCCGTCACTCCAAATAATTTGGGGTGCAGAGGCTTTGTCTTCCCCCGTTTCGGTTCTTCTTCACGAGTTCCTGTTTTACACTGTTGGTCGTAGACGGCGTCACTTCCGTCATTGTCAGGTGTGGTTTTCTCTCGATGTGTTTCGGCGTCTGATGTGCTGTCTGGGCTTCCAGCGTTGGCGTACTTCTTGCACAGATATGAGTAGTAGGGCGTCGTTGTCGAAGGAATTCAGGGAAGGACCAACTGTGTGTGTGTGTGCGTGTGCTTGTGCGTGTGTGCGCGTGTGCGCGTGTGCGCGTGTGAGCGTGTGTGCGTTTGCGTGTGCGTGTGCGTGTGCGCAGCGCGTGCGCGTGCGCGTGTGCGTGTGCGTGTGTGTGTGTTCCGTTCACGTCAACTGCTCGTCAAGGGGATATTATCGCCAGCAAAACAAACAACATCCGTCGAACGCAGGAAGCGACTCCCATTTAATTCCTTCCTTCTACACATAATCGCAACAACGCACGCCATAAACCACCAGACACGCGCCTTCTTTCTCCTCCGGAAGTGATACCATTTCCACCACAAGACATTTCTAGGTAGGTTTGTTTTTATATGAATGAGAAGTACAGATGTCGCCAGGGTGTCTATATAGACAGGGAAACCACAAACAAATCTTGTTTACTGACACTCCTGTCGCGTGGGTCGCGAAATTCGCAACAGCTGTCAGTAAAACTAGACGAGAAGGGGAACATTCACTAACACGGTGGCTTATTGTCGCGTTATTTTAAACATAATATAAACGACCTGTCTCAAGTTGGCCACCGAGGAGTGTCAGCTCTGAACCGTCGCGCATCATTTCTGTCAAGTTCAAAACTAGGGCTTTCAGAAATGCGATCTTTTTTGTCTAAGTTTTGCAATGTTGTGGTGGCGAGAAAGTAGAGTAGGGTATTCAATGCAAAATAGAGGAAACGAAAACTATCACAGTTAACACTATCAGAGCACAAAGTAAACGTTAGTTGTGTAAGAGGTCACACAAAGTGTTACATTGGGGTGAGGGTGTCTGGGCATGGGTTACGTAACGCTTTTTAAAAAATTGGCTAGTCCAGGTGTCTGTATCAGACAGATGTAGCATAAACTTTTTAGACAGTATTTGGTAGATATAGGCAGTATTCCAACGAAATATTAGCAATTTGTTTTTGATTACATACACACGCACGCACGCACGCCCTCACACGCACACTGACACACACAACACGCACGCATGCACCCACACAGGCGCGCGTGCCCGCACGACACGCACACGCCACGATCACGCACACTCACACGTATTATTTATTTATTACAATATGATTTAATAACGTAACTTGCTAACCATCGTTTGTACAAATGTATTTATCATATCACGTTACCTTCCATGCTCTTTATTTCAGTGCCGCCGCCTGGTGGCAACGCCGCGACGTCCGTATTCAGCCGCCACTCGTCGCTGTCTGTCCGGCACCGCGCGGTGTCCACGTGTCCCGCCGATGTCGCCATACTGGGTACGTTTCCTCCGTTAGGAAAGCCCAAGAATCCCGTATTCTCAGTCCCCATACAACAATTCGGGTCTGACATCAACGAATCGATGGTGAACGCGTTCGCCTTCATAGTCATCTGGCTGTTCGTGTCCATGTGTCGCCTGTCGCCTGTCGCCTTGATTGTCACTCGGCTAGTCAGCCTCACGTTAGATGTTTAGGCCCTATACTGGCCACGGGAATATGCCACTCCAAATCCTTATAGGAAAAAGCCAACAAATCACCACACGGGGGATAATAATCTAGCAGGTGACGGATCGCTCGCGTGCTCTGAGACGGTTCTTCGTCTTCCGTTTTCTTCACGGGAACCCCAGTTGCGAGCAGCGCGTCCTAATACTAGACCCTGTTCCCCGTCTGCGCCCACACGCCCGCCTGCCGGGAGACACGCGAGGCCGAGCGAGGGGAACCAGTGCGCCTGCGCATTCCCGCCGCTTCCCTGCCGTTGCTATGCCTCGCGTGACGAGCCTGTTGTAGGGAGGCGATAACAACCCGTCTTAATCCCACAAGGGGATAGATCATTGTTGCATTGTTTTGAGGGGGCCGGTTGGTTATTATTTTCTGGGTTCTTGGTGTGAACGAAGTGTCTGTTTTTCAGACGGAAGTCCTTTTCAGATATTTGTTTTCCTCAAAAATGTTTTGTACGGAGAAATTGGTTTAGACAAGTAACATTTTTCCTAATTTACTTGCCAATCAAACACGACGAGGCAATATTTAAAAACTTCATTTCCGTAGGTGCAAGCGATGAATCCAGCAACATTGTTATATTACAATAATACTGACTATTGTGTTGCCTAAAAGAATGTGGTTTAACAACACTAGAGACCAGGAGATTGAGAGGAGATCACATAGAAGTGTTTAAAATATTGAATGGTTATGAAAATATTGATAGAAACATTTTTTTCTCAGTTAAGAAAGATAGAAGGACCAGAGGACATGAAGCTACATTAGTAAAGGAGCAGTGTAGATTAGATATAAGAAAGTTCTCATTCTCACAAAGGACTGTAAATGAATGGAACAGATTATCTCCTGATTGTGTTGGTGCTAGTAGCGTGAATATGTTTAAAAATAAAATCGACACACACCTAAAAAAGGCGGGATACATGTAGATAAAAAGTATTGGACTCTCGATAAGCCAAAAGGCTTCCTTGTCCACCTGCCATCCAGAGTAATTTTCTGGATGGCAATCTTGTTAAATCTTGTTAAAGGCGAGACCATCCTCTATGGCGTCGTCTCTCCCCATCTCTCTCGCCCTCTCTCTGTCTGTCTGTCTGTCTGTCTGTCTGTCTGTCTGTCTGTCTATATATCTATATATATGTCTGTCTGTCTGTCTGTGTGTCTGTCTGTCTGTCTATCTATCTCCCCCCCTCTCTCTCTCTCTCTCTGTCTCTCTGTCTCTCTCTCTCTCTCTCTCTCTCTCTCTCTCTCTCTCTCTCTCTCTCTCTCTCTCTCTCTCTCTCTCTCTCTCTCTCTCTCTCTCTCTCTCTCTCTCTCTCTCTCTCTCTCTCTCTCTCTTATTTCCTCGCTTCATACCATGCTTCGCACAACGCACGTACCATTCTGTACAATTTCTCCCTTTAACGTTGCCATCCCCATTCCCCAACGCAGCCTAATTCCCCGCGGGCTAATAAAGGTGGAAACGAACGATATCCTACTCAGTGGAGCTGACGAAGTGTTATCGCCGGTATTTTCACGGGTCGTCGACGACTCGTTAAACAGCCCGGGAATGGAACCGGTGACGTGAACGTGACGCTGAGGAATGTTTCTTCTCAGTTGGCAGAAGGTCGGGAATCCGTCACTCTAGCGATGGTATCGAGGAAAACTCACTTCGCTGGTGGTTTTGATGGTAACGCCGCATATTATTCCACAACATTGTTCGTGCCAATTTTATTTAAATATTAATACTACTAATACTATTACTACTACTAATAATACTAATTTGATTTATACATTATTATCCAATAGTTAAAATTTGACAATAAAATAATGATTAATATAGATACACAGAATTACTATTAATGTTGTTGATTGAGGCTAATAAAATAAAACGTTCTAAAATATAATAAATATATTAGATTAGATATAATATGGCGCTTTTAACGAAGAAAGCTTTTTGTAATGGAGTCACACATCTAATGCAATGTGCACATTTTAAAAGTAGTCCGTCCGATGTTTTGTGACTGGTTGTTGTCTACATGTTGATATTGTAAAACAATATTGTTATACTCTGATGTCTAAAAGGAACTTGACCTCTCTATATTATTGGTGATGTCATATGTGTGCTGTCGACTTGCGAATTCGCTTTTGTTGTAAAATGGTATTGATATTGTTATTAGTGTTTACCCGATTATTTTTTAAACAATGTAATCAAGTTTATAGTCAACATTTTGTATATTGCAAATTTGTGAGTGTGTTGTAAAACAAATTGTTTTAAGATGATAAAAAAGGGTGAACTTAAAACGGTGGAGGTGTAAAAGTTGACTAAAACATGAATACAACTTGATCGAAACTAAAACTGTCACCAAACTTCAATCCGCCAACACTAGATAAGCAGTCGTGGTTATATAGTGGAAGAAGGCAACAGAAAATGTAACGAAATAATTCTTAATATATATCAAGAAAACAAGAAACTATTTAGTATAGTTAATAAAAACCACGAAAACATTACTCTTTGTCGCCTTGGTTTATAGGCCAGTCGATAAAACTATTTATTTTACTTGCGCATTTACACCAACGACAGCTACTGTGCAGGGCGAAAGGTAAATGGAAACATACTGCTTCTGTCTACTGTCTAGAAACCAAACAAGCAAAATTGTGCTGATGTGTCGACACCTATCGGGGTAAATCTTACTACGTTTATGTAGCACCATTTTGTTATGCTGGAAGCAACGTTATTACATCGTACACTTTTTAATACATAATTTAATGGAGACTCGACATTGTTTTAGGTGTAATATCCATGCACTAACCATATGCATGTACATTTGCATAAACTTTATGGAAGCACGAATTGATGTGATTCATGTTCCCGTGTTCATTGGTTAATTGACCATTCGCTAGATGGCACCACTGATAAGCTTTTACATAGGTCATTATTATGTGTTGTAACAAAACACTAGTGTAAATATTGCTGCTAATTTCATAAATATTAATGGCTCATATTTTGTTGGCTTTTTAATTAAGCAATGAGCGTTATTATTCACTTCAAATTTAATAATGTATTTGGGTATCGCTTTAAGTTCGTGTGTAGACACGGCAGCGCGAAGAGTTGCCACGTACATGATGATTGTTATGAATGGAAACACTATGTTGTACCTACTTCGTTCCAACACACAGAAGGACGTGCGCACGCAGATACTTGCACACGCATACTACACGCGCGCGCGCACCCACACACGCAGACGAACACACACGGGCGCGCGCATGCGCACAAAATATGCCAAACCAAAAACGAAGCATGAAATCAAACTTCCAAACTTGCTCAACTATAATGAACGTCAGTGGGTGTGTTATTTGCAACTGAAGTCTTTATAAGATGAACAAAGCCAACAGCTTGATATTAACTCCATATTCTTTTTGCCCATAGACACCTTTTTAAAAGAGGGAGAGGTAGGCAGGTACATAACTGGACATTTAAGAAATAATAGACATCTCGACATCTA
>CM034539.1:56472016-56484516 GCA_020002185.1 Paraescarpia echinospica | reverse complement strand
TGGACTTCGGCCGTGTACACCCCTCAACTGACACCGCAAAAACGACGCCTATAATTAGGAACAATGTTAAGTTATCGGTATTTCCTCCTGATGGCAGCACAGGATGTGAGCGACAATACGTCATAATTTCCTCATGCACCGACCCCCGTATCCATTTCCCGGCCATTAGCGATATTGTCACGATTTTAATGGAATAGATCCTCTGGGAATTCAACGCGAAGAAAGTAATTAACTTGACCTGGCGCTTAAAATAGGCCTGACAGGTTATTTCAGTGTTGTGTACGTCGCTGCTTTCATGTGACAGGACCTAATTAGATATCGCATGGTGAACAGTTAGTTGTGTCATTCCCTACCGCGTTAAAACGGAACGAAATCAACCGGTCTGTTTACTTTGACGCCTTGATTTTGGCGTAGTTGTATTTTCTATATAATTATATGAACGACAGCTGTTTTTATTTTGTTATATCCAAAGGCATTAAAGCTCCTACTTTGGGAAGGAGATCTCTCTTTTTGTCAATTTTGTTATACGGTGTATTATGGATACTAGCAAAAATGCCCATCCCCGGACGGGATAACTTTGTAGTTCACACGACACAGTCGTGTTAGAAATATATACCAAATGCAAAGAAACACATAACATCTAAGGTTACTGAAAAATTTTCAGGATAGTTCTTTTTCAGGTCAAAAACTGTCATTGTTCATATCCAAAGTGTGTTTTATCTCGCAGAGGCTTTCGTGTATCGTTTCACGTTGACTTCTTCAGTAGCGATGACGCTGAATGACGTCATTGTATACGTGAGACATTTCGTAATTACGAACTGCCTCACGTCGCACATGTCAGCGAGAATACCCACGAGACAAAATGGCAACAACAACAAAATTCAGCGCTTGGAACCGAAGAGAGACAGAACGAACGAAGCTAATCTTACCGGAACCCAGCTGAAATGGTGGGTGGTAAACCTGTCTAAATACCAACTGTTCGGGGACCATATTAAGACACTAGCAAAGGGGCTAAATTACGCGGTAACTTCGTGCAGACATCGCGGGAGTTCTGAAGTCAAAAAAGCTCCAAAACCGAATATAACCAAACAAGAAAGAACAGCTCTAAAAGAGCCACAGAAGGAGAAGTCCATCATCATACTCCCTGCGGACAAGGGAAAGGCCGCAGTCGTCATGGAAACGAAATAATACAAGGAAAAAATGAAAGAAATGCTAAGTGACCAAGCGACATTCATAGGCAGAACTCATCAGAATGGTAAATTCCCTGGAGAAGGAGGGGAAGATCACCAAAGATCAGTACTGGTACTTGTATCCAACGCTGAAAAAAGTACCAAGGATGTATGGATCACCAAAAATCCACAAGGAGGGTGTGCCACTCAGACCAATTATCGACTACGCACAAACAGTAGCGTACAGAGTATCCAAGGCTTTGGCCGACATACTACAACCACTTGTTGGAAAAACAGAACACCACACAGAAAATTCACAAGAATTGGTAAAAGAAATAACAAAGCTGAGAATGGAAGAAGGAGAATCAGTTGTGTCATATGATGTTGTGTTGCTGTTCACGAAGACTCCGACCAAAGAAGCGTACGAAATCATCAGAAAAAGACTACAGAATGACAAGACGCTAAAGAAGAGAACAATCCTAAACGTAGACGACAACGTGGAATTGTTGAAATTTGTCTTGGGAACTACGTACTTTAGATTTGGAGGAGAAATTTACCAACAGAAATTTGGAGTACCCATGGGCAGTCCGGTACTCCCCATTGTTGTGAACTTGTACATGGAGGACTTGGAGCAGAAACTCATAGCCACAGTACCAGACGATTACCAACCGAGAAATTGGAAGAGATATGTGGACAATGTAATTTGCCTGGTACACACAGGAAAGGCAAATACATTACAACAACACATGAACACTGTAGACCCCACGAGTAGCATCGTTTTCACGAGAGAAGAAGAAGAAAACAACAGCATGCCCTTCTTGGATGTGAAGTTCACCAGAAAGGAAAATGGCAGTGTGAAGTCCACAGTGTACAGGAAGAAGACGCACACTGACCAATACCTGAACTTTGCGTCCCACCATTCCAAACATCAGAAGTTAGGAGTTGTCAGAACCCTTATGAACAGGTGTAAGACGATAACTTCAGAGGAGGGGGACGAAGCTCATCATAAAATACAACTTATGGCATTCTGGTCTCATCCATGCGCGAGACGTGGCTTGCCCAGCGGAGCTGTTTTAGCATCAACATGGTTTCGATGCTCCGGACGTTTGCCTTTTTCGGGACCTCTTTGTTGGAGACATAGTCCTGCCAATGCAGTCCAGTGATGGAGCGCCGATATCGCTGGTGGAACCGTTCAAGCAGTTATACTTGCTTTCTATAGAGGAACAACGCCTCTGCCCCATACAAAAGGGTAGTGACGAGTGACGACGACAGCCTTGTATACTTGTATTTTTGTTGACAAACGCAGCGAGTGATTCTGCCATACGTATACATTTTAGCAGGCGACCGAGTGAACTGTTGGCAAAGACAAAGTACAATCCGTTGGGATGTAGTTTCGGAAAGAATGGATTTGAGTGTACTTCTGTGTGTGCGTGGTGTGTCAACATTTCCATGGAAGCTCTCAACAACAGCAGTGTTTGAACGTGTCATGTACCAGTAAATAACACTACATGTTAAGCAATAATAAGGATGTACGCACACATCTCATTGCAATTTGTATAGCGTATGGTTTTGGTGAAGATAAATGATGTTGGAATAAGTACCTGAGTTAACATATCAACCAAATACAAAGCATAGCATACTAACATATTCATGAAAACGGCGTTACTATTTAGAAACAGTAGCTAAGGATATAAACTGTGTTGAAATAAACAAGTTTATTACTATATATGTAAGCAAAAATCAGTTGATCGCAAAGCTACTCCCATGGCGGCTAAAATTCGGGTTTCACTGTGTTTAGATAATTATTTTCATGTTATTACTAAATGGAATTAAACTTGATATATATCGTTGTATTAATCTATTAATACACCTTCCAATGGTGTACACAGAATGCTCAGCTTAAATAAGTCCTGTCCCTAGATTTTACTATGACAAAAGTGACCGGCAATGTTCCACCACGTGAATTTCTGTGGACTTACTATCTAATAATGCAGACAAATAGTGCTAACTAAAAACGCCATAATGACTGCTATTACGATTTGTTTGAGGCTAAATGATAGATTCACTGGATTAGGCCTAAAATCGGGGTACATGTAAATTGCGATAATTTGTAAATGTGTTTAGAATTACATTCTGAACTTAATATTGATTGCAATTACCCTTGTTAGGTACCCCATTACACAGCTAAATGCAAAGCCTTTCCAACATCATCTTTATAATATTCTCACAGAAACTAAGTTATACAACATGAATTACGTGTACCCCCTAAATTTCAGTGAGACCTACAACCACTTGGCAATACGTGAAAATGACATGTTCCACCAAGTGGATTTTGGTGGACTTTATTCTGGTAACAAAAACATAAAGCAAAATCTAAAAATGCCACAAAACATACTATTGCCAGACTACAAGCAGATAACCGATAGTGTGTGTTGCGTTACGTAAGCCGGTCTATACACAGTTTACCACACTGTGAGGGGTGAGTTTAGGATATTTGTTTCGCGTAGGTGAATGACATCATTAATTTGCTTCCAGGCACTTTTGTATCTAATGTGTTTCTCAAAAAAGAACAGGTCGTCGGATGTCCGTAACACGAACCCCTTTGAATCAGACATAGCAAGCGTCGGTGCAGTGCCCGACTTGGCACGTGACAGGATGTTGACATTACACAACAGGTATATGTATCAGGCTATGTTTATTGTAGATTACTGAAGGACTGATAATGGGAGGACTGTGTAACGAGAGTATTAGAGGGATCCGGAGAGGAGTGGAGAACGGGAGCGAAAGATAGAGTGGTTGGAGACGTGTTTTTGCAGATTACAATCCAAGAACAGCGAGGGGGAGAACACATGAATCAGGAATAGTATAAAAGTCAGACTCATCGCGGACATTCAGGGAAAAGAAGAGAACACCAGCCTTTTTGTTTGGTGCTAAACCATTTTTCAATGTCATCAGTGGCATTCAATATAAAATAAAGTTAACATTTATTGTGTAAATTGTGGTCATTTCCATCTATGTTAACCATATTCATAGATTCGTAACTATAACAAATTATAGGCTTATACATAGATCGAAGGCCATTTTGTGGAATTTGACCGACACGACCGTGGTGTTGCGTATCATACCATCCTCGCGCGCCAGGGATCGCTGCTGCTGATTACGTCAGTGCCAGCCACCAGTACCCCCTGGCTGATCGCTTTGCGAAACTCTGAATTTAAGCTCAGCCTATCAAATCGCTCACTAGATCAGTGGTTGTCGGCAAGTCAGGTGGTCATAATATAACTAATTTCAACCAACCGTGGCTCGGGTTACATGCATTGTTTAGGAAGTAGTAGCAATTATTCGAATACACAATATCGCTCAGCTGCTCGTGCTAATGGACGAACAAGTAATTATATATAGGGATTCTAAGTTTATCCGTCTTCTAATTGGGGCGGGCATTTGCGCTATTCTCACGGGTGACGCAGTCGCGACTGGCGAAGTTAATTACTAGTTTGACTCAGCTAACTTCCGCACTTCGCGTAGGAAATCTGCCAGGGCTAGTTTTGCATGGAAAACAGCCCTGGCTTGCGAGGATGATTCCCACTCCCGCGTTACATAATTTTGGACTACCAAAATGTTATGCACTGGCGCCTGATTCGACTATAATTGAATATATTAAAATACGTACTACCACTGCAAATAAAACTCGTTACTATTATTTCACATTAATTATTGTATTATTAGGGTAACAGAATTATGAAAAACCAAAAGAAAGCAATGCGAATATTAACACTAAGCAAATATAACTAACACACTGAACCACTTTAAAAAACTTAACTTGCTAAAAGTAAAAGACATCTTAAAGCTACAAGAATAAAAATTTTACTACAGATAAATTCATAAAAATCTACCGGATTATTAATTTAAATGGCAAATTGTTCCAAAAGATAACATCTGCAACTACAACACTCAAAACACACAAAATATATATACTTTCAGAACTAAGCATGAGTTGGCAACGAAATGTTTAAAACACAACTTGCCACACGCTATAAATTACACCTCCGATTTAATTAAAGAAAATATATACACCCACAGTATGCGAGGTTTTTCAATATATGTGAAATATTATTTCTAACAAAAATACGATTATATGTGCACACTATCAAACTGTTATACATGTCAGCAAAACATAATAATATATATAATAATAAATGAAGTAATGAAAATGTGTAATTTATTACAATGACGCTAGCTTAAGAGGGTACACATGAGTACACGTACATGCAAAAAAAACAAAAACAATACACTCGCATGCACGAACACACACACACACACACACACACACACATACACACACACACACAAACACGTACGCACGCACGCACGCACACACACACATATGGAATAAATTTTATTGTTGAGAAAAAGGACCTATGTTATTATCGTAAATGGGGTGGCTCCTATAATAGGAGTCACCGAACCCGTCTGGTATATATTATGTTTTAAATATATTAATTATTTTTGTTCAGCAAATTACTGAATTACATTACGAATGATGTATCATGCGTATATGTATATTTATGTTTGTATATATTTTATTGTATTTATACAATGAAAGATGTAAACATTGTACCTTTTATATACATGGAGTCAATAAACTTCTTCGTTCGTTCGTTCGTTCATTCGTTTAGTAACAAAGAGAAGTAGGTCATGTTCGAGTTTGGCAGAAAGACGTCCACAAGCAGACGCGCTAAGCCGGCGTTTGTTGTGTTATGTAGGTTAGTTGTTAGTTTTGTAGTTGTAGTTAGTTGTAGTTTATTAGTTGTTTGTGTGGATGGGCACATGTGAATAATGACGCAGTTGGATGACTAAATAAGCCACCTTGACAGCGTGTCGTTTAATCGTTATCGTCCTTATCTACACACCGACACAGTGGGGACTGGATAACGAGGCAGAGGCCCTCACTGTTTATGAGACAACTATCAGACCATACCACACTGAGGCCAGGCTGAAGAGGACTGGTCTATTGGTGAATGAGAAATACCCCTATCTTGGTGCCTCTCCAGACAGTGTGACATCATGTGGTTGTCACAACGATATCTGGTTGAAGTAAAGTGTCCATTTTCATAGAAGGGACAGGATCCCATAACATTTGGTGACAGTAGCTTCTGCATTGACAGACAAGGGAATTTGAAGAAAGGACACATGTATTACTCCCTGATTCAGTTGCAGATGGAAGTCGCTTGTATGACTGGGTGTGATCTGGTCTTTTATACAGGTGTTGCCAACAAGATTTACATAACTTCAGTAACAAAGACATGGTTAATAAGTGTTTTTTTTTAATCATGTGAAGCCTGAGTTGCTGTCTAGAACAATTGAAAAAAACTTGGGCAAACCAACAGAGACCATGGGAATTTGCTTTTGTGGAAAGCATATTTCTTCAGCTTCTTGTATTTTCTCTTCCTCGGTTTTCTGGACCATTCTTCGTTTTTTTCGCTGGAATCTGTCCTCACCCACGTGACGCTTGCAACGAACTGCAGCTGTCTTGAAGGCAAACAATGAAGAGACATAATCTGGATAAGTAGGGTCAGTTTTAAAAACCTGTGCAGACATGGTTGCTACAAAACCTGTGTTTGGGCATCCAATGCATACGATGGATAACTGTGATCCATTTCGCTTTTTTTCAAAGTCAATTGGTATTCTATAAAATCTAACAGTACACACTTTTGATAAACGAGCTGTACACCCAACAACACAACAACTTGATGACATTGTGAAGTATATTTCACGGGAGCGCCAAAACAAAAACACGAATTTTCCGTGTTGCGTGCCTGCAGCGAGAGCGTTCTGCCCTACAAACAAACCGCCACGTGCTTTTAATTTATTCATCACGTCAAAACGCAACCCGAATAGCCGCTGATTTCAACAGAAAGTACGTCCAGTGCGCGCGCGTATTGGCAAACTTCTATTTAGCACACGTACTTCCGTTTGATGTGGACGAAGTGACAAAGCGAGGCCCTCGATATTTCTTCCGTCGAGTAAGTGGCAGTGGGCGTGTCGATGGGCGTGGCAGTGGGTGTGCCGACGTCGGCGGAATAAAGAAGCAAACACTCTCTGTAGAAATGGCGATTGCTAAACGCGGTGAATGATGTTCGGATGAAATACCACGGCAAATTTTCTCTGGAGAAACACCACAGGACAAAAGACCTTTTAAGTGGAAAAATCCATAAGCATTTTTGGCTCACATTTGACAATATTTTATTTAGGTCGCATTGCACTTATTTACGAAATTAATTGATTGAAAATTAAAACGTTTTATACCTCTACAGTGCAACGATATACACAAACTGTCTAAACTAAATGTTGCTGTAAAATGTTACATACATTTATGAGAAAAAATACGATGACTAGTTGTGAAAGCACATACTTGTACATAAATGGCAACGGCAAAAGGCAGGCTAAAATGTAGTTTCGGTTCAGTGACTAGAAGCAGGCGCACACTAATGAATACGATCAGGACATTGTTATAACTTCGGTAAAGAAATACAATGCGAAAACAGCTGTATTTGTTGTAGGAATGTATATTATGAGATTAGGGAGCTCCGGCTTATGTCAGTTATCGTGTGAAAATGACATATGGGCATTTTGTCGGCGACGGCGAAGCGACGACGACGATAGTCTCATGACATGCACGTGACTGTTACTTGTCGTCTCGTTTGTTTGTTCCTCTGGTCGCCTGGGGCCGAGTCGCTCTGATTTCAAATGACGCGTACCGCAATTAAGCTCAGCCCTGCTGTTAATACGGGTAATTAATTTAACGGAATGTGACTAACAAACGGAATGCGTGTGAAACACGTGAACCCACCGGGTTATATGATTTACATCAATCGGACGGACCATTCTGCAAAGAAGGCAGCTGCTTGGAGGAGAAGGCTCCTTCAAGCAGTTGCCTTCCCGCTTTGTCTCTGCGTGTCCGTCCGTCCGTCAGTCAGTCAGTCAGTCAGTCAGTCGGTCAGTCTGTTGTCTATATGTTTGTCTGTTTGTCTATACGTTTTTTGGTCGGTCGGTCGGTCAGTCTGTCTATATGTTTGTCTGTCTGTCTAAGCGTTTTTCGGTCGGTCGGTCGGTCGGTCGGTCGGTCGGTCTCTCTCTCTCTCTCTCTCTCTCTCTCTCTCTCTCTCTCTCTCTCTCTCTCTCTCTCTCTCTCTCTCTCTCTCTCTCTCTCTCTCTCTCCCTCTCCCTCCCCCTCTCTCTCTCTCTCTCTCTCTCTCTCTCTCTCTCTCTCTCTCTCTCTCTCTCTCTCTCTCTCTCTCTCTCTCCCTCTCTCTCTCTCTCTCGCTCTCTCTCTTCTCGTCTCTTCTCTTCTCTGTCTCTCTCTTCTCTGTTTCTCTTCTCTCTTTTCCTCTTGCTGACACCTGCGTCTGTAATAATTCCGTTCCTCCTCATCTTCATTTCTGTTGTTTCGTTACTATGCTCGTCCGCGCGCCAATACCTCCCTAACACTTATCACATATCCCCTGAGCTCATTGTCTTTCCTCTCAGCTCACTCATCTTTGTATTCCACTTCCAATTCGTTCCTCTCCATCTCCCGTCATCCTTGCTTTTATGCCATCTCCACTCTCCGTTACCCTCAGTTCTCCCTTCTACTTTGCTCCCCGTCCTTGGACTTCCCCGCCCTCCTGTCCCCGATGGGTGCTGGTTTGTTTCTTAGACAACACTTGACCTGTTTCGTCGACGATTGCGTGAAGTGGCGGACAGCTACGTAAGAATCAAGGCCACGTTTCATCCAATGGGAGCCATAATCTCGGTCATGACGTCAGAGCCCCTCTATAACCACTTTGTCCGGCCTCATGAAACATTCTCGTGCTGCTCGGGTCTTGGTATAGCGATTTTCAGTAGGTCCACTTCTGCAGGCGCGATAACGTTTCCTTTTGTCCGTGTTGTCAGTTAGAGTTACTTCTTTTTATTGCCATTCTATGATTACGTTCCTGATAATAAGGTCGTATTCTTCGTACTTGTAAAGATCACGCCACAGAGCTGGTGATCTATATCTGTAAAATGCACGAAATATAAACCAAAAAACCCACAACAACATGGATAAAAAACATGTAGGGCCTAATCCCGCATGTGCGTGGGCATTCATACGGGTGCATGTACGGGTGCATGTACGGGTGCATGTACAGATGCATGTGCGTGGGCATTCATACGGGTGCATGTACGGGTGCATGTACGGGTGCATGTGCGTGCGCATTCGTACGGGTGCGTGTACGGGATTGTGCGAGTTTGTGTTACGGAGCAGTGCAACATATAAGCGTGTTCTTCCAAAACTTTTATTGGAGTTGTTTAATTTCAAATTTAGATGATTTCGTATCGGTTGGCACACTATCGTGACAACTAAATCTATCTTGAGTAATCTTAATTTTGTTTTTTACTTAGTCTAAGCTATGTAATATTGCGTATAACGTTCATCTTGTTTCGCTTCAATCCCACACCTTGTATGCCAATCATATAAACACATAATTACAAGACCGCTGAACGACGAAATAAGTCTTGATCTGAAAGATCTGTTCATTCAAGCTCCGATTTGACTTATCCGGTAAGCATTCATCCACTGTTCAATTAATGCGCGAAGACTGCTCATTCACATGCACCCACAACTGTTTGTAGCCAGCTACTAGTTTAAGTAGCAGAATGAACTGAGGCAACGTGAAATGAACGACAACAAGACTATTCGAAACCCAATATTCTTCTTTCAGACTTAATCGTTCAAAATACAAAGCTACAGTGCTTCCAATAACACCATGCATGTTTTAATTAAAATAGTTGTGTATGTTTCGCACCTTGTAAAAGCCTACATCGCTCAAATGCCCCGTGGTAAATGGCGACGCGGTGTTTACTTTCCTGATGGGGTCAATGTCGTTACAATTACTTTGTGCATAGAAAACACAATGGAAAAACTGTGTCAAATTATTTAGTGTTTCGCAGACAATCAACGAAATAAACCACCCAGCCTTGACTTCTCCAAAACAAGCCGGGTCTGACATAAACACGGAAGTCAAGTGCCGCTCCGTTGCCCTAGAAACCTTCATCCATTTAATCATGCTACCGGAAATCACACATTGTGACCACGCCACATGGAGAGGCTGTTGTAGGCTCCGACACAAGAATGCTTCCAAGAATATCAACCGGAAACTGGCTTTCGAGCGGCCTTCCCACATAATTGATTCTCCCCTGCATAACTGACGCTCCCTTCATTCTGCAAATAGCTTTGTGGTATGCTTGCGAGTGCAACCCAGACGTATGAGGTACCTGCAGGAACGGCTGGGGGCTATGTCGAGTCGATGGCATGACAAGGCCAAACCGTAATGAACAACAATCCTGGGCTGACAAAAGTAAATGTGTAGTTTATTTATAGTGTTCTATCAAGTAAACATGTGGACGATTTTTCCAGTTTGCAAAAACGAAATAATAAAGTTTAGGTTTAGGTGATCAAGAATCCGGTTATTTGATGTCCAAATAGGTTATGTGTGGACATATCCGCAGTCAGTTTGATAAAAAAAAGTACGTAGATTTGTTTAAATGGTCGAACGAGATTGATTTTGGTTGCTACATTTGGTGACTAGCCACTGCCCATTGACGTGTTGACATGTTACGTTCAATCCATTGACTTAGTCGGTGTCAATTTTTTTTTAGGAGGGAAGGAAAGCCGAATTGTATGTGTATTGTGTAAAAAAAGATGTATGTTAAAATATTATTGTATTGACTCTCGTTATTTAGTAGATGTGGTGGTGTAAAAATGACACAGTTGATATATTATATTATTGTATCGCATCTGTCGGTTGTACTGTATAGTCAGTCGGCTTAAATACAGTTATAATTATATACTATATAACATTAATGGTATGATGTTCACTTGGCAGGCGTTTGTAGGCACGAATAGAGTTATACATGTCACAAATGAGTAACTGCTCTAGAAGTTATTATTGCTACAAGAACAGCAAACGTAAGTCGAATTTCTTGGACAGGTTATATTCATAAATTGACGAAAGTATCAGCTGTGTATGGTGTCCCGCTACATCCCATTATTAGCTATAATAGCTATACTGTTCGTGAACTGGGAGGGTGAATCGAACTCTTTGTATCACCAAGATATCACGAATGGGTCATCTATGACACCGACGTATCAGTTTTTATAAAGCTTAGAGTAACGCAATACTACTGGTTTTTATGTTTATGCAAAACAACTTTCTCCTGTGCAGACCCTGATTGAATAGAAACCAGCATATGAAATTGTGAAGTGAAGCATTCGATGTACAATTAACACATCCGTCTTTCATTGCATCGAACGTGTTATTCTTTACCCTCCCCCACCTCACACCACTGCAGACTTGTCAACGCAAAACATGTCATGTTCCTCGGAAGCATACAGCCACGTTGCAATGACTACACGAAAGTTGTTGTTTTCATAGCTCCGTCGCTGGAATCGCATCAAGATTTAACAATATTTAACAAGATTGCCGTTCAGAGCTTTAAGTTCCAGACGGCATGCGGAAAAGGAAGCCTTCGGATTATCGGGAGTCCAACAATTTTCCACCTACGTATAACCCGCCCTTGTCAGATGGTTGTCAATTAAATTTTTGAACATATTCACACTGCTACCATTAACACAATCTTCAGATAATTTTTTCCAGTCAAAGAGAGAATGAGTACTTTCTCATATCCAACCTACACTGTTCTTTGACTAATGCTGCATTGTGCCCTCTGGTTATACTGCCTTCATTCAGTTTGAAGAAAATATTTCTATCAATATCATTCAATATCTTAAAAACTTCTTTTTGGTCTCCTCTTTGTCTTCTAGTCTCTAGTGTTGTTAACCCACATTCCAATAGGCGTCTTTCTTAACCAAGATCTTTCAGTTCAGGATTCAGCTTAGTTGCTCTTCGTTGCACTCTTTCTAGCTTATCTATGTCCTTCTTACGATATGCCCTCCATGCTTGTATATAAAATTACAAATGTGGCCTAACTATTGCTTTGCACAGTGGTACAATTAGCTGTTTCTTCTTATATGTGATATTTCTCCCAATTAGCCCTAGTATTTGGTTACCCTTTGAAGCAGCAATTCCACATTGCATCACTGCTAGTTATTTATTGATACATTGGTCTGAGACATTGATAAATGAACACAATTGTCCAAGCTTCGAACGGCGGTAAGTGAATTCCAACCCAAGTCCTCTCGCTTGAGAGTGAGATGCTATTGCGCTGTACCGCAATATCTGCGTTCCGCGGCAATTATGACTGCCAAGGGACATCTAACAGGAAGGACATAGTCGGGCATGGCTCTAGTGT
>CM034539.1:56447016-56467016 GCA_020002185.1 Paraescarpia echinospica | reverse complement strand
GCCATCAACCTCGCATTACTGTACACGTCCTAAAATGAGTAAGACAATTACTTGTAAGCCATCGTTCGTTCTATACAACTTGGTTATATAATGCATAAAGGTAATATGAAATTAGAAAATATCTATAATTAGTATGTCTTTCCCGGCCTTTACGAAATAACTGCACAAAGTGCAGTGTTTGAGTTCACACAACCACACATAAAACACACATACATAAAACACACATACATATTTATATAAGTTTAAACACAACTATTATGGATACAATTACACGACAACACATATGCAAGCAAGCGCACTCACACCCACCCACCCACACACACACACACACACACACACACACACACACACACACACACACACACACACACACACACACACACACACACACACACACACACACACACACTCACACACACACACACACACACACACACACACACACACACACACACACACACACACACACACACACACACACACACACAAAAAAAAACACACACACACACACACACACACTCATACTCATACACATTCACACATTTAGTGTCAGAGCTTTATGAGCGTTAACTTGAAAGTATCGACATCCCTTCAACAAATGATGAACGAGCCAACACGATAGGTATAAGACAATGCAAAGCCAATACAGATGACTCATCTTGAGAGGACAGACATGATGTCAGATTCATCATTCTACCGTTTCAATCCGACACGCGTCTCCAATCTCCTGCGTCTTCACCAAGCTTCTCAATCAATACAACCAAATCCCCATCACACAATCTCCTCTCAGTCACATTCTTCCTCTTTCCCTTCCACTCTCTACGCTGAAGGCATTCGCGTTGGTCTTAACAGTCTCTCTCCTAATGAAGGCGCGAATCCAGAGGTGTGGAAGAGAAGAGAAGGCAATAACATGCCTCGTCGATGCGTTGAGTTGGAGGTATGTTGTGAATCCAGGGGTGTGGAAGAGAAGAGAAAGCAGTAACATACCTCGACGGTGCGTTGAATTGGAGGTATGTTGTGAATCCAGGAGCGTGGAAGAGAAGAGAAAGGAATAACATGCCTCGACGGTGCGTTGAGTTGGAGGTATGTTCTGAATCCATGGGGTCATGTGAGAGTGCACACCCACGGTTTGTTTTAAAATTGGTTGCAGTCGGAGGCTTTTAGTGAGGACCAACGGTATGCGGCTGGTTCTTTAAATGGGTCGCTGCCCCCATCTCCTGTTTGTCAAATCGTAGATCCGTCCGTGTATAATTTGTTCCACGTGTCAACTACAATCAACACTAACTGTGGAACACATCAATCACGTTCTTCTACTTGTTAGTGTTTGTATAAACAAATTTATTTATGTATGGTATATGATGTTTGAAGGATGGAGTTATAATTGTCATGGGTATTCATTCACTGTCAATGTAATATTCAACTTATTTAAATTACCCATTCACATCGTTGGCCTTTTGAGATGCCCCCGCAAATATTCCTGTTATCGGGATGCAGTTTTCAATTGTCTGCCAGCTCCAACAGCTAGCAAATTCAATAGTAAAATATGCATTTAGCTGTTGATTTTATTATAAGCGTACTCATAAACAGTAGTTACATTTTAAAAATCATTGCCGATGGGTAAACTAATCTAACTCACCAATGACTGTCTCGCACCGAAAGTCATTAAGGAGTAAGGCAACCGAATTAATGTTGTACATGTGTAGGGGCTTTAAATCAGAACACGGAAAAGATCCACGTTTAGCTTGAACCAATCGATGTTCGCATCGTCAAGGCGTTTGTAAATCAGAGTAAACGAATGTTCATACACGGCAGGCGTTTAATCGTTTGGCACCCTGTTAGCAAAAACATCACACTGAAAAGGGACTCTTAAATTAAAATACGAAATATCAAAACAAGTGTTTGTTAGCATGCTTCGCACCTTCGTTGCATGCTGTAATGTGAGTTTTAAAACATATTATATATGACCTACAATAGGGAGTGTTGCAAGACATGCACAGATAATAAATCAACGCAAGAAAGACAGACTCGCCAAGAAGACAGACATGAAGCGCCGCCATGTGACAACATTACACAACACGCTGTATCGACTTACACTGTAAGTTGCGGAAGTATCGTCAATATGTTTCGGTTAATGATTTCGTTATCCGCTAGACGCAGCTCTCTATTGGCTTGACGTGCCTCGATAGGCATTCTGGAGCGATATATGATATGACGACTTGCCGTTTTAATTGCTTCCGGTAACACTTCAACGTCATAATTTCGCGACAATGGCGGATGTCGTGAATCTGTCTGCCGGCGGATCGATTTCGATGGAACCGGTTTTGAGCGGCTGTCACATTTGCACGATTCCTATCAGATAATGACACTCCAGAACACGCGCTAAGGGCAAATCAACTCCATGGGCAGGCGCCAAAAACAACTCATCGGCTACTTTTCGGCGATCGTGCAAATGGGTCAAACTTTTTGTTACTGTGTGGTTCAAAGTTTTTTTTATATAAGAGAAACAGCGCATTGTAGGCTGGATGAAACCATTGAACCGTAATTGTCTCTTCACTGCAGTTCCTGCAGACGGAAGTGTGTTTCTATGGCTCGGATCCATCGAAAGGAATCCCAGAACCGGAGAAAAGGGCATTGACCGTTGAAATGTAGCTTTCCTGTCAAGACCAAACATTTGACGTGAGAACCTGTCATTATTTCCAAGGCGGCGAATCTAGAACTTCCAAAGGAGAATAAAGAATCTCGGCAATATTCGGATGTTTTCAACTGGTTTTAGCCAAAAGCCATATTTTTGTTGGCCGAGCATCCATGGTATGTCGTCGTCGTCGTCGTCGTCGCTGTCATCGTGATCTCTTGTCTTCGTCATTGTCGTCGCCATCATAGTCATCGTCGTCGCCGTCGCCGTCATCGTCGTCGCCGTCATCGTCGCCGCCGTCGCCGCCGTCGCCGCCGTCGCCGCCGTCGTTGCCGTCATCGTCGTCGCCGTCACCGCCGTCGTCATCGTCGTTGCCGTCTTCGTCGTCACCTTCGTCACCGTCGTCACCATCGTCACCGTCGTCACCGTCGTCACCGTCGTCGCCATCGTCGTCGTCGCCAACGTCTCGTTAATGTGTAACGATGCAAATAAGTGGTATTAACTGACGTGTGAGATGGCAATATCAGATAAAAGGAACACTACTTTCCCAATTGCGGTTGGTGCTAGTAATTATTGCATACAAAAAGTTTGGGATAAAGAAATCCGAACCACATGATAGCATATTTTTGTCTAAATGTTCTCGTTTGTGTTAGCAGGAATGCATACAACTGAAGCTGTCGTAGCTGTCCATATGATCCGATTTGAGAAAAAAATAATATACCATTGCATATTTGTTCCTTCCTGTTATTCCGGTCGAATGGGGTTGTGTTTTGTTGAGTATTAGATGTCACGTAACTTTACTTTCCCATTTCCATTAAACAGCGCAAGCTTCGGGAAAAACTCCTGCCGAGTTCCACAAATAGTTTGCACACGTCATTCAAGTTGTTTGTTATTCTTTTGAACGATTTCCGAATATAGTTCTGCCCTGGATGGTCGAGAAAGAATCCGTATAAAATACGTCACGCTCGTGGTGTAGCTGTCTGTGAAAGCGTTAAGGGGTGTTCCACTGGGGTCGTATTTTCATACTCGTTACGTACGTTACATAACGATTAAAACAACAGAAACGTCCAGACCTTATCGCTCATTACAGACGTCCAACGAAGATAAAACTACGAATTTGTAAGCGGGCAGAGTGGGAACGTGATAACTTTTTTCTTCAAAACAAGCGTTGTAAAGTGTCAAGAGGAGTTAGTGATCTCAAAACGTCCAGAAATAACGTGATGTACTCTGTGGATGACCGCTTAACCCTGGACTATTTAGGCCACGAATAGTTGACCACTGGGTCTATAGGTCTAAGACTTTGATCTTGAGTACGGCACTGGTCTAATATTTGACCACTGGTCTTAGTCAGAAGTGGTCGGCTACATGAACAAGGGGCGGATTTGTAAACTGATAAATGACCAATATAAAATCGTAGCGCATTAACACATGTCTATATAGGTCAGTATATCCGTAATTCTTCTAAACCGTTCACAATGCCGTTCGGGGTAAAGTACTTCAGACACACCTAAATAAGAGCTATCTTTCAGCGTGTCACAACGTTCATTCTGACGCTGTCTATTTTGTGGAGCGCGGTGACGTCCAACTCTCAATCGATAAATTCCGGGTTCGAATCCTAATGCTCCCTTTCTTAACCTTGGACAAGTATGTTCACTTCACGTTGCTCCAGTTCACTCAGCCGTACGACTGGGAACTGATAATACACAATGGTTAATATTTGGATACGAATAATCTCCGCGCAGTTCTTGCAGCGTGGCTGAATGCTTCCCAGAAAAGTCAAGATGGTGTTCGATTAAATATGCATAACTAAACAGTCCAATTTTGAAAATGTCTTGCATTGATGCCCTGGCAGGAATTAAATAACACAACAGCTTGTCTGATTATTTTATCAATAGTACATACAAAATTGCACAATCGAACTAGCTTGTCGTAGTGGATATTATCTGAGTTTCGTTGTTCGCAAAATTTATTTGAAATGAGACGAGCAAAAATTCGAATCTAGGCGTCACCTTTAACCGTTGGCGAACAAAGGACACAACATTGCAAACAATGGACAATGGGGGTGTTTAATTGCGTTCGCGGTAGGAAGTGGATATACCTATGGCTGAACTCCGACATACTTCTCGTGTCTTAGTGCGGTCTCACCGGAGACCACTATTTGCACTCACGATAAGAGTGCACCACGGAGACAAACAAAAGTGCATTTAGATCAGTGCACCGGATGTAAGCATCCCGTGTGTTTGGATTCTGGCAACATCGACCAGTGATTGATAAACCACAACATATTTGAAATGTTATATAACTAACAAACGCAGCCCTTACGTCATCGAAACAATGCAGCCGGATTGTAGGTTTTCTTCAAGCAAATCTGCGTTTTTCGCAAATAATAATACTTTGCAATTTCGTGTGCTACTATTGTAATTGATTGATGTTTTAATAATGAACGACAAAGTTGGAAAACGAAAAATATACGATTCGACAATTTGCTTTCCTGTAACGAAGCCGCTTACGTCACCGAAAGCAGAGCAGCAGGATGTTACCCTTTCTTCTAGTAAATTATGTGGGTTAATGATATATGTATTGTTAGCGTCAGTAGTATTAAGTTTTTTTTATAATAACAACGAACTAGTTCGTAAAATCGAAGCAAGCCGGCGTGGACATTCTTTTAAAAATATCACCATATCAACTCCAAACAACGTTGACGTTGTTTGTTAACATCGTAAATAAATATATTTTAAATAAGTTATATATAAGTGTTCAATAATTGGTCAGCCGGTGAAGTTATATAAAGAATTGATAGGGGGCAACACCCTTATTGTCTACGACTTGTTACGTAATTCGAATTGTAGACGTCAGTACGGTAAAATAGTTTCAACAAAAACGAAAATTTTAGTGTTCTTAGTAGCATTGTAAATAAAATAAACATAATCCACAATTGTATGCAATTAAAATTGAGATATATATTATGTTGACTAAAGTTGTGTGTTTATAAAACAAAATAAAAATATGTAAATTCTGAACTAAAATTTGACAAGGGTTATACAATAAATTACATTTATCATATCACCCCGGCAAAAAGTTAGGGTACGTTGTATGAACAGAATATATTGATCTGCGCAGAAGTGGGTGAAGTTGCAAAACAAGTTGCTAAACCGCTAGAAATCCTATTAAGGCACTGCGATGTTTATTACAGGAACTAGGGCAAAGTGCAGATTACGTGTGTTTGTCGAGGCTTACCAAGAGCGACAGTTAGCAGATGTATACGCTGTACGACGATACCACAAAAAGGGGAAGACAGACAAAATCCAAAACTTAGATCAAAAAGATGTGGTCTTCGACTTTAAAGGGGCACACCCTTCAAAAAAGACTATCGGAATTAAATGAATGGAAACCTCAAAGGAAAGGAAGACATGAAGACAAAAACAGTTGTTGGATGTCAGTCGCTGAAACATGAAAAGCCAGCCACACGCAGAGGGTGCTGGAAAAGTGGCCATGTTTCTGGCCATGTGTGTAGTTCGAAACAAAAACGATAAAGCAAGTAAATAACTCTGTGAAATTACTTTAGTGATAACGCAGGGAATAAAAAGCATTGTTTTTTATGAAGAATTGTAAGATTTTAAAAGTACATGGTTATATGTAAGCCTGCGTGTGCATGTATGTATATATATATATATATATATATATATATATATATACATACATGCACACGCAGGCTTACATATAACCATGTGTGCAAAATTTACAAGGATGCCAAAACCCACGCACGACAAAACGATTTGCGAAATGAAGCTACGATACTTTGCTGGTGGTGCACTTCATCCTCGCAAGCCAGGGTTGTTTGCCATGCAAAACTAGCCCTGGCAGATTTCCTACGCGAAATGCGGAAGTTAGCTGAATCAAACTAGTAATTAACTTCGCCAGTCGCGACTGCGTCACCCGTGAGAATAGCGCAAATACCCGCTCAAATTTCAAGACGGATAAACGACTTCTGGGAATCCCAATATATAATGACCTGTTCGCCCATTAGCACGAGCAGCTGAACGGTATTGTGTATTCGAATAATTGCTTCTATTTCCTAAACATTGCATGTAACACGAGCCACGGTTGGTTGAAATTAGTTTTGTTATGACCTCCTGACCTGCCGCCAACCACTGATATGGTGTGCGATTTCATAGGCCGAGCATAAATTCAGAGTTTCGCAAAGCAATCAACCAGGGGGTACTGCTGGCTGGCACTGACGTAATCAGCAGCAGCGACCCCTGGCGTGCGAGGATGGTGCGCTTCAGCGGAAACCATTACTGAAAATATCGATTCGGCTCGAGTCCGACTGTATACACCTATAGCCACAGGCATGTCCACGATTTGAAACCACGACTTGAAAAGGTATGATAGGTCATGCTCATTGTAGATGCCATTTATGTGCACTTCCGATATTAAACTGTACACATTTAGTCATTCATTTTGGCTATGTCGAGCAGTAGCTATTGGCTGTCATATACACCATTACGATATCGGTACGCAAATGTTTCTTTTACCTTTGCACAAGTCGATTTTACAAGTATGTAACTTGTGTAAAGATAAAAGAAACATTTGCGTAACGATATCGTAATGGTGTATATGACAGCCAATAGCTACTGCTCGACATAGCCAAAATGAATGACATGTTGATTTTATAAATATGTAACTTGTCCATCCGCTCAAAAAAATTATGTTTTGTTCCCGAAGACCCAGCATATTCGGGACGGTCACTTATATAGATAGTTGATAAGTAACGTTAAAAAGTTCTTTTGGCGATTACCTTATCTACGGTTGCGCTTGTCGTCCGATCTAAACCTTTTGTTTTCGTCCACTTATATTGCACTAGACGAAGCAGACGGATAAAAAACTGCGACGATCGCGCAGCGCAAAGTGCACAAAAATGTACTTCGCAACAACAACCTTTATATATGTTGCCGAGGACAAAGAAGCTAAGTGAAGCACACAGAAACAGCGTGTGCCTCTTTTAGTCGCCCTGAATGAGCATTAATAATAGCACACTCGACTGAGAGTGCCTGCAATATATTAAGACCACATTATACAGTTGCATCCGTTTTCACATGACATGGTGACCCGTGCCGTGCCGACTTCAGGCAAGATGACTATCAAGGCGCAATATACGCTGTTGCCGGTTTATATAATGTCCATAACAATGTATGATATACGAGGGAACGGGCGATAAATCGGAACTTTGAAGAAGGGCACACATGCAATACCGAAACACACAATGTTTTCGTCGTCGTTGTCGTCATCATCATTGTCATCGATGTCGTCGTCATCGTCGTCGTCGTCGCCGTCGCCGTCGTCGTCGACGTTATCGTCAACAACAACAACGAGATAATGTCGTTGACAAAGCAAACAGAATGTTTGTATGAACGAACGACACACTTGCGACGATGGTGACGTCTGTACAATCTTTGATACTGTCGGTGGAATGCATCGTTTGTGAAATGCATCGGCATCCCTGAACAGCGAAGAGGGATTTCCGTTATCACCTGGCTAACTCTTCCACCGTTTCCACTGGGTTTCATGCCTCACTCCACATCACATGCTCACCTCCGCACACTCCGTCTGCTCACACACTCACGCTCAGGCCTCCACGCTCACGCTCCGCGCATCGCTCCGCTCCGCACTCGCACGCTCACAGGAAATCGCGCACCGCGCGCCTCGTTGGCGTCGGTGTTTATCGCTGATTGGTGGCGTGGTGCGTCTGGACTTGGCGCTGGCAGACCATGGCAGGACAAACTGGGTTCGGAAAGATCCGCGAGACAACATGAAAGAAAGACAAACTGGGTTGGAACAATGCACACACACTCACACACTCACACACTCACACACTCACAAAACACACACACTCTCACACACGTACTCGTGTTGGCGTCGTGACATCATGATGCGTGAATTGCCAGTTTTAACAATGCATGTATGGTCTGGAGATTGTAGCGCTAGCAGAATAACAACATAAGCTGCAAGAAAGACAAACTGGGTTCGAAAAATCACACGAACAATGACGGTGGAAAGAAGAATGACAAATGACCTAAGGAAAACTGCTGGAATGCATTGCAGCCCAACGAGAAGATTGGTGAGAAGCCTGGTGAGATGGACGGGCCACTTGGTACGAACTGATGCAGGCAAAGTAGCGAAGCGAGCAGAATAAGATCGCAGGAAAATTAGAAGGGCATAGCTGAAGTTGAAAGACTGCGTGAAAAGGGATTTTATCAGATCAAAGGAGAAAGCAAAATGGAGAGATGAGTGTGCTGAAAGAAAACAATGGAGAGAAAGAACGATACAACAATAGTGTACCAGACACACACTCCGGGTAAAACAAAGATACGGAGGAAGAACAAGTACTATTATCAAACTGTTATGATCAGTTATCAGTCCCAAGCCAACGAAGCAATGTAATCAAAATGTAATCAACGATAAGACATTTGTGGATTCATGATGTTCCACTTTGACGTCATTCAACGATTGTTGTGCCTAATGATCGTAGCGATAGGTGGCATTGTGTCCAAGACCTTGCTATATTGCGTCACGTTATATACATTACAAAACACAACCCATTTTTGTGACTTTATGTCACTTGTTAAGATCACAAATGAAATCATAAGGGAATCAGCGAACTATGCATCAGAGAACGATGTGTAGCTGTGTACTTCCTTACTAAATACTTGCTTCACTAAGATTGTTACATTTTGTTGACATAAATACCAAAGTTTCAGAGCGAGTTAATCATGACTAATTGAATTCCCGACTATGAAAACGAATATTATGTGAGTATAATTGTATAATTAATATCACGAGAAACGTGGTTTCATGAAATGGTTTACATAACATATTAGTTGCGTGTGCAAACCAACCGTGGACCTTCTTTGACCGGTTGAGGTTACTAACATGTCAAGGTGACAAGACGGCAATCGTTACCCGCGCATCATATTATGTCTTGCGTCTTTTATTTAGGTTGGTCTGTACTGAGCATTGTTACCATGATACCTATCTCGTTGTGTGTGACTTTTGATGGTATTTTTCATCGTAACGTCCTCGTATAAGTTATGCATGCGTTAATAGATCGTCCTTCACAGTTTGCCACAAAATATGGGGAAATACACAGCATTCTGTGGTTACGGTTGACGTATGTTTAATATGACATCGGACGCAAACATAACAAATCCGTGACGAATTACTTTTCATATTTGAAAAGTTTATACCATTTTTAATCTACTGTAATACGCGTTAATGTGAATTCAATCCTACATACAAGGCAATATTATTTGTATTCATACATTCAAGATTACGAATCCTTTCAAACCTTGGCGTCGCTCCAAATGCAACAATATATCGTGCTGCCCGTGGCACAAACGACGGTCAACGTTAATTCCAATAAATCCGCTGCCACGCTGAGGTCAACACCGACAACGTAATAGTTTACCCGAGAACTTGTTGTACGGTTGGTTGGCTCGCAGCGGAGAGTTCCTTCGCTGGATCAGCGAGCGAACGACTGGTCACGCGTGGCTGATTTCACTCGAGGCGATTGTGAACGCGCTCGACAGAACACGCGTGCCAGCTGAAGGAACACCGGACATCTACCGCAGTGCAAGCTATACCGTGTACTGTGCTGTTATCGCTCTTGCTGCGTTACACGTAGCTGTTATTGCTCCTACGACGTCGTCGCTCTAGCTCAAGCTACCAACTGCGAACAGTGGCATATTCGGCGGTATTGGGCGCTGAACGAAGCATACAACAACCCAGGAGAAAACGGACAAATTCTGGACACAACAGTGAATCAACAATTAGCGGCATCAACAAAACCGCGTGTGGATACGTTGTAGCATTTACATGCACGACCGTCGCATGGTAGGTATGTTGATGCCGTGTTGATATCTGTGTGTATTGTAGAAGGATCAGTTGACGTATTTGCCGCTTGTTTACGTTTGTTTACGTCCGCTCGGCCATAAACCGGCGTGTCCATACCGGTGGGTGTAGGGTTTAAAGACATCGGGTTTGCTGTTGGAGATCGCCTGCGGGCGTGTAGTGCGGTGCTCAAGGGAATGCTCCCGGGAATCGATGTACGGTACATGAAAGGCCTGCGTTAAACGAGAGCGGCGCGTTGATTGGGAGAGCGAGGCGAGTGGGGGAGTGAATGACAGCGTTCGGTGGTTGTATACCACGGCAACGACGACGTGACGACGGCAGTTGGCGACGGGCGGCAGAGCGGGTACACATCACTTGTGCGGTGGCATACGTCGGTGACAGAACGACCAACACTGTGTCTTGACTCACGAGTGACCGCGGCCAGCGGATACGCACGGGCGAAGTCGTATAAACAACATTATGCTCACCGTATCTTTTCACACCCTGTCTCCATCGGCTGCGTCAGCGATTTGTTCACGGAATCTTCTCATCAGTTACTCGCTGACATCGGAACGTCGGACATCGTACGTGACGGTCAACCAACGGGGATTCTGACGCACGAACGCTCGTTTTTGGACAGGCAAAAATCCATTGGAATCGCTTCAACTTGGTTGATAATCACCACTGGTTCATCGCAAGTTAACGTACATCGGGGTAGCGTGTGACGATACACAGACGTTGTTACCACGCTTTCGACCGGACCACCCCGCGCGTATTCATCGGAGCGTGAACGCAGAACGTTTCTCTTGCGCGATGACTGAGCAACTAACTCTGCGTGACACATTCGCGGAAGTTGGCGCTTGACAGATCGTTGAACGCATTCGTGCGTCGCGCCTACCTGTAGCGTTCTTTTGAATATACGTTTATGCGGTTCATTTCTATTGGTGCACCCTATATATAGAAATATATATTTGGAGACCACCTCCGACGCAGCAGAAGTCCGAGAGACAGGGCAAAGACTCACGGATCTCACTCGGAGCAGGACACTGGGTCTCCGCCGTAAGAATCTCATCAACAAGGTCTCGTCTTCTCAGTCATCATGCATCTAGACGAGGCGCTACAGATGCTGGGGGCGTATGGCCGCTACCAGGTCCTCATGTTTATGGCCATCTCACTCTTCGACAACCTGCCGTCGATATGGCACATGAACGTCGGTACGTTTCTCAACTTCGAGCCGAACCATCATTGCAAGGTATGTAATTTAATTCACTCTTAGATCCAGAGAACCAACATTGCCGTGACCATTAGTATTTATGGTGCGTTGATCAACTACAGGTCAATGGTATATAGACTGAAGAAAATTATAAAGATATCAGTTTCCGTTGCTATTTTGTTACCATTAACAACGGCGATGGTTCAATGCTACTAATGATGCTTTCGACATAGAGCGGTAGCGGTAGCCACTTGCCAACTGTGTCGCGAACAGGACGTTGTCACTGTAACAACAGCGCGAACAACGTCTGTGTACAAACCACCATGTACTAGCGTACACAAGTTTAGCCACTTCAGTTTACACACGCTGTGTTTTCCCAGTTTCAATTACGAAGTGTTAAGACAAAAGTGCAGATAACGATAAGCCGATTCGCGGCCGTTAGTCCAACGGGGTCAACGCTGGAGACGGCCAAGAGACTGAGGGTGTCATGTTTCGTTGCTGTTAGGGACGCCATGAGTACGGGGTCAGCATAAGGGTGTGACTGGGACGGAACATAAAGTGTCCTGTGGGCGATAATAAACCGTAGCCAGATAAAGGAGTGAGTATGTGATATGTCGTGTTTATTTGCGGTGACATCCATTTCGTCCTCCGGTAATATGAAGCCATGTGTCCAAAGTGGACAGGGCATCGTATGTATTGTCGCACGGGTCACACATGCACGCAATGACATGGTCTAACACGTGAGGGGTGTTTATTGACTACAATGCATCTGCAGGAAAGATAACAGCTCTAACTATAGCTGCGTAGGCGTTGACGTCACAAATACACCCCCGTACACTATACGTAGTATTGTTGTTGCCTCACTTGTTCTCCTTGTAATTCGGGCTGAGGTTGGGCTCAATGCTGGTCCTCAATTCCCCTTGTTTCCCCGTCGCTGCTCTTATATAATTCTCTCCTCTCGTCTAACGTGTATCAAATCTGGCAACAGCCAGTGGTGGAATTTAATGAGCGAAGAACTTTTACGTATTGACTGCGTCGTCGTTGAATACTCCCCATAAAAATTTTACTGAACAATTCTGCCAG
Organism: Paraescarpia echinospica; assembly: GCA_020002185.1. Classification (NCBI taxonomy): domain Eukaryota; kingdom Metazoa; phylum Annelida; class Polychaeta; order Sabellida; family Siboglinidae; genus Paraescarpia; species Paraescarpia echinospica. The sequence continues at coordinate 56,454,201 of CM034539.1, read as the reverse complement.
GGTGTAATGTTTGTCCTTTGTATCTATTCTAAGGCCGGATGCTACTCCGCGTACAAAGAGCTAAGCTCCGATCGCTAAGCATGTTGCGGCATTATTTAATAGTTTGAACATGATAACCAATAAATTATGTTTTAACTCTGACTTTAATATCTACCTAAAACTACACAAGAAGACAATCGATGCAATGTTTACACGGGTACGACGAAATAATCGGTCTTCATCAGAGGTTGTAGAATTGGCCTCTATTCACTCACGTATAGCGCGTTCACACTCGCAATGTTTATAGCATTTGTCACGCCGTGCCCGGTGGAATGTAATGGCAGAGTCAATGACTGGTTTATTGCCGCAGATAAGGTCCTAGTGCAGTTCCGTCTCCGCTGCCAAGGAGAATCTGCGTAAAACACGGCCCCATGTCCAACATTTAAACCTTGTACGGAAATCTCCCGACATGGCGACACGTTATACTCGTTTCTTCACACAAATACGAACGAGTTGCGGAAACGGACGCCATTTCTTAATTTAAAATCAATGACCAATGGGTTTTATTGACATAACACTGATGTTTGTTTATAGTGGATCTAAATATTACCACAATTGTGTGAGACAGCACAGGTTATATACGTTTTTACATTCGACTCGACCAATTGCCAACAGAAAGGACAAGGTGGATACAACACAAGCTGGTAGCACATTCTTCACTCTGACACCTCGTCGCTTCAAGTCCAGCATTAAAAAAGCACAGACCAGGGCATTCCCAGGAGCTGACATAGGCAGCGATCACGACCTTGTCGTGCTTATAATGAAGCTCAAGTTGAACAAGAAATATCACGCAGCACACACAAGTGTCAGGTTTGATGTCAACAAGCTGAAAGATCCCGAAGTGGCTGCAGTATTTCAAGCTCAGATAAGGGGGAAGTTTGCGGTACTCAACCTCCTGGACAATGGCATCAATGTCCTCACTAACATCTTCAATTAAGCAGTCCGCAAAACAGCTGAGGAGCTACTAGGTCGACAGAGGAGAAGGAAACAGCCCTGGGTCACAAACAACATCCTTGACCTCTGTGACGAAAGACGAGAATTGAAAAAGGCCAGACAGTACAGCCCAGAGTAACAGAAACGGTATTGCCAGGTGAACAGGACAGTAAGGAAATTAAAGCAGCCAAACAACAGTGGATTGAGGAGCAGTGTGCCAGTATTGAGAAAGGAATCGCTCAGAATACCAGCAAGGAAGCCTTCAACTCACTAAAGAACTTGACCAAGCCGCAGCAAAACAGAACATCAGTCATTGAAGATAGCACGGGAGCATTCCTGACAGAGACGGGCGAAATCTTAAAGAGGTTGACGGAGTACTATCAGGAGCTCTACAATTACCCCCTGCAGCCTGATCCCGTGCTGCAGACAGAACTGGTCCCAGAGAGAGAACCAGAAACACTGTCTATTTTAACGGAAGAGATGGAAGATGCCATTCGCAGAATACCAGCATGGAAGTCACCAGGAGCAGACAACATTCTGCTGCTCAAACATGGTGGCGAAGGAATGGTTACTGCACTGACAGCAATTTGACAGAAGATCTGGGACTTCAAACAGTGGCCAAAGGAATGGACACAGTCACTCATCATCCCATTACCTAAGAAATGAAATCTCTGGAAGTGCCAAAACCAACGAACCATTAGCCTCATTAGCCACCCAAGCAACATCCTGCTACGCATCATTTTGAACCGGTTGAACAAACAATCAGAAGAACTACTAGCAGAAGAGCAGGTCAGATTCAGACACGGAAGAATTACCACAGAACAAATCTGCAACCTCAAAATTCTGATCGAAAAGCACCTGCAATACCAGAAGAGCCTGCTCCACAACCTTTATAGACTTCAATAAGACTTTCGACAGGGTGTGGCACGAAGATCTAAGGTGCTAAGGCGCTTCAACATTGGAGAAGGCATCACCCAAGTCATCAGCGCACTGTATAACAACGCCAACAGCACGGTTCTTCTCAACAGCCAAATAAAGAAGTACCTCAGGACTACAGTCGGAGTCCGTCAAGGTTGCTTGCTGTCGCCGGTTCTCTTCAACATCTACCTCGAGAACATCATGAGAGAAGCCCTCCACAACTTCAGCACCACCATCTCTGTGGGAAGCAGACCTGTAGCAACCTGCGATTTGCAGACGATATTGATCTTCTTGGAGGAAGCAACAACGAGCTCCAGGATCTCACCAATAGATTAGTTGATAGAGCAGGCGCTTACTCTTTGGAAGTAAGCAAAGAAAAGACCAAGGTGATGATCAGCAGCCCTGAAAACATCACTGTTGACATCACGATGAACGGCCAGAAGCCGGAGGAAGTGGATACGTTCAAATGGAGAAGCATTAACGTCAGCTTCCCAACTAAGATCAAACTGTTCAGAGCCGTTGTTGTCTCCATCCTGCTTTACGGCTGCGAAAGTTGGACACTGACGATTGCAATGACGAAGAAGATACAGATGTTTGAGACCAAATGTTTCAGTCGCTGCTGCACATATTATGGGCCGAGCACAAGACCAATGACTTTGTCCGAAGACAGATCACTGCACTGGTAGGCCCACAGGAGCCACTCCTCGCAACTGTGAAGAAAGCTGGCATGGTACGGCCATGTCACACGCTACGACTCCTTTGCCAAGACAATCATACAGGGCACTCTGGAAGGCAGCAGATGGAGAGGCAGGCAAAGGAATACTTGGATGGATAACATACGGTAGTGGACCGACCTTGACGTCCAAACGCTACTGAGACTTGCGTTCGACCGCCCCGGCTGGAAAGCATTCGCTGCGATTGAGTCCCTCAAGTCTCCCCTACGACCTGACAGGTCTCGGGATAAACTGAACTGAACTGAACATTCGACTATCAACAACAGGTTACATGTTTACCTGGCGTATCGGAAAACACATGAGCGATTACACATCGCGCTGACCGAAACAGTTTACAATGCGACTTAACAACTACAACGAAAGAATGGCGCTGTTGTTGTGGACATGTAAACGGTATCTGGGTAACCTCCGCGAGAACGGTCACGGTGTTCTGTCGTAGTTACTTGACGGCGCATTGTACGCTGTCAATCACAGACCGTGTTGACAAGTTCACATGTTGCCGAGAGCGGTGTAGTACACAGCGGGGAGTGGGGGTTACAGACAGGCGATCGTGTGTGTCACACACAATCGCAGGCATGTGTACCAATTACGACGCTCACACATATGCTGAGTGTGTGTTCAAACGTCGCTAAAAGCGATTGGAAAAGAATAGGTTTGAATTGTTTTGGTTTACTTTAAGGTGGTTTATTTCCTGTGCTGTCTCCCCTGTGAATCGGTGATTGGGACCGGTGATTGTGACCTGTTATTGTGACCTGATATTTGGACCTGGGATTGTAACCTGTGATTGTGACTTATGCATGTGACGTGACATGAAAAGGTTGTTTGCGAACCATCAAGTTTGGTCAACTTGGAGTAATCATCCGTAGTGGTTATATGTTACTTCTTGTGCCATCACATTCTCCATTCTAGTATGTGTACGGCCGGCGGATACAACGTTCCAATCACTCCATATCTATAAGTACTATTTTCTGCCCAGTATGCATAGTTACTGTACTGAAAGTACTTCCCAATATATAGTTATGAACAGGCAAGTCGTGTTTTTGTAATAACAATTCTGCTCGCTTTCGTGGACCATGTATGTCCTGTGCTCTAACGAAGTACAGCAATGGTTGTTGCTTCACGGGTATAAGTATGTATGCCCACCCAATCTAAACTGTTCTTACAGTAATGCTGCTTCATCAACTATAGCTCTATTCAGGCGGTCTTTGAAGTAACAACTACGTTCGCTACCATGAAACATGCCCCGCGCTCTAATGAACCACAAGAACGATCGACTTCCCCAGGGAAGTCACTAAGCATCGACGTGCTCGCGAACAATCCCGACGCGGTTAACAACGGGTAGAAGCAGAATATAAAATGAACCGAGACCCCTCTCTATCCACACAGACAGTCTCTGCACAGGAACTGGCTTAATGAGCGCGTGTCGATGGTCGCAGCTCCGGCGAAATTGGGTTCGTTGGGACGCTACGTGTGGCTGGTGAAAACGGTGTGATGCGACACCGTAGCGTACAATACGTAACGGCGTTACATTTCGCGCAACTGCGTAACTGCGTCATCAACACCTCTTCCTGGAGCATCTGATATGCAAGGCAGAGAGAAACGGACGACATGTATGTCTGTGTACATTTATTCTGTAGGTTGTGTGTCTATATTTCCTTGTGTTGTCCTGTTTCGCGATGCTAATACATCTTTCGGGCGTCGTCGTTTCTGGTGTATTTCAGTGACATCTCTGCTTTGGCATTCTATATGGCGACATTCCTGTAGGACATGGCCAAGATATCTACGTTTTCTTTTCAGTATTGCTGCCCTGATTCGCTTTGCAATAGCTCTCTTTGGGACTACATCGTAGTGGTAAAATGTTTCCTTTTGCTGTATCCAATATGAATGTGTTGCTTATTGAAACATCAATTGATAATTAATCAGCAAATCACGTAAGCGTATACATACATTCTATATCCAAAGGTATTAATTGGCAAGTTTCTGTAAAATACCTCCGTTCATAGATTACATTTGGGGTTGAGGGTGGAGAAACTGCACCGTTTAAGTGACAAGTTTAGCTTAGGGTCATAAGGTCAAAAAGCTAACAGTCCACGGTTGGCGTTTGAACAGCGTGAGTTATATACCGAAACGAAGCACGACCTACAAATGAAACCACGTGTCTTTCCGTATGCGTTATACAGTGCACTTTATATAACTGTTATCTTTGTCGGATTAACGTTCCCGTGTTTATATAACAGGACCTCTAGCACAGAATGTTCTGCGATTTCCGTCATTGTGCGAATGAACAGAAAACACAAGAGGACAACAACATTATGAACTTGTGAACTAATTTTGACAAACGTGATAACTATAAAGATCTTGATCAACAGGAACGGCGCTGTCGTGGACGTTGATTATAGGTAGAGAATGTTGTGCTAGACTTACTAATCGTTTAATGTTGTCTTTTCAAAAATGCACTTCCTGTACATGTTCGTCTGTGTCAATTACTGACTAAATTAGGATGTACGTATTAAACATATAATCATACGCCGTCCCTATTGTAATTTATATAATTTTTATACTAAAGCTATATAATTCGCATCCTGGTCTCTATTCGAACCCGCAGACTCTATGGGTCGTTGATCCACATAAAACGAACGGCGATACTCTTATCGACAGATCGTGGCCGCAGGAAACGTCTTACGTGTCATTAATTGATGTACGGCAAAACAGCTGACGCATACAACTGTCTCTGTGATGACGCTAGAAAGTGTCCAGTAAACAGAACGTGAAACAGTGGGTAGGACCTGGACTAAGGGGTCATTTGGGTATACATACTTGACCGCCCAGCATTGTTCTCGTCATGCATTGTGACGCATGCATGGTCAAGCTGTCCAAATATGAAGGACATTCGTCACCGGGTGTATGGTTAAACCGTGATGAGTGCGTATGTGAGAGTGCGTGTGTGTGTGTGTGCGTGCGTGCGTGCGCGTGAGTGCGTTTGTGCGGGTGTGCGTGTGTGTGTGCGTGTGTATGTGCGTGCGCGTGAATGCGTGTGTGCGTGTGTGCGTGCGTGTGTGCATGTGTGTGTGCAAATAAGACAGAGGAGAAGAAGTGGAAATTGTGGGATAAAACAAGAAAACATACAGATACAGATACTTTATTGTCATTATTGACATAAAATACAAGTTAATTAGGAGTGTGACTTGGTGTTAAAACATGCAGTCACATCAAACATACCACGAACATACAATAAAATATAAATAAATAACAAAAATATAAAAAGAATCCATTAAAATTGATAGATTAAGCTAAAACTAACACGTAAAAAACGTATAAAATACATCTGGCAAAATTAGCATTCCATTGTCTCTATCTATCACTAAAGTATATATTTAATACCCGATAAGGCAGCCACGGCATGGGGAAAGAATCTGTCTCGGAAACGATTTGTCTTCGCACGGATATTTCAGTATCGCCTGCCTCAAGGGACTGTTTCGAATAGATGGCGGGCGGGGTGTGTTGGGTTCGTGATAATTTTGTTAGCTCTCTTCCGGGTTCTTTCGCTGTATGCAGCTGACACAGGGGTAAGTTCACTGCCGACGATCTTCGATGCTGTTTTTACCACTCTGTCTAACCTGATCTGTTGATATTTCCGAACCTCACACGTATGGGGAATGTTAGTATACTCTAAATATCCGAGCGATAGAATTGAAGAAGAATTTCTCTCCGCAACCCGAACTTCTTCAGCTGGCGCAGGAAGTAGAGTCTTTGCTGGGCCTTCTTTACGACAGCATCCGCGTTTTTTCCCATTCTAGGTCAGTAGAGGTGATGATACGCAGACATTTGAAACAGTCCACTCTTTCGATGGCCTCGCCATTGATAATAATGGGAGCAACTGGGGCTTTCTTCTTTCGAAAGTCAACGATCATGTCCCTTGTTTTGGACGCGTTCAATTGAAGATTGTTTTCGTCACTCCACGACACCAGCCTGTCCACTTCATGGCGGTACTCACACCACGACACCAGCCTGTCCACTTCATGGCGGTACTCACACCACGACACCAGCCTGTCCACTTCATGGCGGTACTCACACCACGACACCAGCCTGTCCACTTCATGGCGGTACTCACACCACGACACCAGCCTGTCCACTTCATGGCGGTATTCACACCACGACACCAACTTGTCCACTTTATGGCGGTACTCACACCACGACACCAACCTGTCCATTTCATGGCGGTACTCACACCACGACACCAGCCTGTCCACTTCATGGCGGTACTCACACCACGACACCAGCCTGTCCACTTCATGGCGGTACTCACACCACGACACCAGCCTGTCCACTTCATGGCGGTATTCACACCACGACACCAGCAAGTCCACTTCATGGCGGTACTCACACCACGACTCCAGCCTGTCCACTTCATGGCGGTACTCACACCACGACACCAGCCTGTCCACTTCATGGCGGTATTCACACCACGACACCAGCCTGTCCACTTCATGGCGGTACTTACACCACGACACCAGCCTGTCCACTTCATGGCGGTACTCACACCACGACACCAGCCTGTCCA